>JAMXBB010000005.1:86562838-87004168 GCA_024138015.1 Lumnitzera littorea
CATTAGTCTAACAAATAACATAGTTTTCAAATCTTAAGACTTTGGGTAGCTCATTACCTTGACAAAGTAGACATATAAATACCACATAGTATTCGAGTTGGGTCTTTCGTAACACCCAAGCATGCAAGTATTGCCTAAGTCTACCTATATCATGTCAATGTAGGACTTTGCTTGGGTTAACGTTACGTATAGATTAATGAAGCCTTGCCAACATACTAGTCCTTTAAGGGTGTTGGTTAATGCCATACACATGCAATACGATATTAATTAAGATTAGATAATTAATTAGTCTATTTAGTTCACTAACTTAAGATGCATAATCATACAAACATCTTATATTTGTCTCAAAAAGCTCACTTAATACCATCTCAATCTCTATAAACTGACAACAAAGTAAACACTAATCTTAGATCCTATCTTCCTTATTCAACATCCTCCTTTGCTCACCATACCCTAAAGCTTTCATTCTCAACTTAGGCTCTTAAAGAAAATAAAGATTATTCTTTGAGGAAAGATGTTTAAAATTGTTTTTGTTTAATAAAACTAGATTTAAAACATAGGGAAAAGCACAAAAATTGCCTAACGTTTTAAGTTTTTTTTTTTTTTTAATTTAGCCCTCTACCTTTCATTTAATTCATTTCAATGCTCAATTTTTTCAAGTTGTGTTAAATAAATCTTGTTGTTAACTTTCATTAATGTTCAAATGGGGTGGTATTTGATTGGCCAATATATAATTTTTAAATAAAAACTAACAAGATATTTAAAAAATAATAAAAAATAAGAAAAAAGTTAGAAAAATAAATATAAAAATTTGCAAAATAATACATATATATATTATTTAGTAATATATATTTACATACATGTATATACATAAATTAATATATAATTTAAAATAAATTAATATAATCAACAAAAAAAAAAAAAAACTCAACTTTGGAAGATAAAGGATGGTTGGCAACTAATGCGGGGTAAGGTGGTTGGGGTTGTTGTCCCATGACCTCCCCCATGTGGTAGAGCTACTCAAAAGTTAAAAAAAAAGAAAAAGAAAAAGAAGAAACTTAATTAGGTTTACATATTTATTTATTTTTTTTAATTTCAGTAGCCAAAGATGATCGACTGCCACCTAAGGGGGTCGTAGGGGTAGATTGCCTACCACCTAAGGGGGTCATGAGGGTAGGTAGCTATCTTAAATTGTTAATGGATTGCATAACTCACTTTTCAAAGTAGGTTATAACCTACTTTCAAATATGGTGAGCTTTGGCCACCCTAAGGCTAGTTTAGTAGGGGTTACATAACCCACCTTTGGTGGTTGTCAGCTACCTCTTGGCCCTGGGGTAACCGGAGTTAAGTTTTTTTTTTTTTTGTTGATTTATATCAATTTATTTTAAATTAAATATTAATATATATATATAAATATATTACTAAATAATATATATGTATTAATTTCTTATTATTTTTGTGAATATTAGTTATACAATATATATTATTAGTTTATATAATTAAATTAATTATTTGAATAAATGAGATTTTGCTACTTATCCATACTAACGGCAAAATTAATGGATAGATTTTTTTGTAATATTTTGAAAACATTGAAGACTAAAATGGATTAAATAAAAAGGTTAAAGACTGATTTATATATATGGGTAAATATTAAGATTTTTTTGGTACTTTTCCTTAAAACTTATAATAATCAAATAAGTATGGAAAACAGCTTTGAAAACTTCAATAAGAAGGAATTGCAAACTTTTGGTGCTTGTTTTACAGCTTATCGTTCAGATCCCTTTTAACCTTATCATCTGAACAATAGGCTTCAAAAGCCTACTACTTACAAACAAAACCTTGCCATTTAGATGTCTCTTACTTTCACTGGTCGAATGGTAATGCTAGCAAACATTTTGTTCCTCTCTAAACAAACTTATCGTTTGGGCACTACTCAATACAATGTTTAGATGGTATCTACAATTTCTATAGACCTTACCAACGATCAACCATAGACTCTTCTTCACTCTTCTCACCCTATATCACCACTCCATCTAACTTGATTCACTTTGGTTATACACCATTAGAACTCTACTAAAATGCTATTCAACCACCAAAACTAAAACTTTACACTTACCTTTGCCACACTTACAACCCAACATAAACTTTAACAAAGCCAAATTTTAAAGGAAAAATAAGAGAGTAGAAGTAAAACTTACATGATAACTTATAAAGATTATAATCTAACTCATAATTCCTACCCTAAGGATGTTGCAAAACACTAGCAACGACAAAACATGTGAAGAACTAGGGGTAGAATGAATCTTTGAGTTGTAATATGTTATATTTACCAAGAAATTTTACTATTAATGCTTTTCCTTAAATTTCATTTGTCAAATTCATAAATTTTTATCAAATTCTTCATCTTAGTAGAAGAGTTGTATGGAAACTACTCCTAAGAAGAACATAAGAAGAGTAATGCAAATTCGGTTGCTAATGCTTTGTTAAGGAGACATGTATTGATCACATAATTGAAAGCTAAATTTACTTGAATTTGGGTTATTGATTGAACTTTATGAACAAGATAGCTATTTTTGTCCCATTATGGCCAAGTGTAAGGATAGATTAAGCATTGACCACTGTTACGACAAAGCTTATGGCTAATTGTTCAAGAAGGGTTGTTTATGTGTTCCAAACAACTAGATATGCAAATTACTAGTTCAGGAAGCACATGTTAGAGGTTTAACATGTCTTTTTTAGGAGAAGGGGACATGCAAATTGTTGAAGGAGTATTTCTTTTAGCCAGGGATAATGAAAGATGTACATTAGGTACTCCAAAGGTGTTCTTGTATAAGAACGCATAGGGAAAGAAAGAGCCCTATGGGAAGAACAGGCCTTTACCCATCCTCAACAAACTGTAGACTTACTTAAGCACGAACTTGTGCTTAGACTACTGAAAGACATGATTCTATGATAGTAACAGTAGATTGGTTCGGCAAGATGACCCATTTCATACCTTATTAGAAGACTAAAGATGCTTTATCAATTACTAACCTCTTTATGCTAAAAACTGTGCAACTATATGGAGTTCCTTGTACATCATTTCAAATCACGATTCAAATTTTATTAGCTTTTTTCTAAAAGACAATATATCAAGGACTTAGGATGAAGCAAATGTTTAACATGATGGATTACTAACCTTAGGACTCCTCAACTAAGCTCATCTCTGAGGTCTTTAGGGCTTAACCAAGCACATGTTAATTTTGCAACCAGTCGAAGATGAGTCTTGTTATTAGGATGACCCGTGGCTTAACCTATTGTGAAGTTAATCTAGCCTTGCTTTGATTTAAGCTAATGAACACCTTGTTGTTGAGCTCCGAGTTCTAAGATTCATCCTCTTTGACTGACCTTTCTGATACTGAGATCCCATCCCAATATCTCTATGTACTGACTAAGTTATCCACTAATAGTCCTCCTACCAAGATCTAAGCATCAAGTTACCGACTTATGCCCACTATAGAACAGCTTAGCCTCAAGTAATCTCCTTCTTAGAGTACAGCACCAATATCATCATGACACATGTCTTTTCCTTTTTGCAAATTTTACTATTATTCCTTTTTTCATAGTTTTCCTATGTTACCATTCTTGAAACAATTTAAGGTAGTTAAGGTTACTCTTATGTAATTTCCGTATTATTTTAGTTATTCTAGGAGCTCACTATAAAATTTCCTAATTGATGTAAGGCGAAAATCATCATCTACTTGTTCTATGAATATTTCGCTTGTTTCTTGAGATAATGCTTTCTCTAAGTTATACTATCTTTCACACTCTCATCTATTCTTGTTGGTAACTTAAGATTAGTGGCGAGTGGATCTTGGATTCTTGGATTGTGAGTCATATCAAGTGAGTACTAAGTTGCATTATGCTTTGTGGTGAGTCATATCCGTAGAGTAACTTTACGTAGCTACTACATTTGAACCCTTTTTGATAAGGATCGAAGAAACAGCACTAGATCTTGAAAAAAAAATACTTAGAATGGGTTGAAAGTGTTTGACGGATAGGAAGTGAGATAGTTTGTTTCAATGGTGAATGTGAATGGATATCATGCATTAAAACAAACACAATTAAGGGTTTGAGCTCAAAATAGGGTTCAATACAACTCACGAACACTAAATGTTGCTGGAGATTCAAATGAAGGTTAGATGTAACTCACTAACCGGTTCAAATGAAGGGGTTCACTATAATCTTAAGGTCAAGATCAATAAGAACGCAGGAGAGATTAAAGAGCTTAATCTATACTCGATAATTTGGCAAATGCTAGCTTAAGAGTAGCCTTGCTCAAAAAGGGAAAAGATTCCAATTGTATGAATGTACTTTTCTATCTGATTTCATACATTCACGTATATGTATATATCCCTTCTGATGTTTACAGATGTTGTTATTTATAGCAAGTCTTAAACTTTAGTGGCAAAACTATAAATAATGTACAAGGCCTTAAACCCTAAAAAATTGGGCCCATAAATACAATAAAGGAAACCATGTACAAAAATACAAAAATGTATGTTTTATAGGGAAAGTTGACATGCAGTCACTTGGCATGTCTTGGAAGGAGTAGTATTTGAACCAAATAGGGTCAGTAGTTGGATATATGAGTTTAGAAAGGAGTTCCTGAAGTCTTGTAGTGTTTGGTTGAGGCACCATAAAGGTTGTTCCACAATTACCAAGTCTTAGAATCAGTCGGCACGAGTCTCTTGATGCTGTGTCGAGTGGTTCTTTAGTTGTGAGTACTCGGCTTTGCAATATCTCAGCACCTTAGGTGACTACAAACTTGATGCTAAGTGTTTATCTTCCTCCCTTTCACCCTTTTAGTTATAACTTGGCTTCGGTAAGCAATGATAGGCCTCAACTTCGGATAGGTTTGCTACGGCTTAGATGTAGTCGGAGGTTGATTCCCATCATTACCATGGGTCTGAAAGGAAGTTGTCCTTGACGTTAAGCGTTGAGCATGGGTCAGGATGCCAAATAAGCTTCTTCTCCCTTTTCACTTTACCATAGGTATTGAGTGTCTCTGGATTTCTTTAATGCTCATCGGGGTTAAGAGATAGCTCTTCCCATCCTTTCGAACAATGTAAGTGTCGAGGAATTCGTCATTGATCACTTTTCGATCAAACTCCCATGGTCGGCCAAGAAGTAGATTTGTGGCATTCATAGGTACTACTTTAAAGTCAATCTCATCCTCATACTGTCCTGCTTTGAACATAATCTATGCTTTTTTATGTATATGGACTATACCTTTATCATTAAACCATTTCAATTCACAGGGTTAGGGATGCGAGTAGGTCGGCAATTTCATCTTTTCTACTCACTCGATAGAAATGATGTTGGTACAGCTATCTCCATCGATAATTAGGAAACAGGTCTTCCCATTCACTAAGCATTACATGTGAAATAAATTTTCCCTTTGTCTGGGATTTGCCTTCAAGTCAGCTTGTGTTACCATAATTAAGAGTTTATCTGAGTCCTTGGGATTGACATCTTCTTCTATCAATTGGTCTTTTGAACTCTTGTCACTTTAACTTTTTATTTGGGCATTGGGTCCTTCGCCTTTCAAGACCATAACCCTCTTATTCGAACATTGAGAAGCAATGTGTTTATAGCTTAAGCATTTGAAGCAATTCACTTCTTAGGCCTTGTTGTCGGATGCATTCTCTTTCTCGACAATCTTTTTCTTGGCATAGATGGGTCAGCTAAGCTCTCCTTTCTCTATCTTCTTTTCTTGCCTTCTCTTAGCATACCTCTCAGGCTCAGGGTTGCCTTGTTGAGGTTGGGTAGTTAGCCTCTAATGCCTTCTTCTCCTCTGCCTTTCTACTCTTAATGCCAAATTAATTAGCTCGTTTAGAGAGTTGAACGGCTACAATTCAACTATGTCATAATATCATCTCGAAGTCCACTCAAGAACCTGGTAATGGTGCAATCCTATGGCTTGGCAATCTCACATCTTGTCATCAAGGTCTCAAACTCTTGCAAATATTCTTCAATAGTATTTTGACCTTATCTCAGGTGTTAAAAAGCATGGAGCATCTCTTGCTTGAAGTAAGTCGGCACAAAGTGCTGATTCATTAACCTCTTCATAAGCCTCCATGTTTTAATTAGCTCTTCTCCTTCAGTATCTCACTTGGCAACTAACTTATCCCACCAATGGCTTGCATACTCAACAAAGGATGATAAAGCCAACTTAACCTTTGTTCGTTCATCACACTCGTAGCACTCGAACAACTTCTTGACTTGGGGAACCCAGTCAAGGAATTCTTCAGGTTAGCCACTTCTACTAAAGGTTAGCAGTTTCAGCTTGACATTGTTAAGTCCTTAGCCAGGTGCTCGAGGTTCATCCTTTGCATTCTGAGCTAGTTGATTTACCTCAAATTGGCTACTTGATGGGAATCAACCTCCAACTATGTCCAGGTTGAGGCCGACCTATCTGAAGCCAACATCGACCTTTCAGAAGAACACGTCGACCTGTTCTAACCTAAGGCTAAATAGTTCAAGGCCAAGGCCAAGAAAATGATAGAAGGTCGAGGGGAAGAAAAGGAGCCACTCAATAATAAGCCTATTGTTTGTCAAGAAGACGAGAGATCACATAGCTGAGGACTTGGGACCAAAGAACCACTTGGCACGACCTCAAGAGCTTAGTGTCGACTAATTCCCAAACTCAGCAATTATCATCCGACCTTTCTAGTGTCTTGGCTAAGCCAAGCAAGATGTCAATGATCCTTTCTTGAACTCGTACATCCAACTCTTAACCTTGTCCAGTTCAGATACTACTCTTCCTAGGACATGCCGAGTGACTGCATGCCGAGTTCTGTAAAATGCATAGTTTTGTATTCTTGTACATATTTTCCCTTTATTTTATTTATGGGCCCGATTCTTTAGGGTTTAAAGCCTTGTACTTTATTTATAGTTTTGCTACTAGAGTTTAGGACTTGCTATAAATAGTAACATTTGTACTAATAAAGATATATATATATATTTATATATATAGATATAATAGAAGAATATACAGAGATATATATATAGAGTGAAACTTTTCTCTTTCGAGCAAGGATATACTTAAGTTAGCATTTGCCAGATTATTGAGTGTTGATTAGATTCTTTAATTGTCCCTACGTTCTTATTAATCTTGTTCTTAGATTGTGGTGAACCTCTTCATTTGAACTGGTTAGTGAGTTACATCTAACCTTCATTTGAAACCCAAAGCAACATTTAGTGTTCGTGAGTCGTATCGAACTCTATTTTGAGCTTAAACCCTTGATTGTATTTGTGTCTTGGTAAGTTATATCCATCCATGTTCACTATCAGAACCCTTCCTGTTCTTCGTACCCATTTTCCTTGAATACTTATTCCTCTTCATTTCTAGATCTACTGCTGTTTCTCTTCTTTGATCCTTATCATATTGGTATCAAAGCTTTGGAGAGACACGTGTACTAGTGTTCTTCAAAGTAGATATGTGGTTCTAACGTTTCTGTTCATTATTGTTCTATAGTGTAGTATGCTGTTCATAGTAGCTATTTGTTAGTAGTGGTAGTTGCAAAAGTTGAGTAGTAGTTGTTTTTGGGTTGCTGTTATTTGTTTGTTCAATTCTCTAGTCAATTACTGTATGAACAAGAATGTTGGAGGATAGTATCAACAACACTGGAGACAGTCTTTGTAGAAGCTTAAGGAGACGTGTTGATAACCTGGAATACCAGATTCAGAATCTCACTAACTCTATTTAGGAGCTTATTGGGTTAGTCAGAGGCCGCAGACATGATGGCTGAGAAGAGCTGCCAAGCTGAAGAGAAGAGAAAACCATCTAATGCTAAGAAGGAGGAATGAAAGGAGTGTTGACTTTGAAACAAATCAAGAAGCTCGGAGAAGAGAGTTGAGGTCGAGAAGAGGTTTAACTGAGCAGAGCTCTAATAGAAGTGGCTGAATCGAAGAGAATTGAGGAGAATCGACTAATTTGGAATGCAAGGGATGAACCCTGAGCACCTAACCGAAAACTTGACAATCTTAAGCTGAAACTACCGACTTGAAGAGTTTCTTGACTGGATTCCTCGAGTCGAGAAGTTATTCGAGTGCGATGATCTAGCAAAGGTTAAGTTGGCTTCGTTATCCCTTATTGAATATGCAAATCTTTGGTGGGATAAGTTGGTTACCAAGCAAGATACTGAAGGAGAAGAACTGATTAGAACTTAGAGGCTCATGAAAAGATTGATGAACCAACGCTTTGTGTCGATTTATTTCAAACAGGAGATGCTCTATGCTTTCCAGCACCTAAGTTAAGGTTGAAATACTATTGAAGAGTATTTACAAGAGTTTGAGACCTTGATGACGAGATGTGAAATTATCGAGCCACAAGACTGCACCATTGCTAGATTCTTAAGTGGACTCTGAGATGACATTGCCAACATAGTTGAATTCCAGTCGTTTAACTCTCTAGATGAGTTAATTAATTTGGTACTAAGAGTGGAGAGGTAGAGGAGGAGAAGGCATCAAAGGTTGAGAAACTGACCTCAATAAGGCTGCCCTAAGCTTGAGAGGTATGCTGAGAGAAGGTAAGAAAAGAAGATAGAGAAAGGAGAGCCCAACCAGCCAACCTATGCCGAGAAAAAGATTGTTGAGAAAGAGAAGGCACCTGGCAATAAGGCTCGAGAAGTAAAGTGCTTAGGTTACAGATACATTGTGCCCCAATGCTCGAATAAAAGGATCATCGTCTTGAAGGGCGAAGGGCCCGAGGCTCAAATCGAGAGTTAAAGTGATAAGAGCTAGGACGACCAATTGATAGAAGAAGATGTCTATCTTGAGGACTTCAATAAACTCTTGGTTATGACGACACAAGATAACCTGAGGGTAGATACTAGACAAAGGGAAAATTTGTTTCATATATAGTACCTAGTGAGTAAGAAGACCTATTCCTTAGTTATCGATAGAGGTAGCTACACTAACATTTTCTTTACTGAGATAATAGAAAAGATGAAGTTGCTGACCTACCTGCACCTTCAACCTTATAGGTTGAAGTGGTTCAATGACAAGGGTATGGTCCATGTGCATAAAAGAGCTCGAATAACATTCATGGCAAGACAGTATGAGGGTGAGGTTGAATTTGATGTGGTCCCTATGAATGCCACGATTTACTTCTTGGCTGACCTTGGGAGTAGGATCGGAAAGTGATTTATGACGACTTCCTCAACACTTACACTGTTCAAAAGGATGAGAAGAGCTATTGCTTAACCTCCATGAGTGTTGAGGAAATCCAGAGACACTCGGCACCTATGGTGAAGAGAAAAGGGAAGAGAAGTTTATTTGTCATCCCAACCCATGCTCAGCACTTAACGTTGAGGACGACTTCCTTTTAAACCTGTGGTAATGATGGGAATCAACCTTCGACTACATTCAGGCTGAGGCCGACCTGTTTGAAGCCAACACTGACTCTCTAGAAGAAGATACCAACTTGTTCTAACTTGAGGTTGAACACTTCAAGGTTAATGTCGAGCAAATGATAGAAGGCCGAAGGGAAGAAAAGGAGCCATTCAGCAACAAGCCTATTGTTTGTCGAGAAGACAAGAGATCACATGGCTGAGGACTCGGGACTAAAGAACCACTCGGCACGACTTTAAGAGGCTAGTGCTGACTAATTCCAAAACTCAATAATTATGAGCCGACTTCTCTAGCATCTTGGCCAAGCCAAGCGAGATGTTAGGAACCCCTTCCCGAACCCCTATATCCAACTACCAACCCCATCCAGTTTGGATACTACTCCCTAAGACATGTTGAGTGATTGCATGCTGAGTTCTGTAAAACGCACAGTTTTGTATTCTTGTACATGTTTTCCCTTTATTTTATTTATGGGCTCGATTCTTTAGGGTTTAAGGCTTTGTACTTTATTTAAAGTTTTGTCACTAAAGTTTAGGACTTGCTATAAGTAGCAACATTTGTACTAACAGATATATATATATATATATATATATATACAGATAGATACAATAGAAGAATATACAGAGAGTGAAATTTTCCTCTTTTAAGTAAGACTATACTTGAGTTAGTATTTGCCGAATTTTCGAGTGTTGATTAGACTCTTTAATCGTCCCTACAATCTTATTAATCTTGTTCTCAAATTGTGTAGACTCCTTCATTTAAACCGGTTAGTGAGTTGCATCTAACCTTTATTTGAAACCCCGAGCAACATTTAGTGTTCGTGAGTGATATCAAACTCTATTTCGAGCTTAAACCTTTGATTGTGTTTGTGTCTTGGTGAGTTATATCCATCCACATTCACTATCAGAACCCTTCCTATTCTTCGTACCCATTTTCCTTGAATACCCATTCCTCTTTGTTTCCAAATCCACTGTTGTTTCTCTTCTTTGATCCTTATCACCACTTCTATTAGAGCTTTGCTCGACTATGTCCCTTCTCGGCCTCGGCTCTCTTATCTAAGCTCCTTGATTTGTTTCGAAGTCAACACTTCTTTCATTTCTTCTTCTCGGCTCGGGTTAGTTTTCTCTCCTTCTCGGCTTGGTAGCTCTTCTCTATTGTCGGTCATCATGATCAAGTTCATTAGAACCACTTCTACTTATGGGTTTTCTCTCCCTCCTTTCCTCTCGGCCATTCCGTCTGTGGCCTTTGACTAATCCAGTGAGTTCTTGGATAGAGTTAGTGAGATTTTGAATATGATATTCTAAGTTATCAATACGTCATCTCAAACTTCCGCAAGGGCTATCACTAATGTTGTTGATACTATCCTCTGACATTTTTGTTCGTACAATAATTTTCTAAAAAATTGAACAAACAACAAAACACAATCACAGTAACCAAGAAACAACCATTACTCAGCTTTTGTAGTTACCATTACTAACAAACACCTCCACAACAACTATAATCTACTACTAAAATTAATGTTGTTAGACTTAACTGCAGCATAATACCATGACTACTAAAAATACAAACAACACACTAACTATGGAACGATGATTATCAGAAATGTTTAAACTACAAATCAACTTTGAAGAACACTAGCATGCATATCTTCCCAAAGTTTTGATACCAATATGATAAGGATCAAAGAAATAGTACCAGATCTAAAAAAAAAAAAAAAACTAGAATGGGTCAAATGGGTTTGACGAATGGGAAGTGAGATAGTTGGTTTTGACGGTGAATGTGAATGGATATCACACATCAAGACACAAACACAATTAGGGGTTTGAACTTGAAATAGGGTTCAATATAACTCACGAATGCTAAATGTTGCTCGAGATTCAAATGAAGGTTAGATATAACTTACTAATTAGTTCAAATGAAGGGGTTTACCACAATCTTAAGGTTAAGACCAATAAGAATGTGGGAGAGATTACAGTGCTTAATTTATACTCGATAATGCAACAAATGCTAGCTTAAGAGTAGCCTTGCTCAAAAAAGGAAAAGATTCCAATCGCAGGAATGTACTTTTCTATTTGATTTCGTATATTGACGTATATGTATATATCCCTTCTGATGTTTACGAATGCTGCTATTTGTAGCAAGTCCTAAATCCTAGTAGCAAAACTGTAAATAATGTACAAGACCTTAAACCTTAAAGAATTGGGCCCATAAATAAAATAAAGAAAAACATGTACAAAAGTACAAAATTATGTGTTCTATAGGGAAAGTCGACATGTAGTCACTTGGCATGTCTTGGAAGGAGTAGTATTTGAATTGGATGGGGTCTACAGTTGGAGGTACGGGTTTGGGAAGGAGTTCTTGAAGTCTTGTAGTGTTTAGCTAAGATACTAGGAAGGTCGGTCCACAATTGCCGAGTCCTAGAATCAATTGGCATGAGTCTCTTGATGCTGTGTCGAGTGGTTCTTTGGTTGTAAGTTCTCGGCCTTATGGTATCTCGGTACCTTGAGTGATGACAGACTTGATGCCGAATGTTTATCTTCCTCCCTTTTACCCTTCTGGTTATAGCTTAACCTCGGTAAGCATTGATAGGCTTCGGCTTCGGATAGGTCTTCGACGGCTTGGATGCAGTTGGAGGCTGATTCCCATCACTTTCCATTAATCTTTTCTTCGATATCTCGAACAAAAACACTTAGTTGTGGTAAGACTTAGTGATAACTTAGCTCTAAAGTACACTATATAATCTTAGTGTCAAATGTCGAGGTTTCGATCTAGACATGTAAGTACTACATTCTTGAAGTTGAAGGTACTTTGTGGTTGAGTAGTGTTGAGGTGTTGTGAGTAGTGTAAAGTGTTGTGTGCTTTGTTATACTTTGTTCTTGTATTTAGAAACAAAGCATGGTTTATATACTATGGGTTTAGTGGTAGTGGAATGAAGTACTTTTGGGTTGTTGTGTTTTACCTGATGGTGTTGAACTTAAGTGTGCAAGGTGGAATATGTGATATAGAGAGTGACATATAAGGCTGTGGTCATCATAACCAACAGACCCTACGGTCTTTGGTTGAGCAAATATAAAATCTGATTACTGTTGTAGCTAACCTAACAATAACTATTTAGCGGTTTATGGAGGTTCGACCTATTAAAGGAGTTGTTGAACATGACCAAGTTGAGAGAGATGGGCATAAGGCGTCAAGGGTGGGTTTTGAAGCTAATGCTGTCATTGATGCTTCACTAGCTCACTGTACTTAAGCTTATATAAGAGCCTAATGAAGGCTTGAATTAGATGAAGTCGTTGAGGAAGAAGTAGAAGAAGAGGAAGATGATGAGGATAACTTTTATAAGCTTGAGGAAAGAGGTGCATGACCTCACCGAGAAATGGATAATGTTAAATTCCAAATACCCAGCTTCTTTGGTACTGGCTATATTGATGATTATTTTGATTGGGAAGAAAAGGTGGAAAAGATGTTTAAATTTTATAATTATGAGGATGATATGAGGGTTAGATTGGCCACTTTAAAATTTGCTGGCTATGCCGCCATGTAATGGAAAAGACTGCAAACAGCTTGGTAGAGAGATGGCTAAAATGGGGTGAGGACTTAGGTAGAGATGAAGTGAAGGGCTTCCCACCCTTGGCTTATTCACTTGCACATACCTCAGAGGCCTCTAGTCTCTCGCCTGAAGAATTCTCTCTCGTCAACCTGCCAATGACGAGAAACAATATGTAGAAGGTGGATGGCTAAATTCCCTAAGAGCTCTGGGCTATTATACTATGCTCTATTGTGCTGATATTGACTTTTCTCTAGCTAAGGATTCTGTGCCTAGTGGTCTAACCTACTGCTAAGAGTTCTTGTCGAGTTACAAGAGTTAGTCTCATACCAGCTGAGTACTTCTCCCTTAGCCTCCTCCTCTCAATTCTCATAGTAACCCTTCTTGTCTTGGCCTTTTTGTTATCGCGACATCTTGATTTCTCTCATCTATTGTCATAAGAGAATCTTTGTATAAAACCAATATTGTACTGCTACTTATTTATTTCATCTGACACTATACTATTTTTCCCTTTTTGTCATTTGTCCTTTTTGCCCTTTTTCGTAAGTACTAGGAATCCCTTTTTATATGCCTTTTTGTGTTATTGCCTTAAGGACTTATTATAAATAGTCCCTTCTCTTTATAAGCTAGAATCATCTTACCCTACATAATAGACATTGAATATATTGGTCTTGCGAGATAACCCTCTCTAAGTTCATTTCTTACACTTTTCTCTAATCTTGCCGAGTAGCTTAAGCTTAGTGGCGGGTGGATCTTGACATCAACTTGTGTGTCATATTAAGTGAAGTGTCAAGTCATGTTATGTTTGTTGGTGTGTCATATCCTCCCAATAGCTTCACATCAGCTACTCTAATTACTTCGTATACTAACTCACTTTATTTTCTTCGATATTTTAAAGTACTCATTAGTTCTAATATGCTCCGGTAATTCCTAGTGATGACTGAGCTCCTAGGTGCATTATATAATTCCTAATATCAGAGCTTGAGGTTGCGACTGAGAGCTGTGTGGTGATAGTCCCTACTAGTTTGTTGTTCATGCTACTCTGTTTTCATTTAGAAGAACAGAGCAAGTTTACAATTCATGCGATATTTGTATGTATAAGGATTTCTTGTATGAAGAGTATTTTCTAACGCTTTATTTTGAGAATATCGAATCCTAGTGTTCAAGGAGAGATTAATGATGCCGAGAGTAATGCCCATGGTCTGGCCGAGTTACCTAATAAACACTACATACTATTGATGAGCAGATACAAGACCTTGCTGCTATTATAGCTAATTTAGCTGTTTCATTATAGAGAGTCATAGAGATTAGGTTGCGAGAGAGAGTTGTTGAATAGGGTTAAGAAGTGAGAGATAGTCCAAGAAGATAGATGAATGAATTGTGTGCACTAGAGCCCATTCTTATGAATCAAGCACTACTACGACATACCAAAAGAATGGCGAGAGGGAAGTTAGAATTGGATGAAGTGGAGAAGTATAAAGAGGAAGAACAGTATGTTGAAGTTGAAGAGTGTGAACTTAGGGCTCTTAGTAGCACCGAACACCTTAAGGTACATATTTCGAGCTTCAATGGGTCTAGTAGTGTTGATGACTACCTGGAATGGGAGGAGAAGATTGAAAAGATATTCGACCCTTATGATTATGAAGATGTTGTCTATATTCGAGTGGCCGCATTGGAATTTTTTAGATATGCGGTAATGTGGTGGAGGAAGCTGCAGACTATTTGCTTAAGGGCCTGATGTGAAATCCAAACATAGAATGAGATGAAGAGAGTTCTAAGAAGTAGGTTTGTTCTTGAACATTACGAGCAAGACACTTTTTGACGTCTATTAGATTTGAGATAGGGTGACCTATTCGTAGACGACTATGTCCAAGAGTTTCAGTTACTCATGATCTAATGTGATGTTGATGAACTCGAGATGTAAACTATCGTAAGGTCCATTTCTGGACTAAGGATCGAGATTAGTAACATAGTGGAGCTACAGAGTCTTGCGACTTTAGACGAAGCCATCATGGTGGCATCGAGAGTCGAAAGCCAAAGACAGAACTAAGTTAGTTGAATGCTGACTAGCCGACCTATGTTGCTGAACAGAAGCGGCATGCCGAGCTAGCCAGGGAATGACAGAGCATCAAACAATTTTGAGGTGGAACGTTGAGGGCCAGTGTCAATCTAACTAGAAGAAGGTTGAAGTAAGGGCAAGGCTGATGAACTTAAGGTCCGAAGAGACTAAGGTTAGAGCTTAGGAAGAAAGACCCGAGAAATCAAATACTTTAAATGTCTCGGTTATGGTTACACGTGGCTAGTTAATGTCTGAACCATCGAGTTATGACTATAAAGGGAGACAAGTCCTAGTTTGAAGTAAAGAGTGCGAGTGAAGGGGAGGAAGAAATGAGAGTTGAATAGATATTGGAAAAGTTTTAGGAAGACACTGATGTCAAGATACCTCCTAAGGGTGGTACTGAGTACTATTTTGTGACTAATGAGAATGAGTAGAGGGAGAACCTCTTTCATACGAATTGCCAAATGAATGGCAAACTATGTGCCTTGATCATTGACAAAGGGAACTATACCAATGTCATAGTATAAGGGGTAGTTAAGGCTATGAAATGACCAACTCTCCTACATTCTAACCTGCACAAGATTCACTAGTTGAATGAGAAAGGATGCTTACACGTTGTTGAGTAGGTTAGAGTACCGATTATCATTGTTGATAGGTATAGGGATGAGGTGTTGTGTGATGTCCTTCCCATGTGCGCTTCTCACATATTACTTGATCAACTATGGCTATTTGACTTAAGAGTGTTGCATAATGGGTATAGGAACACCTACTTGTTCTAGAAGGACAAGAAGAAAATTATATTAATACTTATGAGTTCTAAAGAAGTCTAAGAAGCCCAAAAAGCCTAAGAGAAGGTTTCTAGGTCACTGTAGTAGAAGTCCTTAATGATTTCCCAAGCTCAGTTTGCCTGGGAAGTCAAGGCCGAGGACTATGTGCTCCTTTTCGTCAGGAGACTCTTTAAGGTGAGAGAAGCCGAGAGCTTACCTGCTAAGGTGTAGAAACTACTTCAAGACTATGCCGACCTATTTCATGACAAAATGCCAAAAAGTTTACCCCCCTTAAAAGGCATTGAGTATTGCATCGACCTTCAACCTGAAGCTGCCTTACCAAATTGACCCACTTACAGGCTCATTCTTGAGTAAGTAGCTGAGCTAAAGAAGCAAGTGGATGAATTGGTAGACCCATTATACATTCGAGAGAATACGAGTCCTTGTGCCGTACTAGCCATATTAGTACCTAAAAAAGATGGGTCATGGAGAATGTGTATTGATAGCCATGCCATCAACAAAATTACCATTAAGTACCAATATCCTATCCCACGGTTAGATGATATTCTCGATGAGTTGCATAGTGCCTACATCTTCTTGAAGATTGAGTTAAAGAGTAGCTACCACCAAATAATAATTAGACTTAGAGATGAATGGAAGATAACCTTTAAGATAAGGGATGGTTTATTCAAATGGATGGTAATGTTGTTTAGCCTAACTAATGCACATAGTACTTTTATGTGGCTAATGAATCATATACTTAAAACATTGATTAGCAAATGTGTTGTGGTTTATTTTGATGACATTCTGGTCTACAATGCTGACCTCATCACTCATGTTAAGCATTTAAGATAGGTGTTTGATAACTTCTATGCCGAGAGATTATTTGGCAACCTAAAGAAATGTGTATTCTGTTAAAGTAAGGTTGTATTCCTCGAATATGTTATTTCAAGGGAAGGAGTTCAAGTTGATGACGAGAAAGCGAGAGCTATTCTTGAGTGGCCTACACTGACTAATGCTACTAAAGTTAAGAGCTTCCATGGTCTAGCTTCGTTCTATCAGAGATTCATTTGGAACCTCAATTCCATAAGTGTGCCTTTAACTAAATTGACTAGAAGAACACTGAGTTTAAGTAGTCGAAGAAAGCTCAGAAAAGTTTTGAAGATGTAAAATCTAAATTAATGTCTACTCCAATACTTACCTTGCTGGATTTTGAGAAAGTTTTTAAGTTAAAGTGAGATGTGTTTGGTGTCGGCATTGGTGGTGTCCATATGTAGGAACATTGACTGATTGCATACTTTAGTGAAAAGCTCAAAGGAGCTACCTTGAATTGCTTGACTTATGATAAGGAGTTCCTCACTCTTGTTTGAACACTACAGAATTGGTAGCATTATCTTTTACCAAGAGAATTCATCATTTACTCTAATCATGAGTCTCTCAAGCACCTTCGAGGACAACAAAAACTTTCTCGGCATCATACCAAGTGGGTTGAATTCTTGGAGACCTTTTACTATGTCATCAAGTAAAAGAAGGGGAACACAAACACCATGGCTGATGCTCTTTCTCATCATTACACACTCATCACAACATTATAAGCCAAGGTACTTAGATTTGGCACCCTACCTGATTAGTATAAGCACGATCTACATTTTGGGCCCTTAGTAACCAAGTGTAATGTTGGGGGAACCGCAAATGGATTCTACTTAAATTAGAGGTTCCTGATGAAGGGTAAGTAGATCTGTGTGTTGAGTGGTTTGGCAAGAGAACTACTTGTTCGAGAAGTTCATGCTGGGGGTTTGGTTGGCCATTTTAGAGAAAAGAGGACGGTTGAGATAATGAAGGATGTACGTCAAATTCTTGAGAGGTGCAAGATGTGTAAGCATACAAAGGTAAAGAGAGAGTCGTATTGAGAATACATACCCCTACCTATTCTAGAGCAGCCGTGGATTGACCTAAGCATGAATTTCATGCTCGGCCTACCTTGAATGCCGAGAAGACATGACTCAATCATGGTGGTAGTTAATCGGTTCAGTAAGATGAGCCACTTCATTCCCTACCACAAAACTAATGATGTTTTATTCGTTGCTAACCTCTTTTTATAGGAAATTATGTAATTGCATAGAGTATCAAGAATTATTGTGTCTGACCGTGACTTAAAGTTCACGAGCTTCCTTTGAAGAACCTTGTGGAAGAAGCTTGGTACTAAGCTCATGTTTAGTACTTCTTGCCATCTCTAGACAGACGGCTAAACTGAAGTTGTAAATAGACAGTTGGCAACCTACTGTGAGCAGTTGTTGGAAAGAATTTGCATGATTGGGATTTATGCTTGCCTATCATTGAGTTTGCTTATAACCTCTCCACTTACAGCTGGATAGAAAAATCTCCATTTGAGGTTGTTTATGGACTTAACCCAAACTTACCCTTAGATTAAATTATTAGTCCGACTACATAAGGGGAAAGCCAACCCGACCTATAGTGAACTAAGGAATTCCAAAAGTTGCTTGAGAGAGTTGTTGAACAATTAGCCAAGACTATGGCCTTATAGAAGGAACAAAAAAGCTAAGGAAGGAGACGAGTCATCTATACCCCTCGAGACCTTGTTTGGATCCATCATAGTAAGGAACACTTCCCTATCAGGAGGATGAACAAACTATATCCTAGAGTGGATGAGCCTTACAAGGTCTTAAGGCGTATTAATGACAACACCTATGAGGTTGAAATGCCCCAGGGATACGGCGTGCCTACCACATTCAACATCGCTAACTTGACTCACTATGTACTAGATGGCTACAAAGATCATGATTTAAGGGAAAATCTCTAACAACCTTGGGGAGCTGATGGGCTACCGACTCCTAGCTTACTTACTTGCACATGCTTCAGAGGCCTCCAGTCCCTTGCCCAAAGAATTCTTTCTCATCAACCTACTGATGACAAGAAACAATGTATAGAAGGTGGATAGCTAAATTCCCTAAGAGCTTTAGGTTTTTATACTATGCTCTATTGTGCTGGTGTTGACTTTTCTCTGGTTAAGGATTTTGTGTCGAGTGATCTGACCTGTTGTCAAGAGTTTCTGCTGAGTAACAAGAGTCAGTCTCATATTGGTTGAGTACTTCTCTCTTAGCCTTCTCTTCCCAATTCTCATGGCAACCCTTTTTGTCTTTGCCTTTTTATTGTTGCAACATCTTGATTCCTCTTGCTTGCTATGATAAGAGAATCTTTATATGGAACTAATGTTGCGTTGCTACCTATCCATTTTATCTAACATTGTACTATTTTTCCCTTTTTGTTGTTTGTCTTTTTTGCCCTTTTTCGTAAGTATTAGGAATCCCCCTTTTTGTATGCCTTTTTATAATTTCTTTATTTATATTGTTACCATAGAGACTTACTATGAGTAGTCCCTTCTCTTTGTAAGCCCGAATCATCTTACCCTACAGAATAGACATTGAATATATTGTTCTTACGAGATAACCCTCTCTAAGTCCATTTCTTATCTTCTTATCTAATCTTGCTGAGTAGCTTGAGATTAGTGGTGGGTAAACCTCAATATCAACTTGTGCATCATATCAAGTGAAGTATCAAGTCGTATTGTGTTCGTTGGTTTAGCACATCCTCCGAGCAGCTTCAAGTTAGCTACTCTAGTAAGTTTGTAGAGCTACTCACTTTATTTTCCTTGATATTTCAAAGAACCCATTAGCTCTAATCTGCTATGGTAAGTCTTAGTGATAACTAAGCTCTTAGGCACATTATGAAGTGACTCATGAGACGTATGAACAAGACACTTTTAAATGCTTATAAAAGCTTAAGCAAGGTAGTAGAAGTGTGGACGACTATGTCTAAGAATTTTAGTTGTTGATGATTAGGTGTAACATGGAAGAACTTGAGGCCAGGACTATGGTGTAATTCATATCTAGCTTACGGTACAAGATAGGAAATGTAATAGAAGTATAGAGGATTAGGACATTGGATAAAGTTATCTAAATTGCACAAAAAGTAGAAGGGCAATAGTGACATCAACCAAACCGAGCTTTAATGGGTCAACCTTTTTCTTAAAGCTAATCTATTAATCAACCTCCTTATAGCTCCAAAGTAAATTGATGAGGTTTAAGCTTTAGCTAACTTGATGATCGTTGAAGGCAAACTAAGACCGAGGAACTTGAAGTAAAGAAGGACATGGGTTAAAGCTTAAGTAGGAAGATACCAAAAATTAAGTTCTTTAAGTGCCTTGGTTTCAAACATGTGGCCAACTAATGAGTAAATTGACGAGTAATGACCATAAAGGGATAAGAGCTGTAGTTTGAAGTTGAGATTGCTGGTAAAGGTGAACAGGAAATAGAAGTGTAATGCTTATTGGATGAATTCCAGGAAGACTTTGATGCTTGGATTTGACCAGAATAAGGGCAATACTTGAGCATGGTAGCTAGGAAGGTCCTAAGTACTACCACTATTGAGGTTCAAGAGTAAAAGGAGAACCTCTTTCATACTAACTACTAAGTAAATGGTGGTAACCTCTACCTTAATCATTGATGGGAGTAGCTATATTAATGTTATCATCGAAGGAGTTTAAAGCTGCCAACCTTTTCTTATCGTTGCTTATAAGATACTTTAATTGAATGAGAAAGGTAGACTTCCCATTACTCATCAACTTAGAGTGTTGATCTCTATTAGAGATTAGTACAAGGATGAGGTATTGCTCGACATCTTACTTATATGTGCATCACAAATACTTTTAGGTTGACCTTAGCTCTTTGATTTGAAGTACTCCAAAATAAGTACTGAAATACCTATATATTCCAAAAGGACAGTAAGGTCATACTAATGCTAATGAGTTCAAAGGAAGTTTAGGAGGCATAAGCTCAAATCTCAAAGTCCCATAAGAAGAAGTCCTTGGTGATTTGTTGAGTAGGCTCCTCTTAAGTAATCAAGTTGGAAGATTATGTATTCTTATTGGTTAGAAGGCTATTGGAACTAAAAGAGGTTAGAGCATTTCCGACCAAGGTCTAGACAATCCTTTAAGAGTTTGCTGACTTGTTTTTGGAAGAATTACCAAAAGCACTACTGCACATTAGAGGTATCAAGCATTGCATAAACCCCATTTGGGAGTAGCTTTGCCTAACTAACCTGCTTATAAGCTTAACCTTGAGTAGGCAACAAAGCTTAAGAAGCAAGTTGATGAGCTCATTGATTAAGGATATGTTCAGGAAAGTATGAGTTCATGTGTTGCACTTGCTGTTCTAGTCCTTAAAAAAGATGAGTCTAGGTGGATGTATATTGATAGCCAAGCTATTAACAAAATCATTGTCAAGTATTGATATCCAATACCTTGGCTAGATGACATGTTGGACAAGCTCCATGGTGTATAAATCTTCTCAAAGGTTATCTTAAAGGGTGGCTATCACCAGATCCATATGAGATTAGATGATGAATGGAAGAAAACTTTTAAAACAAAGGATGGTCTCTATGAATGGTTAGTTATGCCATTCGAGTGTACAAATGCACTAAGCACTTTCATATAGCTTATGAACCATGTCTTGAGGATACTGATTGGAAAATGTGTTATAGTATACTTTGATGACATCTTGGTATATAGTGCTTATCTTCCATCTTATGTTGAGCAATTGAGACCCGTCTTATATATCCTCTAAGTTGAATGCTTGTTCGAAAATTTGAAAAAGTGTGTTTTTTATTAGAAGAAAGTAGTGTTTCTTGCATGTCATTTCTTATGGTAGTACACGCTTAGATGAAGAGAACGTTAAGACCATTCTTGACTAGTCTACCTTGACCTATGCAATAGATGTTTGAAGTTTCCATGGTTTAGCTTCTTTCTAATAATGGGTCATTAGTAACTTTAGTTCGTTAGCAATGCCTTTAACCAAACTAACTAAGAAAAACTTAGAGTTCAGGTGGTTGGAAAAGGTCTATAAGAGTTTTGAGGAGATTAAATCTAAGTTAACTTCAACCCCTGTGCTTGCATTGTTAGACTTTGACAAAGTTTTTGAGCTAGAGTGTAATGCCTCGAGAGTAAGTATTAATGTAGTTCTCATATAAGACTGCCAACATGTTGCTTACTTTTGTGAGAAGCTCAGTAGCATTGCATTGAATTACTTAACATACAATAAAAGATTTTTATCCTTTTGTCTAAGCTCTCTAAGCTTGGCTATATTATCAACTATATAAGGAGTTCTTCATCTATACAGATCACGATTTCTTAGAATATTTTCGAGGTCAATAGAAGCTCTCATAACGTCATGTTAAGTAGGTCAGTTTCTTAAGACATTTTCCTATATGATTTAGTATAAGAAGGGTAATTCCAATAGTGAGCCGATGCCTTTTCACACCATCATGTACTTATCACAACCTTACAAGCGAAGATACTTAGGTTTGGATCACTATTAGACTAGTACGAACATGATGCTTACTTTGGGTCCGTTGTGGCCAAGTGTAAATCCAAAGTTGTAGTGGATGGATTTTACTGGAACTAAGGGTACCTAATGAAGGGAAGATGGGTATGTATGCTAAACAGCTAGGTACAAGAATTATTAGTTAAAGAGGCTCATGTAGAAGACATAGCCGACCATTTTAGGAAAAAAAAAAGATATATGGACTATTGAAAGAACATTGTTATTGATTAACGATGATGAAGGATATTCATAAGGTATTGGAGAGGTATGAGGTATGTAGGCGTGCCTAAGGTCGAAAGGAAACTTATGGGGAGTACTCACCTCTACCTCTTCTTAAACAACCCTGGACCGACCTTAGCATAAATTTCATGCTTGGACTATCTAAAATAGCTCGGAAACATGATGCCATCATGGTGTTAGTTGATTATCTCCATAAGTTAAGCTACTACATCAACCTCTTTTTATAGGGAACAGTATAACTCCATGGAGTTCCTGGAGCATTGTATTAGATCATGTAGTGAAGTTCATGAGCTTCTTTTAGAAGACCTTGTGGAAGAAGCTTGACACCAAGCTAATGTTACAACACTTCCTATTATCCTTAAATAGACAACTAGATTAAGGTAGTTAACAAGATAGTTAGGAGCCTATCTCAAGCCACTATGGGGAAGAATTTGAATGATTGGGATTTATGTCTCCCAGTCATTGGGTTTGTCTATAATCGCTCTACTCATAGCTCAATAGGAACGTCTCCCTTTAAGGTTATCTATAGACTCAACCTATGCTTACCCTTGGACATGATCACTAACTCGACCTTAAGAGGAGAAAGTCTGCATGAAGAATTCTACAAACTGCACAAGAAGGTCTTAGGATAGTTAGCCAGGACTGTAGCCTATCAATAAGACCAAGGTAGCAAAGTTTAGAAGAATATTGTCTATAACCTCGAAGACTTATTCGAGATTAATCCTAGCAAGGAACAGTTTCCGGATAAGAGAGTGAAAAACCAAGGTTTGGTGATCCTTTTAAAGTCATTCGGCATATCAATGACAATGCATATGAACTAAACTTGCCTAAGGGATATGAAGCATTGACAACCTTCAATGTTGTTGACTTAACGCCTATGTGCTTAAAGAAGAAACTGAACAAGATTTGAGGGCAAATCTTTAACAATCATGAGGAGCTAATTGATAACTCTAATTTTAAACATATTTCATATGGTGATTTTATAATATTTTCCTTACATTTTTTGTTTTCTTTAAAGAAATTGATACTTAATTGAGTAAAATGTTGATTTCAAGGTTTGAACGCGTTTTAGGATCAAAAACGAAGAAAAGGAATCAAGTTTCACTCAAATCGGAGTTCAAACGAAGAAGTTATGAAGTTTTGAAGTGTAGAAAATTTTGCCTTAGTGCAGAAAGTTACATGACCTGGGGACACGGCCATGTCCCAGGCCGTGTCTGGTGGCGAAAATAGAATCTTTATAATACATATATAAAAGGATATCTTAGGGTTTAGACAGAGGAGAGACATTACAGAAACGGAGAGACACAAGAGACGAGAGGGGACTTGAGGAGAACATCAATCAAGAGGCAAGAACAACATCAACTTCAAGATTAGAGAGATTGTTCATCCATCAAAGGGGTTTTCCATGTTTTATTTTATGTTTTTGATGGAACTTGTTTTTAGATTCATTATGATAGCTTAGAATTCGAGTATTTAGGATTATGGAACCTAGGGTTTCATGTGACTTTTGGGTTGATTTATAAATTTCAATAAAGTTTCTATCTTTTCTTGATTCAATTATGTTGTTTAATTGTTGATTGATAATTCTAGAGTATCAATATATGATATTATGCATGTTGATTGAGAAATTGCATGTGTAATTAGATCTTAGCATAATTGGAGAGAATTACATGTATACTTAGAGATAAGATACATATTTCTTCCGGAAAGTTAATTATTTGTATGGGAATTCATTATACATTAATACAATTCTAAGTTATATTATTAAGTGAAGAGATTCCGGTAAATAATTTAGGATTAGGGTTAATATGCTTGAGAAAGATATTAGCTTTAATTGTGAATTCCTCCGGTCAAGAATAATAGAAACTGAATTGAATATATTTTAAGCGGCCACATGTTAAACACTAGGGGAAATAATTCTTAAATACGTTATTAATTTCTTGAAATCGTTCGTAGTTTATTGCTTTCTAATTTGCTTAATTAAGTCTCATAATTAGTTTAGTTTGTTAATTTCAGAATTTTTAATTCATTCAACTCATCACAATTATTTTCCGATTAGATAATAAAGCTAAAGTTAATATTAGTACTCAAAATCTCTAAGGGATCGACTCGAACTCACATCCGTTATATTAAGATTGATAGGTATACTTACCTCGTATCAAGTTTTTGGCACCGTTGCCGGGGATTTTTTATATTAAGAACGCTAGTTGCTTTATTATTACTTTAACCATTTTTTTTCTTTATTTTCTTTTGTTTTCATTGTTTATTTTTATTATCTAGAGCTGCAATTGATTTTATATTTATTGCCCTTGTAGTGCATGACCCGAAGCAACTCGGAAGATTTGGTAGAACTTGATCCTGAAATTGAGAGAACTGCCCTTCAAAATTTGAGATCGCGACCTAAACAAGTTGTGGCGACCATAGACGACGAATCAATCGTTGAGATCAAGGAAGAAGGTGAGAAGGCCAACACTCAATTCATCGAGCAAGAAGATCCACCACACATGGCTAACAACGGGAATGAAGCAAATCGGACCATGTCCGATTATTCAAGGCCTACACTTATTGGAGCTGACTCTAGTATTGCAAGGCCAACAGTCACGGCTAATAACTTCCAAATTGCACCTAACATCATACAAATGGTGCAATAATATGTTCAGTTTGACGGTCTCCAAGACGAAGATCCTAATGCCCACATCTCTAGTTTTCTAGAGATTTGTGATACATTTAAAATCAATGGAGCCACGGATGATGCCATTCGACTGCGGCTATTTCCTTTCTCCTTGAGGGGTAGAGCAAAACAGTGGTTGAACCCCTTACCAAGAAATTCAATCACAACTTGGAATAAATTGGTAGAGAAATTTTTAGAGAAGTATTTCCCACCTGCAAAGACCGCTAAACTTCGGAATGATATTTCTTGTTTTGCTCAATTGGAAGCAGAGACGCTTTATGACACTTGGGAGAGGTTTAAGGACTTGCTCAGGAGGTGCCCACATCATGGCCTCCTACTATGGATATAGATTCAGACCTTCCATAATGGTCTTAATTTATCTATTAGACAGATGATTGATGCATCTGCAGGAGGTACTTTGAACACAAAGACACCTGAGTAAGCCCAAAACTTGATTGAAGGAATAGCGATGAACAACTATCAGTGGGAAAGCACTAGAGCCAAGCAAAAGGCTATGGGAATTTATGATGTGGACTTGACCACTGCTTTGGCAGCCAAGGTAGACCTATTGAGTAAGAAGATTGATGCACTCTCTGTTAGCCCTCAATAAGTGCAATCGGATGTAAGTGACTTTGGTATGTAGGGGTGTGGAGCACAAGAACAACTGGAACAGGTAGATTATCTAGGAAATCCACCTAAGCAACAAAATAACCCCTACAGCAACACTTACAATCCAGGATGGAGGAATCACCCCAATTTATCATGGGGAAACCAAAACCAAGGCCAGCAGAAGACCAACTTTGGCCTACCTGGGTTTCAACGACCATTCCCACCTCCTCTCCCTTAAGAAAAGAAGCCCAGTGTGGAAGAACTTCTCACAAAATACATTCAAGGCAATGAGGCTAGCTTATCCAACATTGAATCCTTGCTGAGAAATCAAGAGGCTTCATGTTGTAACCTTGAGAACCAAATTGGTCAACTTGCGAAGCTAATCTCTGAAAGACCGCAGGGATCGCTATCGGGAAATACAGAACCCAATCCAAAGGAACATGTTAAGGTAGTAACACTTCGGAATGGGAAGGAGTTGCATGCTGAGAAGAAGGTTAGCGAGGAGACTAGCAAGAGCAAGGAGGGGACGAAAGCAACGGAAGATGTAGAGTCATCAAAGGTGAAAGAATATCAACCACCTATCCCATATCCTCAAAGACTCAAGAAAGATCACAATGACCAACAATTCAGTAAGTTCCTTGACCTCTTTAAACAACTACATATTAACTTACCTCTTGTTGATGCCTTGTCACAGATGCCGAAGTACGCTAAGTTCTTGAAAGATTTGTTATCCAACAAGAGGAAGCTTGAGGAGCTTTCTACAGTCATCTTGGATGAAAAGTGTTCAGCGATTGTGCAAAACAAGTTGCCCAAAAAGCTAAAAGACCTAGGAAGTTTTACCATTCCTTGTCATATTGGTGATCTGTTAATTGACAAAGCTTTAGCTGATTTGGTTGCTAGCATCAATTTAATGCCTTACAAATTTTTCAAGAAACTAGGATTGGGAGAACCTAAGCCCACACGCATGAGTTTGCAATTAGCTGATAGATTTGTGACGTATCCTAGAGGCATATTTGAGGATGTATTAGTCCGGGTGGATAAATTCATTTTTCCAGTTGATTTTGTGATACTGGATATGGATAACGATTTTGAGTTACCCTTTATCCTAGGAAGACCATTCTTAGCTACTGCCAGGGCTATTATTAATGTTAGTGGTGGCGAGCTCATTCTTCGAGTAGGAGATGAAGATATCACGTTTAAAATTTCAGAGGCTATGAAAAAATCTGTCGATTAGGATGATACTTGCTACCTTTTAGATGTTACTGACACTTTTGTTTCAAGTTATATGCAGGAAGTTCTTCTTAAAGATCTGTTGGAGAGTTGCTTGCAATTAGGCATGGAGGCAGCTTCGGAAGATCTTGTCAAATCTGAGGTGACAGCCCAATTGGAGGCAAATAAACCTATCTCTATCTAGAAAGGGTTTGAAGAGTTTGAAAAGAAGAAGGAAGCACAGTTAAAACCTTCGGTTGAGGAGCCACCAGTATTGGAGCTAAAGTAATTACTTGACTACTTAGAATATGCCTTCTTAGAGAAGGACTCCAAATTACCGGTAATTATAGCATCCAATTTGGAAAAAGAACAGAAAGAAAGGTTACTGAAAGTACTCAAGGAGTATAAAAGGGCCATTGCTTGGAAAATATCCGATATTCGAGGTATCAATCCCTCCTTTTGTACTCATAAGATTTTAATGGAAGAAAACTATAAGTCGATTGTGTAGCCCCAGAGACGTTTGAATCCAAACATGAAAGAGGTAGTAAAAAAGGAAGTTATTAAACTCCTTGATGCAGGTATGATATATCTTATCTCTGATAGTTCATGGGTAAGTCTAGTGCAAGTAGTTAAAAAAAAAAGTGGGATGACAGTAGTCCCTAATGAAAAAAATGAATTGATCCCAATGAGAACGGTAACGGGTTGGCGTGTATGTATCGATTATTGAAAGTTAAACGATGCTACACGTAAGGACCATTTCCCCTTACCTTTTATTGATCAAATGATAGAACGACTAGTTGGACACATGTTTTATTGTTTTTTGGATGGCTTATCTGGTTATTTTCAGATACCTATTGCACCGGAAGATCAAGAGAAGACCACTTTCACTTGTCCTTATAGCACCTTTGCTTATTGCAGAATGCCTTTTGGTCTTTGCAATGCACCGGCTACATTCCAACGATGCATGTTAGCTATTTTTTATGATTTGATAGAGGACATAATGGAGGTATTTATGGATGATTTTTCAGTTTTTAGCAACTCATTTGACCTTTATTTGAATAATTTGGACAGGGTACTTACCAGGTGTGAAGAGACCAACCTTGTCCTCAACTGGGAAAAGTGCCACTTTATGGTACAAGAAGGTATTGTGTTGGGCCATAAGATCTCTTATCGAGGAATTGAGGTGGATACTGCCAAAGTGGATGCGATTGCAAGACTCTCATCTCCAACTTCGGTTAAGGCCATAAGAAGTTTCTTAGGACATGCAGGTTTCTACAGGCGATTTATCAAGGATTTCTGGAAAATTGCCCGCCCTGTGACTAAGCTATTAGAGAAGGATTTGCCTTATGTTTTCTCTCAGGAGTCTTTGAAAGCTTTCAATATCCTTAAAGAGAAACTTACCAATGCTCCAATCATGGTAGTACCTGATTGGGTACTCCCCTTTGAGCTTATGTGTGATGCAAGTGATCACGCAGTCGGGGCAGTGCTGGGGCAAAGGCGAGACAAGCACTTTCAACCAATTCACTATGCCAGCAAAACTCTTACGAATGCTCAGGAGAACTACACTACTACAGAAAAAGAGTTGCTAGCCGTTGTTTTTGCCTATAATAAATTTCGCTCATATTTGCTTCTATCTAAGGTGATTGTTTATACTGATCATTCTGCCCTTAGGTACTTGTTAGCAAAGCTGGATGCAAAACCAAGATTGATTAGGTGGATCTTGTTGCTGCAAGAGTTTGTTGTGGAGATCAAAGATAAAAAAGGCACTGAGAATTTAGCAGCAGATCACCTATCCCGATTGGAGAATCCAAACTTGGAATTGCTCGACGAGAACGAGATCAAGGATGAATTCCTTGAGGAGTGACTCTATGCCATCGCCTAGGTAAGTGATATGGAAATTCCGTGGTTCGTAGATATTGCTAATTTTTTAGCTGCTAGGATCATACTGAAGGGACTTCAACACCAGCAAAAGAAGAAATTCTTTTCTGATGTGAAACATTATTTTTGGGATGATCCTTACCTATTTAAAGTATGTGCAGATCATGTCATTCGAAGGTGTGTACCACACCTCGAAGGTTGGTAAATTTTGAGCCACTGTCATTCGGGGCCTATAGGTGGGCATCATAGTGCCAATAGGATAGCTCATAAGGTCCTAAAGGCAGGATTTTATTGGCCTACCCTATTCAAAGATGCTTAGAGATATGTTGAGAGTTGTGATTGTTGCCAACGAGTGGGAAATATATCCCGTAGGGATGAAATGCCACAAAACCCCATCATTAAGGTTGAGGTATTTGATGTGTGGGGGATCGATTTCATGGGTCCTTTTCTGAACTCAAATGAAAACAAATATATCCTAGTAGCCATTGACTATGTCTCTAAGTGGGTGGAAGCTAAAGCCCTACCTACTAATGATGCTAGGGTAGTAAAAAAATTCTTGAAAGGCCTATTTTCTCGATTTGGCACCCCTAGGACAATTATAATTGATAGGGGAACACACTTTTGTAATGCTCAACTCGACCAAGTATTGAAACGTTATGGCGTTACACATAGGATAGCCACCCCGTACCACCCCTAAAGTAGTGGCCAAGTGGAAGTTGCCAATCGCAATCTTAAGCGAATTCTTGAAAAAACCGTAGAGTATCATAGGAAAGATTGATCAAAGAAGTTGGATGATGCTCTATGGGCATATAGAACTACCTACAAAACACCACTTGGGACCATACCCTACCGACTTGTATATGGCAAAGCTTGTCATTTGCTGATAGAGATAGAGCATAAGGCTTATTGGGCGATTAAGAATGCTAATGTTGATTTTGAGTGTGCAGGTTCTCACAAGAAACTTCAATTGAACGAGCTAGAGGAATGGCGAGCGAATGCATATGAGAACTCCAAATTATACAAAGAAAGAGCCAAAAAGTATCATGATCAGCGAACCAAACAAGGTCGACAATTTAAAGAAGGTGATCAAGTTCTTTTGTATAATTCTCGCCTTCGTTTATTCCCAGGTAAGTTAAAATCCAGGTGGTCTGGACCATTTACAATTATACGAGTTTTCCCGTATGAGACTGTTGAAGTTACACACCCGGAAAAGGGCACATTTAAGGTAAATGGACAACGGTTGAAACTATACTTAAGTGGAAACTTGGCGCATGTTGGATGGGAGGAGTTTTATCTCCATCCGACAGAACTAACATGAGAAGACGTATCCCATCGAGCTATCAATGTTAACTAAAGCGCTTCTTAGGAGGCAACCCATGTCTAACTCTACTTATGCTTTAGTTCTTTAAGTTTTCTTCATTTTATTTTCCGTTTTATCTAACTTTGCTTTGCTTCGTATATTTTTTTTCAATTTTTCATCATAATTCTTTCCTCTTTTAGCTTTATTTTTGCCTTTTCTCTTTAGTTTTATTATTTCTAAGTTTCCTTTATCTTTAAATTTAATTCACAAAAAAAAAAATATTACACGGGCGAGGGACACAGTTATGTCCCAGCTCGTGTCCATCCAGACCTTCAAAATTGTTCACCCACAGAAAGTTACACCGGCGTGGGATACGGTCGTGTCTCAGCCCGTGTCCGCCCAGATTTTGATCTTACTCCGTGGGCACAGAAAGTTATACGGGTGAGGGACGTGTCTCAGCCCGTGTGCGCCTAGAATTTTCCACTCGCGAACAGAAAGTTACACGGGTGTCGCAAAAGTCACATGGACAGGGGACACGGTCGTGTCCCAGCCCGTGTGCGTCCAGGTTAGATACGATGGAACGGAATGTTACACGGGCAAGGGACATGGTCGTATCCCAGCCCGTGTCGACCCAAAATAACACAATTTTTCACACGACCGGTTAATTTAAATTAAACACACCCTCTCACACACTCACAATCAAACATATCTCTCTTACATTCTCTCTTATTCTCCATCTTCTCTCCACAATTCTTGCATTCCGCATTTTGATCCAAGTAAGTTTTCCTCCTTAATTTTCCTTTCTTTTCCTCATGCTTTAGCAGTTGGGTTATGTGCATTCTTCCTCTTATGCATATTGTATTTTCCATTTAGCCTGCTGATTTCTTTTGATTATTCATCAATGCCATGCATCATTGCTTTGAGTTTCTTGATCTCATATGTTATAATGCTACCTCATCTAGTTAGATTTCATTATGCTCTGTCAATTCCAAATGTTATTGGTTAATTTGCTCGTCATTCTTCATTCATACTAGTTAGGGTTAGCAATGGGAGATAATAATTCTGGGTCATTTCGCGTCTCTTATATGTATAGACGCCTGGTTTTCATCGTTAATTATTGTGTAGTGGAATTTGTTGGAAGTGTTTGCCACTCATTTCTTTTCCACCACCTCGTTTTCTAGCTGCACTCCATATGTTTGTTGAAATGCCCCAATGAGCATTCTTTTCACATTCTTCCCCATTGTTCTTCTTGTTTTCTGCCTTCTTCAACTATGTGCGATATGGATGTACGTGTTTGATTTGGATTGTTGACTCTTTTCAGGTATTCAAATGGCTAATCGAGCTAAGCTTTCCATTCGCCGGAAATCCAAATTTGCGGCATCCTCTTCATCACAATTCGGCGCAATTGTTGAACCACTGGCTACTCTTCCCCCTATGGAGCACCCAATGCTCTAATTTAAGGAGGACTACCAAGTATAATGCTATCAATTGCTTCAGTCTAAGCCCTTTAGCGAGACCCTTCGGTTGGATTGGGATGTTCTCGCTCAACTAGAGGTCACCATCGAAATGAAGGAGCTCTTGGATGGTACCGTTTGGGAGCACTTGTTATCCTTTGAAGCTCCAATTTATAAAGAGCTGACCCTGGAATTTTTATACACTTATAAGCTGGATAAAGACAGTGTTACTAGTATGGGCCCAAAACGCAAATTACACTTCACCTTGAGTGGCCATCCATTCCACATGTCCATCGCTCAACTGGGCAGATATCTTGGTTTATATGTAGAAAGATATACACAGACGGAAGAATTCCAAAATCTCTCATGTCGTTTTCCTTGTGGCGTCACGGCAGGGTCATTTTGGAATGAGATCACGGTTGGCGATGCCTATGATCCAGCCAAGAGTAAGGCCTCTCAATTAGTCAGGCCTGAATACCGGGTTCTTCACTGGCTCTTCTCCCATACATTGACTGGTAGAGGCCTTAGCACCGGGGTGGTGTCTAACAAGGATTGCCTCTATCTTTATAGTATCATCCATAAACACCCCATCAATCTAGCCATCGAAATCGCCGAACTCTTCAGCCACCAAGCCACCACTACTCGGAAGAAAGGGCATATTTGCTGTGGCCCTTACATTACCTTACTGGTGAAGGCTATGAGGACTAAGGTTATTGCTTGGCCCTCACTTACTTTCATTAGCCAAGTCACTCCTATGCGCCTAAATTCCTTCCGACTTATGAACCTCCTACCAACAAGACGTCAAGGTCGACATTCTCGCAGCAGCACATCTCGGGGCCAAACGTCTTCAGCCAGCTTTGAAGATAAATTTGATTTGTTGCTGTCTGAGGTTTGTTATATAAGAGAGAGTGTGGATAAACTTCATCTCCGACAGGACAAAATGGAAGAATTTCTTAAAATGAAAGCGTCGGCTACCAATGAAGAGGAGAGTGAGGAAAAGGAAGAGGATGATGAGAGTAGTGAGGAAGAGGCTGATGAGGGTGGTGACGACGAGGAGGTTGGAGAAAGTGATGAGGATGATGAGGATGATGAGGAGGGTGATGAGGATGATGATGCTACTATGGCTGAGGCACCATCTGATGAGAAGGCTGAAGAGACGAATTCTGATCCCTCTTCTTAGTTCCAAATTTTTTGTGTTGTCTTTTATTGATCAAGACTTGTGAACTCCGTTATATATAATGATGCTGCTTTTTCATTTTGCACTTCTTTTCGATTGGCAGGGAAGTATTAGTTTCTTTTCAGTACATATGTTTCCTTTTTCCTGTGCTGTTTTTTTTTATGCTATGATTTTTCGTGGTACATTGAGGACAATGTACATTATTAAGTGTGGGGAAAGGATATATATGAATTTGTTACTGTTTAGGAGACCAATTATTCATATTTGACCCAATTAATTTTTGAGTTAACTTGCAATAGGTGATTAATTGGTATTAAGCCAAATCAATTGTATCATCTTGATCATTATTGATCTTATTATACTTTACTAGAATTGATTAGTCAAATTTTTGGAAGGCAAAGTTACGAGTTATTTAGCTTAGGATTTTAAGACTTGAGATTGGAGCAACATCACTAGTTAAGAGTTAGTCATGGTTATTTTTAAATTTACTTTTATGTATACCTTTCTCTTAGATATTTTTAAGAGCCCTATAATTTTTAGCAAACAAATAAATGAAATTCTTCTTTTGAGAAACCCTTGAAAAATCATAATGATTGGAGGTCAAAAGTAATAATAAGTGTATGAATAGGAAAAATTGGTAAGGATTTGTCTTGGTCCGTCAGAAGAGCGAGATTGAGTCCCAATACCAATTTTAATGGAAAAATTGATATGGATCGGCCTTGGTCCGTCAGAAGAGCAATGTTCTTTCCCGCTATCAATATAAGAAAAAAGTTGGTATGGATCGGTCTTGGTCCGTCAGAAGAGCGAGATTCTTTCCCTTTACCAACACAATTGTGCTTAAATAAGGTAAATTCAAAAGACCTCTCAACAAAAGCATGAACTAGGGGGGTGATCAGAGGAAGAGTAGATGTAAAATGTGTTTGTTTTAGATTATGATGCTTGGTGAGATGGAAAAGAGAATTGTATACATTTTAGTCAAATAGATAAAATTTTTATGACTCTTTCTCGAATGGCGAGATGTTAAATCTAATTTTTAGTTTAAGAATCCTTGGTTAAATGGCTTGGGTAAACTTTGATTTTCATAAATTAACTAGTGAATTCTAGTATTAAGTATTGTTAGAGCATTTGAATATGGTCAGATGAAATTGGTTGACTTTATTATTGCAAGTTAGTTGAGAATGATTTTCTTACCTTTCTTTGGGTCAAGTGTATTCATTTACCGGTTTCCTAAAATGGTGATAAATTTTGTTTAGTGTTTCTTATCCCGAAAGTTTTGTTTTGATTTATTTGCTTGAGGACAAGCAAATGCTCAAGTGTGGGGAAATTTGATAACTCTGATTTTAAACATATTTCATATGGTGATTTTATAGTATTTTTCTTATATTTTTGGTTTTCTTTAAAGAAATTGATACTTAATTGAGTAAAATGTTGATTTCAAGGTTTGAACGCATTCTAGGATCGAAAACGAAGAAAAGGAATCAAGTTTCACTCAAATCGGAGTTCAAACGAAGAAGTTATGAAGTTTTGAAGTTGTGCAGAAAATTTTGCCTTAGTGTAGAAAGTTACACGACCTGAGGATACGGCCATGTCCCAGGCCGTGTCTGGTGACGAAAATAGAATCTTTATAATACATATATAAAAGGATATCTTAGGGTTTAGACAGAGGAGAGACATTACAGAAACGGAGAGACACAAGAGACGAGATGAGAGGAGAGGAGACTTGAGGAGAACATCAATCAAGAGGCGAGAACAACATCAACTTCAAGATTAGAGAGATTGTTCATCAATCAAAGGGGTTTTCCATGTTTTATTTTATGTTTTTGATGGAACTTGTTTTTAGATTCATTATGATAGCTTAAAATTCGAGTATTTAGGATTATGGAACCTAGGGTTTCATGTGACTTTTGGGTTAATTTATAAATTTCAATAAAGTTTCTATCTTTTCTTGATTCAATTATGCTGTTTAATTGTTGATTGATAATTCTAGAGTATCAATATATGATATTATGCATATTGATTGAGAAATTGCATGTGTAATTGGATCTTAGCATAATTGGAGAGAATTATATGTATACTTAGAGATAAGATACATATTTCTTCCGGAAAGTTAATTATTTGTATGGGAATTCATTATACATTAATGCAATTCTAAGTTATATTATTAAGTGAAGAGATTCCGGTAAATAATTTAGGATTAGGGTTAATATGCTTGAGAAAGATATTAGATTTAATTGTGAATTCCTCCGGTCAAGAATAATAGAAACTGAATTGAATATATTTTAAGCGGTTACATGTTAAACACTAGGGAAAATAATTCTTAAATACGTTATTAATTTCTTGAAGTCATTCATAGTTTATTGCTTTCTAATTTGCTTAATTAAGTCTCATAATTAGTTTAGTTTGTTAATTTCAGTATTTTTAATTCATTCAACTCATCACAATTATTTTCCGGTTAGATAATAAAGCTAAAGTTAATATTAGTACTCAAAATCTCTGAGGGATCGACTTGGACTCATATCCGCTATATTAAAATTGATAGGTGCACTTGCCTCGTATCATTAATAAACTGCCAACCTCTAGAACCCTTATTCAAGCTCATCATTGAGGTGTCTAGGGATTAACCAAACATATTTTAACTTTGCAATAGGTCGAAGACAAAACCTAGTATTAGGACGGCTCATGGTTTAACTCATTGTAAAGTCAATCTAGGCCTACTCTGATCTAAGCTGATGAGAACCATGTTATCTAGCTCCAAGCTTCATCCCCTTTGGTTGACCTTTTGGATACCGAAATCCCAACCCGAGATCTCTATGTACTCACCAAGTTATCCATTGATAGTCCACCTATTGAAGTCTAAGCATCCCATTATCATCCTATGCCCAATATAGAATAGCTTAGCCTTAAGGAATCTCCTTACTAGAGTACAGTACCAATAACATCATGACACATGTCTTTTTTTTTTTTCCTACAAATTATAATGTTATTCGATTTTTTTTTTTTGTAGTTTCCTATGATACCCTTTTTGGAGCATTTTAAGGTAGTTAAGGTTAACAATCCTAATGTAATTTCCATGTTATTTTAGTTAACTTAGGAGCCCACTATAAAAGCTCCTAATTAATGTAAGTTGAAAATCATCATTTGCTTATTGAAAAACTATTCCCCTTGTTTCTTAAGAGAACACTGTCTCGAAGTTATACTTTATTTTACACTCTTATCTAGTCTTGTTGGTAACTTGAGATGAGTGGTAAGTGGACCTTAGATTCTTGGCTTGTGAATCAATCAAGAGAGGACTGAGTCATCTTGTGCTCTTTAGTGAGTCATATATGTAGGATAGCTTCATGTAGCTATTGCATTTAAACCCTTCCCATAAATCTTTTCTTCAATATCTCAAAGAATACCACCTAGTTGTAGTAAGACCTAGTGATAATATAGTTCCTAGGTACACCATAACACCTCTTGTTACCCCTAAATAGATGGATAGATTGGATCATTGAAATGAACTCATAGGGCATTGTTAGAAGCTATAGTAGGTGATGGGAATTAGAACTGAGTTCCCTTCATTGCGCTCGAACTAAAGGACTTAAGAGCATGCCACAACGAATCATGTCCCTTAACCCAAGTCCTAAAGAGTCTTCCATACTATAAGGATTTAAGTTGCCCTATTTCCTCAATTCTTCTAAGCCTTACTCCATGTTGTATGTTAAAGGTCCTCACTCATCCTATATTGATGTCAACATGGCTTATTCTTGCAACATTTCAGTAGATCTAACCTAAAGCCCAGTCATTATGTTTTTAAGCCTCCTTGCTAGTCCTTAACCTGTTTATTAGATTGTCAACCTTCCACCATGCCAACCTATATCAAGACTATGCATGACAAAGGCCTATATAGAACTATATTTGGCTTAAGTTTCGTCTCATCCAAGCTAGGGAGTATTCTAAACAGCTTGGCCAATCCATCCACTAACTCATCTAAGCTACTTTTGAGCTACCCTTGTTAAATGCTGACTTATCTAGATGCCTTGCTGAGCTACTATGAGGCCTTACTTAGTTCTTTATCAGTGCTAGAGGCTCACCTAAGCGATTAATGCCAATTGTCCTTTGACATCCATGCTTTGTACTACTTTAGGAGGATATTCTTTTACCTCCTTTTACAGATTTTTTTTTTGTCTTTGCATTCTTCTTAGTATTATCTCCTTTCTGGATAAGTAGCCCCTTTTAGTAAATAGCTACCTTTGTCATCACCTTAAAATAGCACATATAAATACCCTTATCGTAAAATGGCCATAATCATCATCATCATACAAGAAACAAGATACAAATTTTATCTTCTATAACTTGTTGTCTATTACAAGTTCATTTTACACTAACTCCTAGTTCATTGAGCAAGAATTAGTGGTGAGTGACTCATTTAACTAGTTGTATGTTACATTAACTATGCTACTTAGTTTGTGAGTATTCTTAGGTATGTGATATCCTTAGAGTAGCTTATGAGTTTGCTTACCACCAAATTACCCATCTAGTTTTCCGCCATAACACTAGTTTTGACTTACCTCAATATCGCCTACCCTTGTCAGTCCTTGGTGGGACATATTAGTAGGGAAGAACTTGTATGACTAGGACTTATGTCTATTGTGGAATTCGCCTACAATAAGTTTACCCATAGTTTTACCAACTAGTTACAATTTGAGTTCGTTTATGACATTAACTTAACCTTGCCTATGGCAATGATTTCAACCTTAGTTGTTAAGGAAGAGAGCCTTGAAGGAGTGAGAAGAGTTGAGGAGTTGAAGAAGCAGCACCAAAAAGCTGAGCAGCTTACTTGAACTATTGTTAAGTAGAGGGAGATCGAGAATTGAGGAAGAAAGGCAAAGAGCTTTCATCTTAGAGATCAAGTATAGATATACCTTAGTAAGGATAGGTTCCTTGGTCATAGGAATAGTAGGTTGTAACCTTGAGTCGATGGACAGTTCAAAATTTTGAGGAAGATAAGTGACAATGACTATGAGTTGGAATTACCTAAAGGCTATGATGACTCCCTGACCTTTAATGTGGTTAACCTTACCTTATATATTATAGATGAAGTTGAGCTAATGGTTTGAGGTAAAATCTTCAACAACTTTGAGGTGGGAAATCAACCAATTCAACCTCTTCTCTACCTTCACCAACCTCTCTAACTCTTATATTGAGTTTCCAACTGATTAACCAAGGCCATCTCAAACTCTAAGGCCTGGTCTCTTAAGTCCTTAACAGCCAGATGTTTGAAGATGAGTAGGCTCTTGTTCGAAGCTTTCTCCTTCATCACTCATAATTGAGTTGTTCTCTCATTTGAGTTGCTAACCTTACTTTGTTAAGCATTTGACTCGCTTAAAGGGCCTAAACAATATGAATTGTCCAAGCAGAAAACTCCCCATCCTATTCTTAAACTATTTAGTTGAAATGCCAACCTATCTAGAGACCTTTCTCCTACTTAATTCTAGAAATTGGTTCCATACTTGTTTCTCTCCTTTTATCAAATGATATGCCAGTGCCTAAGCACTATGTGGTCTAATAGACTAGTAATGTGCATTGCCCAATGATAATTATTTGGATTTAAATCCTCTAAAGTTATTGTTTTCCTAAATTTCTTAAAGTTATAAGTTAATGGTTGTCACTATCTAAGTTTTTTTTAAAAAGGATGGCATTAGAATGATATCATAGGATATTCAAAAAATCTAAACAATGGCAACCATTTATTTATAATTTTAGAAAATTTTAGAAAAACAGTAACTTTAGAGGATTCAGTTCCCAATTCTTTTTTTTTTTTTCTTTTTGTCCAAATTATACATGTCACATTCCCTATTTTAGATGTAACCTTTTTAGTCTTTTCTCCATTTAGAAGGTTGCCTTAATCAATGCATGTATAAATAGAAACCTTATATAGTTATAGCCATCATCTTCTTCTTCACAAATATTAAATACACTTTCTTAAGTTTTCTTGTAAGCTTTTCACTTCAAGTCTTCCTTTCACTCTTATTTAGTTTCTTAGAAAAGAACTGGTGGTGAGCAACCTTACTACCATATCTATGATTCATATTAGGTATTATAGAAAGTTCATGAGTAGATTGTAGTGCATCACATCTATTGTCTAGCTTTTGGGTTTGACTACTCCTACCTTACTTTCTTCTTTATTGAGAAGGATCTATTCCAAACACTTGGTAAGCCTTAGTAATAATTTAATTTCTAGGAACTTCAAATTCGATTTAAGATCTTGGAAACCCTCTTAGAAACTTACTCTCTTTGCTAACTTGTCACCAATCAAAGTAGAGTATATCTCTAAGTCTATACTAACCTCTTTAGAATATGGCTCAAGCCCTTAGAGCTTAGGCTAGCTTCTTTAGAGCATAAGTTTAGAGCCTAAGCTGAACTCTTGAAATCTAGACCAACCTCCTTAAAGCCTAGGCCTAACTCCTTAGAGCTCATCTGACTTCATTAGAATCCATGCCAAGTTCTTATCTTTAATCTAACTTCACCAATAACTTCAAGCTCCATCTCTAATGTATCACTTCTTGGGCCTTTAGGCTTAGGTTGGCTAAGCTTAGCTTACAAATTTGAATGAAGACTAGGCGGAAACGACTCAATCATATAAGGTAAGTCAACTACTGTTACAACTTATCTTTGACATCTTCTCCATAGAATTTAGAACTAAAGAGAGGATCTTGGGATATTTGTCACCATCCTCAATTAACTAGACTAATTCTATATAAATGGAAGATGAAGCCTCTTAGTAAAGGATTTAAAAGCCTTGCATTTACATACTCTATACTCTCTTTCTTTCTCTATAATCTTTGAATTAAATATCAAAGTGACTCCGCTAAAACAATTTTGACATCCCTTAAAACTCTTTTTTATGTTTTGTAAGTATAACAGCACATTTACAAAGAGCTAATATTAACAATATGTTGGTCCCGTACAAGATATCGAGAGAGAGAGAGAGAGAGAGAGAGGGGGAGGGGGGGTATTGGTGGAGCGGCGTAGTTGGTTGATATCTTTAAAAAGATTTTGAAACTTTTTCAATGTAAATCGAAATTACCTCTCTTAATAACTTAAACTAGTAAACAATGATACTTTAATAATTTAACATATAAATAACAACACAAATAAATAACTTAAAGTAAAGGAGATAGAGAGAAGAATATAAGGCTCAAGGTTTATAGAGTTTCAGTCTTCTACCTATTGCTATCTTTTAGCTTCATTGTTGGGGACTCGATCTACTTTATAAGCATTGCTTTACTTGATCTACTAAATCAAAATAAATCATGAGAAGTTTACAAACATTTACCACACTTGTTTTATATAACTCTTTACTTTGCCTATCTAGTTTTTCTATAATCTAGGCTAATTATAGATATAAAGAGTACAATTAAACTTCTCTCAAACAATAAATAATGTTTACAAAACATAAGTGAGAAGAACAATATTAAACTCAAATAGATTGGCATGTAAACAGAAATAAAGATAGTTGAATAAACAACTTTAGTTCAACTCTTTGAAGAAGAATTTGAGAAGTGTTCTATACTCTTTTAGATAGTAGAGTTGTTTATCACGATTAGAGTGTAATGTATATGTTTTTCTTTCTTAAAATCATTTCAATATTTTTTAATTGTCTCTCCATTTATATTGGAGTCTTCCAATGTCTATATTGTGATAATTATCTCCATCTTATGTTTATCCAAACCAATGTTTAAGAAAATGATCCATAGATATCTAGAGAAAATGTTAGAGTTTGAATTTTAATCCAATCTTATCTCGATCATATCTCTTGATCAATAACTCTAGATAATCTTAAATTTTGAATTTGATATCCCATAAAATTCGAAATTAGCCTTATCTTTATCCAAACTTAGATATTTTCTTTAATTATTTCAAAAATTAATTCGCTTAATGATAGAAATCAACCCCTTAAACCGATCATACGTAGTCGAGTTAGAGGACTCCAGGGGCTCACTTAGAGAATACTAGTTCGAAGCCCCATCTAAGATGAGGATTCCTACCTCAGCCTCTATGTTTCTCTCCTTTACCAACCTGACAACTAAGCTATCACTTACGTTGGGCCGATTAAATAGCTGTACCACAATAAAATATTCGAACATATAGCCTCAAGATTGCTCGAGCCAAACTCCTAAGCCAACCACACTGACATTGACGTCTAACTCCAACTTAAGTTGGTTACTTTATAACAGATGGTTAATCAAGCTTCGACCTGATCTAGATCAGGTCGACCCCTAACCATAAACTCTCTTTTCTTCTTTTTGTCCACTTTGTACCATATTCCTGACATCTAGCCACTAAACATCATGTGTCTTCTATCACAACATTTTAGAAGGATTCTTTACTTTTCATACTGAATATTCTTTATCTTTTTTACCATTTTTAGTATGTATTATATAACCTAATTGTAAGAATACCCTTTTTATCTTTTTATATATGTAAAGTAACTCTAGTGGATGGATCTATAAACCCCTACTTAATTGTATGCAGACATCAACCTCATTATTCAGAATTTATTCAAGTTTCTCTTGAGCAATCTTAGTGTTTTCATTATCCTTCAACTCTTATCTATTCCCTTTAGTAAGGAGTAGTGGTAAGCGACTCTTTAGTTTAGATCGGTAAGTCATATCTGGCAAATTATAGGCCAAGTAAGATTGATTGGTATGTCATATCTAGTTGGTAGCTGCTCAGATTTTGCTAGCTTTTCTTTATTTCCTTTTGTTTCACTTCATTGTGGTGTCTCTCTATGTGTTCGATCCTAGAGATGCATCAATTAGCAAAAATCCCCATGGATCTTAACTCTTGCTTAAGTGAAATAGAATTAAGTGTATTTCCTTAATACACTCAATCTAGTAGAGCTAAGTCTTGTTTACTTTGAATATGATGTTGTGTTATTTTTTAGAGTTACTCTTCCAAACCAACTATCTAAATAACTTTTTAAAGATATCTCAGTTTACTTATCTTCAAAGTCTTTAAATAATTTTCTGAAGTGCTATGCTGATTCTTCTTATATAAGCTTCTAAAACATTTTTTGAATATTTTCAGACTTGTTTTATTTTAAATTGCTTTAGACCTTATCAATAAGTCTGTGAATGCTAATTAATTTATAATTTTAAACCTTTTAAAGAACTATCTGAATACATGTACATATATTAGCATTTCTCTCTTTTTGTTATCATCAAATTTCATGAGAGATACCTAATATTCTCCCCTTTTTTTATGATAATAAAACACTTATAAGTCTAAAAACGTATAAAAATACAAATTGATATCCAATAAATAGCAAAAAGATAATAATAATAAAAAAAATTATTCAAAAACAATTATAAGCTGCTATGCTGTCATGTTATGTGTACTTGCTTATGTTTAGTACTAAATTGTTTTTAGGCTTTCTCCCCCTTTTTGTTATCATTAGAGACTATTTAATAGCTCACCCTTAATATTATAATTAGACAACATTTGCAGAAACTGAAATAGACTTTCATTGATGAAAAAGAAAATACATGGCATGGACTATGGGTAGATTTGACATCAAGGAACAAAAGACTTAACAAGAGCTGACTGAAACAAAAGCAAACCTAATAGTAGAACATAAAGGACAAAACACTTGAATAAAGAAATTATTTATGTGCTCTCTTGGTTTTCTTCCGAGGACAAAGTTTCATCCCGTCAGAATAAGTTAGAGTTGCTTTGCTAAGAGAAGGTTTAACTTCAGTTGGTTGCTTGACATTGGAAGTTGGTTTAGTGTCTTTCACAAGAGTTGGAGTAGATTTTGCTTGGTTGGATGCACTACCATCATTGTTGGATCTAACAGAAAGAGTTTTTGTGTTCCCTTTAAGAGTGGTTTATTCTTTAGGGTTAAGAACATAGGTTGAAATTCGAGGTGCTAAAGTTTTAGTAGGAGGATCCTTAAGTTTTAGAGATTGAGGAAAGATAACTAGAGTTTTGTTAAATTCTTGAACTGGTAGTTGATTAGGTTGATCAACTTGTTGTAGAGTAGCTACAGGAGAATGATGTTCATGTATTGGGGTTTAAAGATTTGGTTCAGTAGTAAGTGGTTAAGATAGTAGATCAATAGGTTTAACTTCTTCATTAGCTTTGGACTCAATCACTATCTCTTTGACCTAAACTTTGAATAAGTCCATTCCTAAAATCTAATCCTTCATAACCTTTCTAAGTACTTCTTGATTCCCTTAAAAATTTGCTCAATAAATGCAAAACTTTCACCTTGTTTAGAGTGAGGAATTTGTAATTCTATACCCTCTGAATCACTCTCTAAAAGTGATCTAGCCACTTCTTTGAATTCAATCCCACCAATTCTTTTTACTAATTTCTCTTTTTTCTTTTGACCTTTAACAACAAGTTCCTTACCCATTTTCCTTTTGTACTCACCATCTTTCTTTTCAATAATGATCACCCTCTTCCCAATGTTGGAAGGATAAACATAAACTCCTCCATTGTGAGAATGCTAGAGTTTGTCAACACTTAGATGTTCATTCGCTTGAAAATTTTCTATCTTAGCTTAGTAGGGTAGTAAGGATAGGTTGTTTCACTTAGTAATTTTAGTTTCTTAAACTTAAACAAAGCCATCAACAAACTTCAATATGGCTTAACATCTAAATGTTTCCATATATGCCTCATCATCAAATTCACTAGATCTACTTTTCTTTTGCCCAATATAGCCATAACAACTAAAGCATCTTCCTTAGTCACAGAAGTTGTACTATCCCTCCAAAATAGTACAAAAGTATTAACAAATTTGTGTAAAATCCTAACCAACAACTCAAATTCAATGCTAAATATATCTCTACCAATAACTAGCTCAATTCCATCATTCAACTCAGTAAAAATATTTTCTTTAGTCAACTGTACTAAACTTTTACCTTCTTAAATGCCAAAACACTCAAGATATCCTTTTTTGAAATCTCAATTTTTTTATTTAACACTATAAATTACACATCTTGATGCTTGCTATCTAACTTTCGATAAAATTCATCTACTAGCTTACCATGTACAACACCTCCCATCTTTGCTAAATTATTCAGTATTAAAGCATCAAGATATTCCTTCCAAGAAAATCCATTTTTCTCAAAGAACTCTAAATTCAAGAAAAAAAAAAGGTTCTTTGATAGATACACTCTTACCTTTCATAGTGTACCTTTTCTTTGGCTTATGCCTTTGTTTAGAGGGTGGTTTCTTTGTGATCATAGTTTTTTAGGGTTTTTGCTTTGATTGAGGAGTAGCCTTCAAAGTCTTCTTCAAAGGTTGTGAAGCCTAGGTCTTGTGAACTATTTTTTTGGGTTTAGGTTTAGGAGGTTGTTTAAGGGGATCGGACTTGGTTTTAGATATTTCTTCCAACAACTTTTTCGAAGAACTTAAGTTTTTAGATTCATCAACTTCTTCAGATGAAGAGGATGAACTAAACTTCTACACAACTTGAGAAGTCTTCTGAGTGACTTCTTGGTTTGGTTTAGTTCTAAATGTGGTTCAGAACCATTCTTTTGGGTCACTTCTTGCATTGGTTCATCTGAGGGTTCATCTCGAAGTTCTAGGGTTTGGGTCTTTTTAGACTGTTCTTGTTGAGGTTTAGTAGGTAGATTGGTTTGTGGTTTTAGTAGGTTAGTCTCTTGTTTAACAAGATCAATAGGGTTATTTAGATTGCTTAGGATTTTGGTTTTGGTTCCTTTAGCAACAATGCGTGAAGATTTTCTAAGAGACATTTTCTTTGAGAGAGAATGAATGTGAGGAGATGAAGGGTTTGAAAGAATGAGAAGAATAAGAGAAATTAATAGCTTTATACTTGGTAAAAAAAACTAACAAATCTGATGGTCCTCATCTTACATGCGTGTGGGCTAACTAATTGGGCCCACTTCCAAGATATTTTAGGACCCATTAGGCAATTTTTAAGGCCTACTTTATGTACTTTTGTCATGCACTATATACGATTGAAAAAAACATGCATTCATGCTTTGGATATAGAAGCTTAGAAAAAACACTTTATCAGCACATATCCAATTTGTGAGCTTAAGGGAATTAATTAAATATTCTTCATGCTAACAAAAAGGGTAGTACACACCAATTTCATTGTGAATAAGTTCAAACCTTAATTTTTCCAAAGGTTTTGTAAATATATTTGCAAATTGATATTTAGTTGGTACAAATTCAGCACTCGCAACATGATTTACAACGTGATCACAAATGAAATAATGCCTTATTTTTATGTGTTTTGACCTTGAGCGATGAATTGGATTTTTTGTTAAATTAATGGCATTTTTATTGTTACATTTTATGGGTATATTTTTATAATTTATCCCATAATCATTCGATTGTTGTTTTAACCAAAGAATTTGTGCATATTAATTCCCAATAGAAACTTATTCTACTTCTACAGTTGAAAGGGTAATAGAGTTTTGTTTCTTGGAAAACCAAGAAATTAGCTTGTCCCCTAAGAATTGACAAGTGCCTAAAGTACTTTTCTTATCCACTTTGCAACACGCATAATCAGTATTTGAATATCTTATGAGATCAAAATTTTAACTCTTAGGATACCAAATTCCTAATTTTGCAATACTTTTTATATATTTAAAGATATTTTTAATTGCAGTTAAGTGTGTTTCTGTTGGTGAACTTTAAAATCTAGCATAAACACAAGTATTAATCAAAATAACAAGATGTGAAGCTACTAAGATGGTAAAGATCTAATTAAGCTTTGATATAATTTTTCATTTACATTTTTACCATTATCTATGATATCAAGCTTTGTTAAGGTACTCATAGGAGTTGAAGAATCCTTAGTATTCTCAAAACCAAATTTCTTCAATATTTGTCTAGTATACTTCTCTTAGTGAATAAAAATTCCATTCTCTATTTGTTTAATTTATAATCCCAAGAAGAAGTTTAATTCTCCCATGAGTGACATTTCAAATTCAACTTGCATCAAGCTTGAAAACTCTTAACAATATTTTTCATTAGTTACACAAAAAACAGTATCATCAACATAAATCTATACAACTAATATATCTTCTCCATGATGCTTCATAAATAGTGTAGTATTAACTTTTCCCCTTTAAAAATCATTTTTAATTAAAAATTGCCTTAATCTCTCGTACCAAGCATGGGGAGCCTATTTAAGACCATATAATGCCTTTTTCAACTTATACATATGATCTAATTTGAATGGATATTCAAATCCAAGTTTTGTTTAACATACACATCTTTTATAAAACCATTTAGAAAAGCACTTTTGACATTCATTTTATACAATTTGAAAATTTTCAAATAAGCAAATGCAAGAACTAATCTTATAGCCTAGCCACAAGAGTATAAGTTTCATCATAGTTTATTTTTTCTCCTTAAGAATATCCTTTTGCAACTAAACAAGCTTTAGTTCTTACTATTTTTCTATGTTTATCCAACTTATTCTTGAAAACCCATTTAGTGCTTATAATTGACTTATCCTTAAATCTTGGAACTAGATTCCATACTTGATTTCTCTGAAATATACCAAATTCCTCTTGCATAACTAAAATCTAATTATTATCATTTAAAGCTTCATCAACTGAATGAAGTTCAATTTTAGACAAATGGTTTTCAAAATTTTATAAGCTTGATCTTATTCTTATTCCAGATCTAACATTACTAATCACAATTTCAAGAGGATGATAAATTTTAAATTTAAGTGTTAATGGTGGTGTTGAAAGTGTTTCGAACCTTCTATCTTACTTTTTGGATGTGTTTCAACAAACTTGGTATTAGTCTTTGAAGAACCTTTTAATCCAATTTCTATTTTGGATGCATTAAGGATTTTTTATGTTTTTAATGTTCCTTCTAATGGAGGTTCTGACTTGCATTTTGAGTCAAGTTGTATAGGACTCTTTTTATTTAAGGCAATTGGAAGTTCATCATTTGATTTTTTAGTGCCTGTTTCTTCTATAAACTTGACATTTATTGATTCCTCTACCACTTTTGTTTTTCTTTTTATTATATACTCGATATGCTTTAATGTTCAAAGAGTAGCCTAGAAAGATAGCTTCATCAGCTCTCTTTTTAAACTTTCCTAATACTTTTCTTATTTTCTTTACAAAATACTTTCAACTAAATGTGTGAAAGTATGAAATAGTAGGTTTTCTTCCTTTATAAAGCTCATAAGCAGTTTTATTTGTCAAAGGCTTAACATATACTTGATTTATAATGTAAAAAGCTGTTGATGTTATGATTTGCTATACCACTTTGATTATGTAGTGTTCTCGTCATTTCTTAGATAGTCTTGTTTTTGCGTTTAACTACTCTATTTTGTTGTAGAGTATAGGGTACTGAAAAGTTATGAGCGATTCTTTTCTTTACAAAAAGAAATAAAATTAGAAATTTCAAATTCCTTTTCATGATCAATTTGTAAACTAATGATGGAGAGATCTTTTTCATTTTGAACTCTTTTGAAAAATATTTCAAAACTTTTAAAAGCATCACTTTTATGACATAATAATAAGATCTAAGTTAATCTTGAGAAGTCATCTACTATGACAAGTCCATATTTATTTCTTACAAGACTTATAGTACGAGTTAGACTAAACAAATCTAAATGCAACAACTCTAAAGATCTTTAATTGGATATAATTGTCTGACTTTTGTGTGATTATGAACTCATCTTATTCTTTAGATAAGCACCACAACAAATATTTCCATGAGCATATAATTTTGGCAATCCTTCAATCCAGTTCTTTTTAGATAATTTCTCAAGTTGAGGTAAATTTACATGTCCTAATCTTTTGTGCCAAAGTATAGTGTTATCATTCATAATTATAAAGTAACTTTTAGATGATACTTTAGATGGTTTAATTAAATAAATATTCCTCTTTTTGAATCCTTCAAACAACTCAAATCCATCATTATTAAAACCAATACACTTGTCATGTTTAAATGTTATTTTATACCCTTTATTACACAATTGACTTATGTTTAACAAATTGTGTACCTATTGCAATTATGGACAACGAAGCATCACTTATCATATGTCTTGAGTATCTATTATCAAGATACTATGTTTCTTTTAACTTAGCTTTGTATTATTGCGTACATCATAGAACAATCAAGTCTATTTATGAACCTAGCAAAGCTTGGGTCTATGAAAATTCAAGCTCGACTTTTGAATTGAACCTTGATTATTGTTGAGCTTATATTTCTATGTCCTAATTTATTACATCGAAAACAAACATGAGGTCTTTGTTCATTATACCTATCACTTGCCAATCTCTTTTGACTTGGATTCTTTCTAGCATACCCTTTGTTTAAACTTCTGTTGTACTTTCTAAAGGGATACTTATTGTTGTTTTGAGAGTATTGTCTGTTGTACCTTTTGACAGGTTTAACCTTTTTGCCTTTATCCTTTTCCTTGACTATTTCTTGATTTTCACCTTTTGATTTAATATATACTATTACTATCTTTGTTTTATATATTTCTCCAAATTTAAAGCCAAGTCCATATTTTGAATTGTCCACTCTTTGACTCGAAATCAGCATTTGTACTTTCTTATTACTTTCATCAAACTTTTGAAACGTATTTTTAATTAATTTAGATAAATTTTCCATACGATTTTGCAGATTTTTTATTTCTTCTTTTAAAATAAGATTTTCATTGACTAAAACTTCATAAGTAACATGTAATCCTTCAAAGTCATTTTTCAAGAAATCATTTTCATCTACCAATAATTCATTTGTTTGATTAGGAGCTTGCTTTTTATTTTTTAATGTCTTCACTTTTGATTCAAGCTTAGAAATCTTATCGTTTGACTTAGAAAGAGCTTTAAGCAATTTGTTGATTTCAATATATATATCATCAAGTACTTTTATGTTAGAGTCAGAATTAGTTTCAGAATCTATTTAAGAAAATCATCAGGCACTTTTATGTTAGAGTTAGAATTAGTTTCAAAATCTATTTAAGAAAGTGCCATAAGACACAAATTTGCTTCTTCATGTTCTTCTAAACTCTTTGACTTAGTTTCTGAATCTTTCAAATTACTCTATGTAGCTATTAGAGATTTGCATTTCTTCTTAGATTTCTCCATCTTCTTGATTAACACTGGACATTCATACTTGATATGTCATGATTTTTTGCATTTATAGTATACAATTTCCTTTTTGAACTTTTTCTCCTCCTTTTCCTTAATTGCCTTACTTGCACCATTAGATCGACTTTTATTAGGAGGAAATCTTCTAGTAAAGGTTTTCTTATATTTCTTCTTTAGCCATTAGTTGAATTTTCTAGTTAGAAGTGTTACATCCTTGTCCTCTTCTTCAAATGAGTCTTTTTCTTCAAAATTAGTGTTTGTTTCTTTGGTTTTGAAAGCTATGACCTTCTTTATATCCTCTAAAGTACCTTCTGATTGGAAAAAATTAGTTTTATATGCCATAGGTTTGCTATGTAATTGATTCAATATTAGTATCTTCAGATCACAAGCTTCTTCTATGGCAGTTTTCTTTGCATTCCATATTTTGGGAAGGATCCTTAGCATCTTATGTACTATATTTGCATCACTAATTGTTTTGTCAAGAAAAGACAACTCATTAGTTATAGAAGTGAATCTACTAAAAGAGTCTTTGATTTCTTTATTAGGAAAAATTCAAAAAGTTTCATATTCCTGAACCAGTAAGTTGATCCTCATATTCTTGATTATTTTAGTGCCTTTGTAAATTTGCACTAAGGTATCCCAAATATCTTTAGTTGTATCACAACAAGCAATTAGATAGAATTCTAATCATGCAATAGTACTCAAAAGTAAACCCTTAGCCTTTGAATTAAGCTCACCTTTGGTGATATTCACATTTGATATAATAATGGTTAGAATATTGAGATCTCTTATTGAGATAATTTGTCAAGCCTAATAGTCTGATGCCTTCACATACATCTCTATCCTAAATTTCTAATAAGGAAAGTTAGTTCCATAAAAAAATGGTGTCTTATTAGGTTGAAATGTTAAACCATCATTTGGTTCACTTATGATCTTAAACTTTGGATGACACTAGAGTGAGGCTTTGATACTAATTGTTGGTTTCATGTAAGATATTAAGGGAAGGGAAGGGAAGGGAAGGGAGGGGAGCGGAGGGGAGGAGAGGGAAGGGGAGGGGAAGGGGTAAGGGTAGGGGAAGGTAGTGAAGTGATATTTTCAGAAAATTTTTGAAACTTTTTTAATGTAAATTGAAATTATCTCTCTTAATAACTTAAATTAGTAAACAATGGTACTTTAATAATTTTACGCATAAATAATACAAATAAATAACTCAAAGTAAAGGAGATAAAGAGAAGAATATCAAGCTCAAGATTTATAAAGCTTCAGCCTTCTACCTATTGCTCTCTTCTAGCTCTACTACTAGGAATCTGGTCTACTTCATTGGTATCATTCCACTTGATCCACTAAATTAAAATAAATCACGAGAAGTTTACAAATATTTGCTACACTTGTCCTTCATAGCTCTCTACTTTACTTATTTAGCCTCTCTATAGTCTAAACTAATTACAGATCTATATAGTATAATCAAACTTCTCTCAAACAATAAATAATGTTTGCAAAATAAAAGTAAGAAGAACAATATTAAACTCAGATAGATTGGCACATAAATAGAAGTGAAGATAGTTGAATAAACAACTTTAGTTCAACTCTTTGAAAAAGTATCTAAGAAGTGTTTCGTGCTCTTTTAGATAGTAGAAGTTTATCATGATTAGAGTGTAATATATATGCTTTTCTTTCCTAGAATCATTTTGATATTTTTGAATTGTCTCTCCTTTTATACTAGAATCTTCCAATATCCATATTGTTGATGATTATCTCTGTCTCATGTTTATCTAAACCAACATTTAAAAAAATGATTCATAGATATTCAGGGTAAATCTTGAAGTTTGAATTTTAAGTCAATCTTATCTTATTCATATCTCTTTTATTGGATATACATGATTAGTAACTCTAGATAATCTTAAATTTTGAATTTAATATCCCATAAAATTCAAAATCAACCTTATTCTTATCCAAACTTAGATATTTTCTTTAATTATTTCAAAAATTAATTTGCTTAGTAAAAATCCCCATGGATTTTAATTCTTCCTTAAGTGAAACAGAATTAAGTATATTTCTCTAATACACCAAATCTAGTAGAGTTAGGTCTTGTTCACTTCGAATACGATATTGTGTTATTTTTCAAAGTTACTCTTCTAGACCAATTATTTGAATAACCTTATGAAGATATCTTAGTTTATTTATCTTTAAAATCATTGAACAATTTTCTGAAGTATTGTGCTGATTCTTCTTATATAAGCTTCTGAAACATTCTCTAAATATTTTTAGACTTATTTCTTTTTCAATCGATTCAAACCTTTTGAATAAGTCTTTAAATGCAACTTAATTTATAATTTTAATTTTTTTAAAGAATTGTCTAAAGACTTACACACTTGTTAATACATTAGTATTTTTTTCTTTTTGTTATCATCAAAATTCATGAGAGATATTTAACACAATATTTAATCAAGAATTTGTTGTTTTAAGGATTAACCTAATTCAACCCTTAATGATTCTTAAAAATTAAAAATTGATTTATCTCATAAGTCTAATTATATGATAGGATTTAACATTTCTTAAATCATAAAAATTCATTGTTTGGGGCTAATTGTACATATTAAATTTGTTGGGGGGGAGGGGGGGGGGGTGAGGGAAGTGAATCTGGTACATCTAGTCAGCAAAATAAACAACAAGAGATTAGAATCTTTACTTCAAATCCAATAAGATATTCAACTACACCAATATTGTTGTGTTACCTACTTTACCAAAACTGTACTTAACCAACTTAGTTTCCTTGAAAATTTGAAACAATTAGATTTTCATTTTCCTCACAATAACATAATGAAACTATGACACTTAGGTAACATTTAGTTGTGCAATTATTGTGGCACTAGACTAGACAAAAAAATTTATCCCATTTTTTATTTGTAATTTTAGTTGATGAATGGACAAAAAATTAAGTTAATAGATTGAAATAAAAGTTTAGATTTTGTATTATCTACACCATGATGTAAAAATAAAAATATTTCGCACTCTAAAAAAAAAAAACTCCTCTAAATTCATTGTATATGTATGGTTTTTTATCTAATATAAATAATTCATTTTTATAGTACAAATAATTAATTTTCATAATGTAAATGTTTAATTTTTTAATAACTAGCAAATTTACAGCTTTTATTTAACATTGTATATAATTTGTGTAATTATATGAATCTAATAATCCATTCGAATCATATTCAAATAATGTAAAAATATAATTAAAATACATATTAAACAATATTAACGATATAAATGTCAAAATATAATAATGAGTCTAGTATTTGTGTAAACTAAATAAATAATAGCACAAAATTTTATGTTTAATATTATCTAAATCAAATATGGTATAATAAGTTTGTACTAGTCAAATTTTTTTATATTTAACCTGTCCAATTCTTTTTATCTAGTATAATCCTTATAACTAAACACTGTCCTAACAATTTGAACAAGTCCTATAAAAACCCTTTTTAGTTCTAATTGCCTCTTGTCCATAAATCTTCTAGGTTATGGACGGTCAAGAATTTCTGCCTTTTAGCGCTTGAGTTGAAATTAGAAACCATAAAGAGAAAGAGAGAGAGGGAAAGAAAGAGGATGAGTTGTTACCTTATGAATCTCCTATTACTCTTCGGTTTTCTTAGACTCTTTGACATTAAAGTGGAGGAGGATCTATGGTTTTTGTCTCCTTTTACTTATTTAAGTAAGAAAATAAAGGGAGGATCTACAGTAACTTTTATGGGAAAGATGGTACAAGCCACTTTTTACAGTATCGTAAATCTCGTTTGGGTGCAGGGAATTTATTCTGCAATGTAAAATAAAATAATATATATATATATATATTTGAATTAAAGGGTAAATTTACTAGAACACCTTTCTTTTTCATTTTATTTTATATTTTGGGGACATTTCAAATTCTTTGGTTTAAGACGTCGGCATACTTTTTACAAGAAAAAGCCATTCCAAAGAACATTCTCTGAAGTAGGAAAAGGCTATGTGAAAGCAAAAGAAAACACAGTAAAATATGGAAAAGGAGTCTTCATTAAATTGCACCAAAACCCTAATGGCCAAAACATGAATTAATTGCTAGTTAGCTATCAAGGCTGTCTTATATATAATTAGTTTAATGCGGTCTATTGTATCTCTGATTTTGATTTGCTTTTGAACTTTCTTCTCTTTCACATTTCCTTTTCCCCGGCGGTATCTTATCTTAGGGTCCCTCATCCACTGACTATCTTTCTAATACCATTTCTCTCTCTCTCTCTCTCTCTCTCTCTCTTCTCAGCTGTTTCCCGACATGACATAAATCATGCCAATCCGCACATTCTTCCTCAATATTCATCTCTTGTTTTCCTTTTTATCTAGGATTGTTTTCATGTTACGTTAGTAGCCGTAGGAATCCAATACACGTGGGGTGGAAAAGGAAAAAAAAAAATGCAGAAAGTCTTCCCTCTTTCCTTTTCTATCCCATCTTGTTTCCATTTTTTTTTTCTTCTTTTTTTCCTCCCTTTATACATCCCACATGCCTATCTATAACATCTTATTAAATACAGGTAAAAAGGTATAGATAAAACTAGAATACAGATATGTAAAATATATAAGACAAAAAAGAAGAATGTAGATATATTTTATGTAAGTAACCCAACTTATATATTTCATGAATCCAAGCTATATAGACTTCTACTTTCAGTTTAAGCAACTACACTTCTAATTAGCCTAAAAAAATTCCGTATATAATTAAACATCTCACTCCGCTGAAGAGTAAAAAACAAAGAATTGAAAATATCACTTATAAAATAAATGGATGTCTCCATGCAGTGTAATGACAAATTGAAGATAATTTCTAGAATATGTGAAGAAAAATTACCACGAAAACCTCCAATGGAACACATACGGAAATTTGTTGACAGAATATCTCTTTTGCATCCTCTTACATCTATGAGAATTCATCATTTTACTTTTGTGTGTGAATCTCGTAATATCTAAAAACTTAAAATACGCAATCTATGGAGGTCGGATCCATACGAGAAAAGTCTAAGATATACGTATATGCATATCGAAATGGGAAAATACACATTTAATCCCCAATTTTTGCTATTTTTTTTCCAATTCATTCCTCAACTTTTACTTTTTTTTTTTCTATTTCAATTTTAAGCGTTTTCAATTTTATTCAAACAAATCTTTTTGTTACAAGAATTGATGGAAAACATAACAAATCTAATGAAAGAACTAGTTTGACAAAAATCGAAAACGTTAACAATTTAAATAAGAATAAAATAGGGGTTAAAGACTGAATTAGAAAAAATAGTAAATATTATATGATTGAATGTATACTTTTCTCATTCTTCAAATTTCAAGAGTTACAACACTTCCAAAACAAATGACTACAAACCATTAAATTGAGTTCAAAATAGTTGTGAACTCATCCACCTGGAAGAATCAGAACTTAAGCAATCAAAATATTACACTTGTTCAACTCAAATAAATAAGGTCATATTCTATAAAAATTTGCAGATTTCAAACTATTTGTATGCAGTGAAAAACATTCTTGATTTTTTTTTATGACCCATTTTTTCTTTATATTATCAATATATTCAAATTTTCTCAATACATTTAGATGTATTAATTTTGAGATTTTCTCTCTCCCATTTGATGTTGATATGCTAGTATCTAATTTCAAAAAGATCTATACCCATTTTTAATTATGAGAAATTTTATACTAAGTTAATTTCCCATAAGTTTTCAACCATCTTTATACATTTTAATTTCTTCTTTTTATAATTTGAAAATGACACTTAAAGAAAAAAAAAAAAGGAGAAAGTACACATTCAGGCCTCAACTTTTGACACTTTTTCTAATTCAGTTTTCAATCTTTTTTTTTTAATATTTTAGTCATTAACGTTCTTTATTTTTGTTAAACAAGTCCTTCCATTAGATATTACATTTTCCATTCATTTTTACGACAAGAGACTTCTTTGACAAAAATAAAAAACATTAAGAATTGAAATAGAAAAAAAAGGGTCCAAGATTAAATTAGAAAAAGTGGCAAAATTTGACTAAATGTATACTCTTCTCTATTAAAAATTGATGATAATAAGGCTGTAGATGAGTTAAGTTGAGATTATACAATACTAAACTCAATTTTAAACTCGATTCGAAGTAGTACTTGATGAACCTAAGTTTGATTTGATTATGCTCATTAGTGTTAATATATGTAGAAAATATATTTTCTATTTAATTAAAATAATATTAACACCTAGACTTAAATTGAGCTTAATCAAATTTTAACCTCGATGCAAGCTTGAATATGCTAGCGATAAGTCAAATATGATGAAGAATGAGCTTAACCATTAAACTATTTTAATAGCTCATATTTAAAATTTTAAGTTAAACTCGAATAAGTATGAAGTTAGCAGTTTGCTTAGAGGTTTCATGCATTTACATCTTTGATGCAATTCACCTGATTAGGTGAAGAAATGATTCAATGGATATTACATATTATATGTAATATACATATGATATATAAATACTAATAAGACAATATAATGAGTGCAAATCACCAATGATAATTAATTTAGAAACCACTTATATAATTATTATATATATCAACATCTTATTGGTATTTACATACTATGTATGTATAGTACATAGTGTGTAATACCTATTGAATTCTTTCTCCTTAAATGAAAAAAGCTTTATTAGATACTACATACCATGTGTTATTGCATGGATGTTTTGCAAATTGATATATGGATAAAAAATATAAAGGAAATAGTAGAATCAGTCACAAAAACAAACTATATAATCAGTGAAAATATCTCTTCTTTGTAGTTTATAAATAATTGATATGTATAGCACACATGCAATAATGTTAAGATTGTTATAGTTTGGTAACATGAACATTAATATCATAACGGGATGGAATAGATTTAGTTCTCTCCATTTCTAAAGTTATAATGATAACATTTGGGATTAAAAAAACAAGGCATCAACAACATTACCACTAATTCGTGATAACAATTCTGTACAAACGTCCTTGTTTCCAAAGATTTTTAGAAAAGAAACCAGTTAAAAGTGATTTAGGGCATGGGAAAACATATATTCTTGCTTGAATTTCATTTAAAATGAACTTATTGTTTGGTACTAAGTTCGGAAGGCGCATACCTTGTTAAACCTACACAAGAATGCCGGTATCATAATATATTAATTAGTGAAATGGGGAGTTTTTTCCTTCAATATAAGAACAAAGATTTTTTTAGGGTAAATTATAACTACATTCTCTTATATTTGTTTTATGCATATTTAGTTTTAGTAATCTTTCCTTGAGTAGGATAATAATTTAAAAAAAAACACTAAAATTAAAAAAAATAAAGTTGCATGAAATCGAAGCAAAATGGTTATACAGGAATTCATGTGTATTTTTTCAAAAATCTGAGGTTTAAAAGCTCAATTTTAAAGATAAAAGAGCTAAATATATATAAAAGCAAATATTATGAGTAGTGAGTAATTTACCGTTTATTTCATTTATTCGAAGATCACAATTAAAAGAAAAAAAAGAGAGTCAAATTAGGCCTCAATTATGCTTTGTTATAAATTTCGTTAACATATCTGAAGTGACATCCAATTTTGACTCTTATTATAAGACGGAAGTCCTAAAATAAAGAATAAAAACATATGTTGACGACTTATATAATCGAAAATGAGAAAAATCTTACCCCCTGATTTTTCAAGACCAATGTCTAATATTCAAATCAAATTAAAAAAAAAGAAGAAGAGAGAGTATAATATCCAAAAGAGAAACAAGAAACTCATCTGACGATGAAGCAGCATATTTCGGACTTAAGTATTTTAAGCTCATGCCGACTTGTCTAGGCTTATGCTTCAGCTCGATTTGTCGATATATGACTTTGTTGCCTTTATAGTCGACCTCAGTCCATGCGGCTTGCCCAGCTGTAATAGTTCACAATAGCTAGAAAATAGAAGATGAAACTTGAAAACTAGGTCAACATGCCAAAATACACAATCTTAATGCCCATGTAGCGTAGATGTGGCAAAGTATTACTCCAATCCCCTTAACTTTGATTACCCTCCTTTATAAATACCAATTAGCACCTTAATGATAGCTTACTTACATTTTTTGCATACTCAAGCTATATTTGAGTATTTTTACACTCTCTTTATACACAATATATTGATTTAAACATTAAAGTAACCATATCAAATAATATCCCGACATCCCTTATTGTATGTTCTTTTGTAGGCTCTTACTCAAGCGTAAAGCCTAAATCCATCATATTTTACCGGCAGAATCTTAAAGGTGGTAGGGAGCAAATTAATATAGATAACATTATTCCACTACCTTTAAATCTTAGAAAGAAGAAGATGGTATTATATGGATTGGGTATATGAATATTCTACAACAAATTATAGGATACCTACTTCAACAATTATAAGTTTTTATATACTTGTCATATATCAAATGATTTATGTCCGAGTCTTTAAGATCATATTGACAAACCGGTATATTTTTAGAGGTTAGAACCAACCAAAACCTATTATTTTATGCCAACATGATATGATTTTTCTTTTAATTTTTTCCCATAAAGTATCTTTCTGTAGCATGAGGGGAAAAAGATTACTACGATTAGATTTTTCTACAAATTTTAGGTAGATGGCTTGTGAAAATTTCGAAGTGGAGCCAATGATAGTATAATCTGTTTGTTTACGGGCTCCGTTAATAAGTGTCAAGGGCATTTTATAAAGATCGCGTCTCTTTATTTTATTTTATTTTATTTTTTCTTTTTGTGGCAACTTATTAACAGCTATATAAGATTATCTATTCTTCAGAAAATTATCATAATAGGAACAATTGAAACTTGTCATACAAACTTTTTCTATTAAGTGTTGTAAGGACATTAATTATCAAAGTCGTTTTACTAAAAGCTTTGAAAAGTTCTGCAACAGTTAAGCTATTAAATATATATGTATATTATTCAATACTATCTGCAAAAATTTTCCCATCCTGCAATCAATATATATTCGAAGCAACCTGCATAATGACATAAATAAATGTAGTCCGCTGGTCCTTCATCATGGATAAGTTTTAGTACATTGTAGGGACACTAAATAATAATAGATACATTTCCGGACCTTCGCTTTCCCCCAACCCAAATTGAAGTAACCTAGTAGACAATACATGAATGCACTTTAGAAATATGGGGCATTTATTATGGGACGGCACTCTCGCGATTACATTACCATTTTTTATCCACGATGCTCCATTATAATTGGCTAATTGTAAGCATACATTCATTAAATATAAGGTAGATAATCGAAATATCCCCTTTGTATTTGTTTTACGCACGTTTATAAACTTACTTATTTTTGAAATGATACATTTACAACTTAAAATCTCTAGGAAGAGTTTTAAAACCTTATGCAACCATTTTATCATAAATTAATTATGTACAGTTATACATAAGTCATACATTTAGACTTTAAGTGCAACTTCATACTTTAGAATCTAAAGCATACACACACATATATATATTAAAAAAATTATATTTCTTAGGTCCCTAATCATGGATTGGCCAAACTATTCCCCTATTTCTCAGGATTTGATTATATCCACAAGTCTACCTCTCTAATATAGTGTTACACACTTCCTTATCTCAAAAGATTCATCCTTATCTATGTTGCCTAACATGTCTCCGTGCCTCTAGTATAGATAGGGAAAGTCTACCTATAATAAGATATCTATACACACTTACGTACTCTTGTGCTCTTATTATTTTGTCACTCTACTCCTACAAACTTGTATTGCCTTAAGTATTAAAGTGGTTATAATTGACAATATCCAACACCCTTCACTATACTCTACTTTGCAAGCTTAGGTCTATACCTTTAAAGGCCTAATTCACTTTCATACTCTATTGATGGAATCTATAGAGGACACTTACTATTGCATTAGCATTATTTCTCTTAGTGTAAAACTCATGCTTGGCTAATTGTAAGTATATATACATAAAATGTAAGTCAAATTGCAAATATATCCTTTTTACGTTTGTTTTATGTATGTTTATAATTTTTATCTTTGAAATTAATTATTTAAACTTTAAAATCTTTAAGAAAACGCTTTTAATTGCTTACATGATTATTTTGCTCTTACAATAAAGAAAGAAATTTAAGAACAAGCAAGAAAAAAAAATCACATTAACTATAATAAAATATGTGAAAACCAAGAAATAAGAATTACGAATTCTACTTCTTTAATTTTTTTATCCCCTAAATTTTATGTAACTTTTTAGTGCCTTTGTTTTGTATTATTTATGTGATATCACATAGCTAAGTATCTTATATAGATTATACGAGGTTGTACTACTAGTTTATAATGCTATAATAGTGAATACATGATCAACACATGGTTGTAACTTTTCAATTAGGTGGTTGAAATGGGTTCACTAATATTTATTGGCTTAGAATAATCGGATTTGACTCCAGTTTAGAGAAGGGGTTTGAGAAGAGCAGAGAGTATCATTAAGGATAATGGACCCAATTGTAAGGTTTCGCAATGAGGATAATACGTATTTTTTTTAGGGGGTATGGGAGGACGGAGATTGTCATACCCCATGGTTAAGTATTTCACATAGATTATAGAAGGTTATGGTACTAATTTCAAATGAATTATAAGAGGTTGTGGTACTAATTTCTAATGCCATGGTGGTGAATGCCTTATTAACATATGGTTGCAACTTTTAGATTAATTGGTTAATAGGCTCATTTGTATTTACTCCCTTAGTTTATTCACTGTTTGTGGCCTAGAGCAATATATCGAAAAGATGGAAGAAATGGACCCAATTATAAGGTTTTGCAACAAGGATATCACATATTTTATTTAGGGGGTGGGGGTTGGTAGGGAGCAAGGCAGTGGGGGTAGAGGGGAGATTATCATACTCTATGGTTAAGTATCTTATATGGATCTTAGGAACTTATAGTACTAGTTTATAAAGCTATGGTGGTAAATGTCTTGTCAACACATGAAAGCAACTTCTAGGTCAAGTAATTAACAAGCTCATTTTTATTTATTGACTTAGTTTATTTACTGTTTGTGGCTTGAGGCATTATAAATTATCTTGGGGAAAATAAAATAATCTATCAGTACTCTCTTTTCTTAAAAAAAAAAAAAAACCTAAAGACTAATATGCTTAATTTTAAAAACATAAGGTTCAAAACATATTTTTATAATTTATCCTAAAAGATTATGACACCAATTTTTAGATATTTCATCATTGTGCATTTGCTATGCCATAACGTACAAAAGAATCTTCATCACAAACTAGAGGAAGAGAACATTTTAAAGAGTTTATATTATTAGAAACGTATATGGTAACAAATAAGTATGATGTATAAAGACACCATATCTGTGTCTTATCTTATGAGAGTAGATTTTAAAAAATTACTATTTAAAATCTATCCTAAGACCCTTGATATATACCTAGAACCTATCCAATTATAGCAAATACCTTATAAGATAGGGTTACCTGCTCTTCATTGTAAAGTATTAGGCAAAAGAAACTTATTATATGATGTTTAGCTAACTTATCAAAGAATCCTTACTATTTGAAACCTATCTTGAGACCTTTGATCTACACCTAGAACTACCTAATTATAGTAAATACCCTATAAGATAGGGTTACTTGCTCTCCATTGTAAAGAATTAGGCAAAAGAAACTTATTATATGATGATTAGCTAGCTTATCAAAGAATCCTAGTATTGGACAAACCTCTTTATTATATTGAACATATCATGCTAGTTTTCATTTAATGGTACAAAAAATTGGAATGGGCCAAAAGGAAATCTATTAACCAAAACTCCAAATAACACTACTTTTTAAACATCATTTCACCACCACCACTACCATCTCATCACCACTATCTTCATGTTATTATTAGTACTACATTACCATCATTAACACCACCAATACAACACTAATATGAATTTGCCATTATATCACCATATTAATGCCATACTAACTAAAGCTACATTACCTTTGCCATATTACCACCTCAAAAACCTCATACATTAGCACTACAATGTTACTATTATACTACCATTGCAATTATCATAGCCACAACTTCATCATAACAATCACAATACCACTACCACAACTATTGCAGTTGATGCATTACTAGCACCTCCACTAAACAACACTATTATTGTCACTACTATCTTTATGTAGTTATTACCTCACCATTGCAATTGCTACTATTGATGGACCATGACATTGCTACTATCACCATATGGCTATGCTAATGTGAGAAGTTAATAATGATGATGGTATTACGATGGTGTTGGTGATGGCAATGCAAAGATGATGGTAACAAATTGTTAAGATAAGTACATGATAATGTAAATGGTGTAATTGTGAAGTTTGCTATTTTAGTGTAGCATTTGTGCATAATAAATAATATACAACATAAAGGGAAAAAAATATCTTGTATTGTACTTAGTGCCTCACAGTATAAAAAATTTATATTGTACTACTGTTATTGTATTATGATGTGTTGAATTTTCCATCCTATTCTATATTGGAAACTATTGACAAGGTACTTTTAGCAGGGATCTCTCAGGTCTAACCAAATCCACTAAGCCTAGTCCTCAGTGGCCTAAGCCTATGAAGAACTATAACTACTATAAACTATAAGATATGGATAAAACAACCATGTCTTAAATATTAGGGACACGTCGGACACGACAACTCCACTCTCCTACACTTGCAGGAGAAGATCTCTCCTGTCAACTGATTTCTAACGGCCAACTCCACTTCGCTATAAATACCAAATATCTACTCAGCGGTAACCCTCTCTACAAACTTTGCATTCTAAGCTTGTACACTTAGTATTCTATTCCACAAAAAGCCTATTACTGACCTAAGCATTGGAGTTGCTTCGCCGAACAACCCTTTAGTGTCCCTTCATCGTACATTGTTTTTTAGGCCTAGTACGTGCAGACCTTAATCAACTACCAATAAGAACTAAAGAATGACAATTGGCACCGTATACAGGAAGCGGGAATTCTTACACCCGAAATCCTAAACACACCAAATACATAACCCATATTAAGCCTTTCTGCATCATGTCTCAATACGATGAGCAAGTAAATCAACAGTTGTTGAACAACCAACTTGGGGGCAACCAGCCCCTCCCAAGAGCTATGTTGGAAGAATGCTTGAAGCAAGTGGAGAACCTGGTTGAGCAGTATGTTGAGCAGAATAGAGAGCTCCGAGCTTACCTAGATAAAGCAGAGTGCTGCAGTAAACAAACTCATCACCCCAAAGCTTTAGATGCCTGCACTAGGTAGGAGAACATGTAGCAATAGTAGTAGCAATAGCTATAGAATGGAAGGAATTAGCAACCCGATCTGCCACTGCGACAGTAACTAGCGAGGTCTGTGGTTACCTGCAACCGAGCTCTGGTTGGCAATGAGCAGGAAGTCGGTTCATAAGGAGTTTAGGCTCATTCAGTCGTACGACGAGCTCACCCAGCAAATGACGCCGACCTAAATGAGTTTCATGTGATGGTAAGGCGGCTCTCTAAGCAGTAAGGGAGCAAACTTGCTAGCAACACTGGGTTGGTCGTCAGCAACAAGACCTCCTTCACTAGGGGTTTTTAGGATGAAGTACTACCCCTTAACGGTAAACTTTTGTCCCTAGACCGGTATGGTAGCACGGGTGACCCTAATGGCCATCTCCTCTACTTCCGTACCTTCATGAACCTTCACGGTCATAAAGATGTCACACTATGCAAAGCCTTCCCGGGTACATTAAGGAAGGTAACACGAACGTTATTTAACCACCTCCCCAACAATTCAATCAGCTCCTTTGATTAGCTAGCCAGGAAATTTAACCTTCATTTTAAGGCTAGTAAGCCTCCGCCTAAGGACACATCGTCCTTGTACTTGTTAAGGCAGGGTGAGGGTGAGTCCTTGCATGACTACGTGGCCTGGTTCAATAACGCCGTAGTCGAGATCCCTCAGCTAGATGAGGGAGTCATTATCCATGCCTTACACTTTGCCATTAGACCTTCGGGAGATTTCTTCCAATTGCTTACGAAGAGCAAGCCAAAGACCTTGGTTGACTTCTGGAACAAAGCTTAGAAGTACATCGACCAAGAAGATAACATTCATGCTAGGCATGATGTTGATCGAGAAAGGTCGGGCAGAAAGTAGGACAAGGAGAAATTGTCCATTAAAGATTGTCTTAATGGAAGGAAGCCGAGTAGGCTAGAGGGGGAAAGCTCTAGGAAGAAGAAACATCAAGCAGAGTGCGACCCTCTGCCCCCTCCCATTACAGCTAGTACACGCCTTTGAATAGACCCATAGCCTAGGTCTATTCATAAGTGAAGCATCGAAACTTGTTGTAGAGGTCGTAGAAAATGCGGGGAAACCCCAATCATCGAAACTCTGACAAATACTGTTAGTTTCACGATGATTACGGTCATATAACTAAAGATTGCTTCTAGTTGAAGAACATTGTCGAATACGCCATTCAACGCAGCTTTTTCAATGAATACGTGGCACATCGTCGGAAAGATGATCGTTCGAATGATGACACTGATAGGGTACCTTGGAGGTGATGGACTAAGGATGCCTAAGTGAAGTAGAATAATAACCGTCATAATGATCATGCCCCCAATGGTGTCATAAATGTAATTATTGGGGGCCTATACCTTAACAGTCGATCGAGCATTAGTAGCTTAGGGAACGCCCAATTAGAGGTGTTGGCAATTAGGGAGAAGAGACAAAAGTTAGATACTTCCATCTCCTTCTCTAACACCGACCTTGAAGGGGTTGACACTCCCCACCAAGACGACCTGGTGATTAGGGTGAGGATCTCAAAATTTGAGGTTTTGAAGATCATAGTAGACATTGGCAGCTCTATCAATATACTCTTTCTCTACACATATGATAGGATGAGGAAGAAGCTGCCAGTAAAGATGAAGTCATACCACTACAATTTGATCAGCTTTAATGGTAGCATGGTCCAAGCCAAAGGCATCGTCACATTAGACATGGAACTTAGCGATGACAACTACGTGGCATGATGATCACGTAGCATAACGACCTGTAGAGTTCGTTGTGATTGATTGTCCCTCTCCTTATAATGTGCCCTTGGGAAGACCAAGCCTAAACTCATTTAGGATAATCACATCCTCCTTGCATCTAAAGGCCAAATTCTCGATGCCCATAGGGGTGCGAGTATGCAAGTATGATCAAAAGCTCTCACGAAAGCTATATGTTAGGGCGGCTAAAGGCGATGGCGTCTTCGCCCTAGAGATGGGTCCGCAGGAGAGACTAGTTGAGAGGGGCAAGCTTGGAGAAAAAACCAAAGATGTCTAGATCGGTAACTCTCTTAACCAAAAAACAAAAGTCGAGATTGAGACCTTTGCTGAAGTGAAGGATGAAATCATTACCCTTCTGCAAGCAAATTTGGATATGTTTGCCTGGTTAGCGTCCGACATGCCCAAAATTTCCCTCGACTTGGCAACCCGAAGCCTTAACATTGGCACTACAGCGTGGCCTGTCAAACAAAAAAAAGAGACATTTTGCCCTAGAATGATAGGCCGCAATCGAGGAGGAAGTGCAGAAGCTGCTTAAAGTTGGCTTCGTAAGGAAGGAAAAGTACCCGATGTAGTTGGCCAACGTTATATTAGTGAAAAAGAAGAATGGGAAGTGGTTTATGTGTATCGTTCATATCGATCTCAACAAAGCCTACCCTAAAGATTGTTTCCCCCTCCCCAGAATTGACCAGCTTATCTATTTTACGTCAGGATACACCTTATTGAGCTTTATGAATGCCTTCTCGGGATACAACCGGATCAAAATGGACTCGAAGGATTAGGTCCATGCCTCCTTTATCACCGATTACGGTACATACGGCTATACTATGATGCCATTTAGACTGAAAAATGCCGGGGCCACATATCAGCGGATGGTGATGAAATTGTTTAAGCCTCAGATTAAGTACAATATGGAGGTGTACATCGATGACATGATTGTCAAAAGCTAGAACCTAGTTGATCATGTCAAGGATCTCCAGGAAGCCGTCGACCGAATGCGCACGCATGACATGAAGCTGAACCTCCAAAAGTGTGTCTTCGGTGTTGGCTCTAGCAGGTTTCTTGGATTTCTAGTCACCTAGAGAGGTATCGAGGCTATCTTTAAGTAAATCACAGCCATCAGGGGAATGAAGCCCTAAACTTCAGTTTGAGATGTACAAAAACTCACTGGCATGGTGGTTACCTTAAGTAAATTTATTTTGAAGAGCGTTGACAGATAAGTTGAGTTCTTTAAAATCCTTAAAAATCCTAAGGGTTTTGAATGGACTCTAGAGTGCGCTTTTGCCTTTTAGCATCTCTAAGACTTCCTTGCTCATCTACCGGTCCTCTCCAAGCCTATCCAAGGGGAAGATCTATTTTTATACTTAGCTGTTAGCAATCGGGCTCTCTCCTTTGTGCTAGTCAGAGTAAACGGAAGAGAACATGGTCCAGTATATTACGTTAGCTACATACTTCATGGGCTTGAGGTTAGGTACACCCGAGTAGATAAATTTGTATTAGCTGTTATCATTATTGCCAAACGGCTAAGGCCCTACTTCTAGGCACACTAGATGATTGTACTTAAGGACCAGCTATTGCTCACCATGTTGTAGAAACCTGATGCATTCGAACGGATGATGAATTATGCAATGGAATTGAATGCATACAAAATCTAGTACCAGCCACAAACTGCCTATAAAGCACAGTTCCTAGCCGACTTCTTGGTAAAATATACTGGAGAAGAAACACTACTAAGCAACAAAAAACCGATATGGACTCTTTACATCAATGGATCAACCACCACGGGAGGTTAGGGTATAGGCCTTGTGCTAACTGACTCGCATAAGGTCACCATTTGTTATGCCCTCAAGTTCTGGTTTGATTCCAACAACAATAAATCTAAATACGAGGTGCTTATTGTTAGCCTCAAGCCGGCTAAGGAGATCGGGGTTGTGTAACTGTAGATATTTTTTGACTCCATGCTCATTGTACAGCAGGTCTAGGGTAAATATGAGGCTAGGGACAACATCATGGCTAGGTACTGAGAGAAGGCAAGAGGGCTCCTAGCAGACTTTCCCTCTTAAGACATCGAGAAAATCCCCTAAATGGAAAATTTAGTAGCCAATTGGCTATTCAAGTTGGCCTTTACTATCATACGAAAGCCTAAGATGAAGGGCAACAAGATCTTCATAGAGTACCTATTGGAAAAAAACATAGGTCCAAGCCCGGTTGAAATTCTAGAACTGATCACGGTAACACCAGAGCCGAGCTAGATGGATCCCATCTGAAGCTACTTGGAGGAAGGAACGTTGCTAGAGGATAGGAGGGAGTTGAAGAAGCTTCGGTACCACGCTACCAATTATACACTGATTGTTGGCATCTTATACCGTAAGGGAATCAGCCTCCCTTGCTCCAGTATTTCCAAAAAAAGGAAGGGCTATAGGTCATGGAAGAGTTGTACGCCGGAGTGTATAGCAATCATATCCAGTCCTAAGCCCTGTACCTTCGGGCACTACAGCTCAGATATTACTAGCTTACAATGAGGCAGGATGCAAAGGCCGTAACCCAGAAGTACCTGCAGTGCTAGAAACACGCCTTAATTAGTCACGTACCTTGCACTGTGCTCTAATCCCTGACAAACCCATAATCGTTTGCCCAATGGGGGATTGATATCCTCAACGCCTTCCCAAAAGCATCAGGAGGACGGTAGTTCATAATTGTCATCGTGGACTACTTTACGAAGTAGGTAGAGGCTGAAGCCGTAGCCAAAATCATGGAGAGGAGTATAGAGACATTTGTTATAAACAGCATTCTCTTTCGGTTTGGAGTCCCCCATGCATTGATCATGGACAATAGCCAACAATTTGATAACCCCAAGTTTAAGGAGTTCTACGCTAAGCACCACATCGCCGCACACTTCACCTCAATTGTCTACCCCCAATCGAATGGACAGGTAGAGGCGACCAATTGGGTCATTTTAGACAACCTTAAGAAGCGCATGGACTGATCTCATGGCACTTGAGCCAATGAGCTGCCTGATATTTTAAAGGGGTATAGGACCACGTATTGCACTTCGATGAGTGAGACCCCCTTCCATCTGGCTTTCGAGTTAGAAGCTATCCTCCTTATCAAACTTAAACTCCCTAATATCTGTATTCGAAGTTTCGATGCCGCCCTAAATGACTCATTGCTGCAAGTAAGTGTTAAAACAATTGAGGAAATCAAAGACCTCACTGTTGCTTGGGTTACTGCATAACACAAGGAATTTAAGGTTGGAGACCTAGTATGCTGAAAATTGGAGGCCACTGATTCACGAGAAGGCTAGGGTAAGCTGGCCCCCAATTGGGAGGACCCTATCAAAGTCAAGGAGAAACTGGGTAATGGAGCATTCGGGTTGGAAAGATTAAATGGTAAGCTTATCCCGTGTACGTAGAATGCCAACAATCTATGCATCTACTTTAATTAAAATTTCATCATGTATCGTTTTATTTTCAATTTGAGTTGAAATAAAAAACTCAATTGATTGCGTACTTCTCTCTCTCTCTTTTTGTTTCAGTTACCTTACCAGCCTTTTAAGAAGGCATACAAATAGTTACTCAAGCAGGTTAGAGCATCATTGACCTGACCCCCTTAGGGTAACCTTAGTAAGGGGAAACACCCCTTGTACAGAGAAATTCTTACAATTCGGGTAGGTTGGAATGCTATCGACTTAACCCCCTTAGGGTAACCTCGGCAAAGGGAAACACCCTTTGCATAAAGGAATTCCCAAGAAACGGGTAGGTCAAAACGCCATCGACCTGACCCCCTTAGGGTAACTTCGGTATGGGGAAATACCCCTTGTATAGAGGAACTCCCATGAATCAAGTAGGTCAGAACGCCAACAACCTAAACCCTTTAAGGTAACTTCGGTAATAGGAAACACCCCTTGCACAGAGGAACTCCCATGAATCGGATAGGATGGAACGCCACTGACTTGACCCCTTAGGGTAATCTTGGCAAGGGGAAACACCCCTTGCATAGAGGAACTTCCTTAACAAAACCTTGACTAAGGGTCTACAAAATTTACAGAGAGAATAGCAAAAGACTTTCAAAAAACTTCATTTATTTATTCTACACTTTTATTTACAGAGCAAAGATCAGCATCTTGGCCTTAACAACATAAAAAAAAGAATTATAGAACCCATTATCACCTCGAATCAGCTAGCTCGGGTAACTTAGAAAAATCCAAGGCATCAATTGGCTTCTAGTGTTGATCGACAAGCACTTTAACCAGCAGGCCTTGAGTGGAGGGGAGTACGAGACATGCGAATCAGGAGTAGCAGGACCCCCTACGGGTGGATCTTCCCTAGGGAAGGCCTTTGAGGCATCCTCCTACTGAGTTGCCAAAGCGAGGCCGGATGTAGAAGCGCCCTCCCCTTTAGCCAAAGCTTCCCTCTTCTCATTAAACGTAGAGGAGTCTAGAAAATTGAGGAAGCTCAGTTCCATATCTAAATAATGGGAGAGGATTTCTCTCTTGGTGAAGTGGGCAAAATCAATAGATAAGTCTTCCAACTCCTCTAGCTACTTCTCAGTGGCTTTACAGTCAGTAACTGCCTTCCTTGCGGCAGCATCGCTATGGACCTCCTTGCTCTCCATCTTGGAGATGATCTCTTCCATCTCTAAAACCCTGCCTTGCAGCTCCTCAACTTGTTGCTTTAGAGTGGCCTTCGAGCCAACTAGCTCGAGCAATGTGGCCTTAATGCCCTTACACTTGAACGCTTTCATTGTTAGCTCGGCTTTCAGCCTGGCCATGGAAGCCTTCAGCTTAGCATTTTCTTTTTCGATTTGGGCCTTAGCTATGCCCTCCTCCTCTAGTCATTGTGAGAGATGAGCTTTCATCTTCTGCTCGTTCTCTAGCCGAGCCTTCAGTTCCGTGACCTTCTAGGCATCCCTCTTTACCTTACACCCTCTCCTGCTTTGCCTGCTTAAGCCTTACCTGAAGCCTTGCCACCTACATAACAGAGCAGCGGAGGCGCTTGTTAGCTTGAGAAAATTTTCTCAAGTCCCTCTTGCTAGAAGTCTTTGCCTCTAACATGCAGTTCTTCTATTGATGCAACTCCTCCTGTAATCTAGTTACCTCTTTTTGGGTGGCAGGGGACTTACTTAGCTCAAGAAGCACTTGGTCGTAGTACTGCAAAATGAAAATAGAACACATAAGTTAGTACCAGATGCTAAAATACAACACTACAATGGCATAGAAGATCTACTTGCCACATTAGGGTACTCAAGTGGCCTACGATTTGTATGGGGTTGCCCGTACCTTCTTGGGAGATTCTTTCTAGCGTAGCGTAGTCACTAGGGGTGTAAGACCCCATTGAAGCCTAGTAACTGAGGGTTCGGTGCTGTAACGTCAGGTTGCCAGTACGGACCTCCCATTTTAGCCGCAGGATCTTTCCCCGAACCTTCTTTTCCTCCATTTGGAGGCCCCCCTCTTTAGCACCTCATCCATAGAGTGTGCAGCACTTCTATGAATGAGTCTGGCCCTAAACCCATCTTCTGAAAGTTGTTGAGGATATCCAAAAACTCATCCCCAACGTCATCCATGCTTTGGAAGGGATGAGCCAAGGGCTACTCATTCCATTGCCCCTCGGTTAAAGAGTCCTTTACTAGGGGCTTCTACCTCTTCGTCCTTGGACCTGGCTCTTCGGGTACTTTGGAAGCCTTGCGTTTGTCGCTCGTGGCTGTAAGTGGGGTGATTATCTCTTTGGTTCCTTCCTTAACTGCACTTGGAGGGGAAAGCACCTGTATGTCGGGCCCCTTCATGTCGACACCTTCGTCACCTATAAGGATGGACTCGGACGAGTGGATAGCAGGAATGGGTAGAGCTACGCTCAAAGGTGCTATGGTTGTCGGCTTATCTTAGACGACAAGGAGAATCCTCTAAGGCACAGACTTCAACCGTGGCTTGCTGGTCTCTTCGAGCCCCAGCTTCGGCCATGTCACCTTCCCTGTTGGCTGACCTGCCTTTGACAACAAGGCACCCTCGGAGCCAAGCTTTTGCCTACAGGAAGACTGATTAAAGGTTAGAAAAAGAAAACAAGGACAAATCAAAGGAAACTACCATTACCATTTGTAAAGCACTGCCATGACCAACACGACTAAGGAAGTCTATCTATCCTACAAGCGTCGAACGAAGCACCCCGACACTAGCACAACAAACAGGCACATAGGAATGAACTAGTACCTTCAACCTACTTCTTTGCCATAGCTTTCTTCATGCTAAGGAGGAGCTTGGAGATCAGGCGCTGGAAATACCTTTCTATTGTCTTTGTAGCATTGACCTCTTAGCTACCTCTCAGCTTTACAAAGGCCAAGATCTCTTGGACGACCTCGGCATCGCTTGGACTGAGCCTCTTCTCACCTCCAACATGGATCATTTCGGTCCACCGAATCTAGAAGGTAGCCTCTTCAGGTAGCTTTACCACTACATATTTGTCTTGCCGACCTTTAATCGAGTTGACAAGGTTGCAAAACAGTTTCTTTCTTGGGCGCGGTTGGAGGTAAGGCTACCCCTAATGCTCTTCTACATGTAGAAGTGGCAGAAGAGTTTGGGAGTAGCCGTTGTCACCAGGTATTCATAGAGTGCCTGGAATGCCATCAACACCCTCTACCCATTCGGAGGGATTTGCGACGGGCTACAGTAGTAGTAGTAAAAAAAACTCTCTCAAAATGACTTGGGGGGAGGCATTACCCAAATTGCAGGCACTTCTCAAAAACCATAAAGCGCTTCCTAGATAGCAAAGCCACCCATTCGTCCCTGTGCGGCAACTTAATATGCTACCTTAGTATCGCCTATACGAGGAAGTTGCTGATGACCTAGCTGGGGGTAGAATCCTTACTTTTGCTTATATGGCCGTTATGCCCCTTTCCCATACTAGGAGCGTTGAATAAATCGTTAGCGGAGGGTAAGGGAATATTCGCATACACGTCTCTGGGGATGGCATTGATGATTTTGGCCCTATCTAACACTTCTACAGCTATCCTCATAGGTTGGTCAAGTTGTGCTACTGACAACACTTCTCCTTTCTGTACTTGAGGAGCATCACTCCTTATAAAATCTAAACTAGAGGTAAGTTCTAGTAAAGAGGAGCTAGTCTCACCCCTATTGGTAAACATGATTGTGATTCTTGAAAAGAAAACTTAAAGCTTTTGAAGAAGGTTTAAGAGTTTGAATGCAAACGTAAAAATTACAACAACTAAGCGAAAAGATTGCAAAAAAGTGTTCTCACTTTACAATCTTCCTATTTATAGGAAAATCGCCTAAGAAGTTGTACAAGCGGTTATGGGGAAATGTGTAAACACGAATCCCTTAGAATGTTGCCTAGTAAACACGTGGAAAGCATCTTGATTGGATAACCTCCTATAAAAGGATAGAAAGTGTGTACCTGTACGTTAGTCTACCGTGACACGACACCTATTACATTGCATTTAATGCATGGAATACAAGTGGGCAAAAGTTGCATTTTGAAAGTCCCTTTAATAGGAAACTTCTTCAAAGCCCATCCAATCTGTACCTGGTTGATGTTACAAAGACATGACGCACTTATGTCTACTTAGTCACTATTAAGCCCTGTTCAAGCAAACTGGTCCATAGCATTGGAGTTTCTTAGCACCCCTGCTTGCTTAGCCTTAGACACTTTCAGATCGATAGACTATTGCCTAGGACAACTCATCACTTTAGGCCTTCTCACCTTGGATCTACAACCTCGTCATGTTGGTATCATAGTATCAAATCAAACTTCCTAGAGTCAAATTGATCATGTTTAAGCGGCCCATGTATTCCTTTTCCTTACCTCTTCCTCGGTAATGAGATTGCAGAGGGGCAATTGTTGACAGGGTACTTTCGGCAGGGACCTCTTAGGCCTAACTAGATTCGTCAAGCTTTGCCTCCCTAGGCTTGCCTTTATAAGCCTCGAGCTTGGCCTTTAGTGACTCAGGCACATGAAGAACTACAACTGTCATAAATTGTAAGATAAGAATAAAACGATTACGTCTTAAATACTAAGAACACATAGGACATGACAGCTCTACTCTCTCATACTTGTGTGAGAAGATGTCTCCCGTTAACTGATCTCCAATGACCGGCTCCACTTCACTATAAATATCATATATCTATCTAACAGTAACCCTCTCTACAAACTTTGCATTCTAAACTTGCATACTTAGTGTTTTATTCTACAAAAAAGCCCATTGTTAACTTAAGTATCAAAGTGACTACGCCGAATAACCCCCTGGTGTCTCTTTATTGTAGATTGTTTTGCAGGTCCAGTAAGTGCAGACTTCAATCAAATACCAATAAGAATTGAGGAATGACAAAAGCCAAACTCTACCCTTTGTATAATTGATTAAATATATATTAATGGTGAAGGAAAAGAACGAAAAAGGCACGAGAACTTATAAATCATTCTTGAATGTAGATTTAAATTTTAAGTCTTTATGTATTTTGGCCAATGGATTATTGGGCCATTGAATACTATGTATTTCCAAATGTACATTTTACTTGCAAGTGTTTATGAGAAAATATTGACAAATAAATGCTATTGTGACTTGTTCTAGTAACTCTTAAAATGTCCTTTTAGAATTCAATTGATGTTGTCTAAAATGTTTTAGGAATTAAGTATACTTTTAAAATACTTAACACTCAATTAATAAAAGCCAGAAACTATTTTGATTTGAGTACACATTTAGAAATGTTTTAAAATTCAGCTAACATATAAGCTATAAAGGTTTAAGACTTCAGTTAAGATGATATTATGTGCCACCGGTGCAGTAAGAATAGAAAAAGGAAAAAGACAAAAATTAACAAAAAAAATTGAATGAATAACAAATATCCAATGGGAATTATTTAATTGTCAAAAACATCGACCATGATTCATGATTCATCTTCAATAATTATCCACGTTTGCTAGGCGTTTATACAAGCCTAAGATTCATTGCTCTTCCGTGACAACATATACACATATATATATATATATAGATAGATATATCGTACGATATATGTTTCCATTTACCAAACCACTGACAATTTTATGGTTGAACTATCTTCCAACTATTGAAATCTCTCTTACATTAATTTTTATGATAATCTCAATAGGTAGGCCATGATGACCGACGTGGATTCACAAAAATCTTTCTGTGAAGTTATTCTATGGTCTATCAACGGATTCATCCAGTTTATCTTCTGAGGAATGGATTAAAAGGCAGAAGCCGTGCTTTATGAGGATCTCCGCTCACATTGCCCACCTGGTTGCCCGTAAAATAATGCTAGATGGATCCAACAAGGAATTTTTTTAATGAGATTCAGAAATATAAGAAATTGGATAGTTATAAAAATCGAAGTGCTGGGTGGTGCTGTCGGAGAATATCCTGGAAACTGCTCTCTCAACCACCCAAAAATAAAAACAAAAAAAGAAGTAAAAAAATACAATGAGGCTGCTGAAAGAAGCGGGAAGCCAACTTTATTATATATTTATTGTCTCTCTCATGTTTGCCTAGTAGAACACAAAAATAAATAAATAAGTGTTGTAAAAATTTACTGTCTATCATAAAGATGATCAATCTATCCAATATAGAAAGGAGACATGAGCATCAACACTTCCTGTAGCTTTCACTGATCAATCTCTCTCGCAAACTCGTACTACTATGTCATATGGGGACGGATATAGAAGCCATCCAACTTATTTAATTTAATATTAAAATTACCTAAAAGAAAATAGAAAATATCATATTATTATTGCAATTATAGCCCTCTGTATATAAAAGAGGATTTTATTAATTAAGTTTACCCTTGATTTTTCTAAGACTAACGGAAACTTTGAGTTTCTTAAGAATCAGTCAAGATAGTCCATACACCTCTTAAGAGGTTGAAAAAAATAAATAGTTTATTTTTTTATGACAGTAATTGAAATTTTGCTATCAATCTATAAAAAAGAAAAAGAAAAAGAAATTTAGCTTATAAAACTTGTGTAAATTTTGTTATTAACAAAAATAGATTAAAATAAATTTAGATAGGAAAATTTTCTAGTAAAGTGAAAATAACAATACAAGATAAATGTAAGTATTCTATAATTTCCTTTCATGGTTGCAAGATTGTTTCATTAACAATACTAAAACAAGCTGGTACTCAATATAATTGCTTACACAATCATTCATTCAACAAATCATACTTATTTTCATAATTTTGATTTATCAATATATCAAGTCATATAATTGTTATTAATTCTTATTAATTAATACTTTATATGAGAAGGTAGAAATATTTATAGCATTGATAGTATAATTATTGTTAATAGCATACTACAAATAAATAAATATTATCTCAATAGAGTACATTTAGTTAACTATAACTTTTTAATGGATTAAATTTCATGTTATTAGCTATTTGAAAATAAAAAATAAAAAAGAAAATTCCTCTTGCGGCAATTAAGCACATAACTTTACATTTAAATGCTCATGCATCTAGCTACTTAATTATATCTAATATCACATTAAGGCTTGTTTTTCCAAATATACATAGAATACGCATTTTCTCAATTTTTAAATTAATTTAACTAATGAATTTTTTTTCTCAACTTAGTGTAGGAGAAAATAGGGGATGAATCCCTTCCAATACCCCTTACATCTATCTATAATATCTGTAATACCCAAGAACTTAAGAAATTATAATCCGTTACATATTCTTATAATTTACCAAAATATTATTTATCTAAAATTTACTTGCTATCGTTACCACATGCCTTAGTAATCACTTGTCATCCATATTAACTCTCATGCAATGTTTCAGGATGTCTTAAATATATCCTCAATTCACCAATGTTAACATAAAGATAAGAGTCTTATTTTCTTTTATTCAAAGGAAGAAAAGTTAACTTAATTAATTAATAATGATCTCAAAATATCAAAAAGGAAAATCTTAACATCTCATGAACATAATCTCAAAACTTAACAACGTACTACTATTGCTGGCACAAACTTGAGAAGTCTTAGGTGACTTCTCATAACCCAAGTTACAAAATAAAACCAAAATTAAAACAAGTCTGACAATTATATTCAACAAGTCTCATAACCCTAACTACTTATGTTAGACCATCTCCAAAGTCAAGTAATAATCATAAAAATCAATTTCGTCACCATAATATTCATAGTCACTATAGTACTTAACATAGTCATTATGACCTGTGCTTGCATCTGAAAACATGAAACTCTAGAGGGTGAGCAAAGCTTAGTATAGGGTATAAACACATGTGCATAAAACATACCAAAATGCACAAACACATATGACAACTAATTCAATTATCCACATGCAACAAGATTGGTTATTAAATTGTTTAGGTCCAACATGCAACACAGTTTTGGCATCCCGGAACTTAGAGTATCTCATGTCTCCAACATACAATTATATAATACATATAAATAGTAGTGTTGAGTCCTCCCTAATACCTTATAAACCAAGTGTCCAAATATCAACTAAATCTACCTAGATCATTTTCCAACGTAACTCTAATCAGGATACTGTCGCATAAGGATTATTGAGACGTTACCCTAATGAATGGTCTTCTTAGTCCCTTAAGCTTAGCTAAGCACAAGCATCACATTTATTTAAGTCGATTTTTCATTAGATTCATTTAACAATACTAACCCTGTACATACACAAACAACATACAAACCTCGTACTTGACTGTAAGGTTTATTTAGAAACTGAAACACACTCTTCACAACCTGTTTACAAAAGAATACAATACATACTTAGTTTTCTAAGTTAATCTAACAATGAACTTTGACATAGCAACTCGACGACTCACATTTACTCAGGATTACTAGGAAATTAGATTGATTTGTAAACTATTTTGAGTAAAGATTCATGATTGTAAAGGTTTGGAAAAGGTTTTAGGATAGGAAAACAACTTCAAAAAACCCCAAAAAACTTAAAGGAATGTCGTTGTAAGAAACAAGGGTTGATATGTTCAGATGCAAACTCGTCTAGCATATGAACGTCATGCTTGAAAAGAGCAAGAAAGCCCTTGGCATACAGATGCTATTGGGGATGGCGTTAGGACACCTACCGTAATCTGTAGAATTTTGCATGTTGCAGTAATGTGATCATCTCCTTAAACACACCCAACTCTCCATCAAATTCGAAAACCACACTTTCTGACATGACATCTCAACACCTACTCAACTCCATACCACTCAAAACGCAAATCAAAACATCCTTTCGTAGTCAAAACCTCAACTCAACTCTATCATTCAAATACAATTTAATGAACAACATGTAAAAGACGTATAATTGTAATTGGACTTGTTTACATTTCTTACTAGAGCGTCAACCACTACAAACACATCGTAGGACAACCTTAGCCTTACTTTCCATGATAGCCTATAGACCAGAACAAATTTTTAATAAGTTTTGACCAAAAACTTATCAAAAATTGATCTAAACCACCTTACATTGACACCTTTCTCCTTAGAATAAATTGCACCACCATTATGTAATGTAGAACTCCCTAAAGATGTATCAAAATTCGTTTTTCTTGTTGACCTTATAAGAAAAACGAATTTTCAATATTCTTAGTTTAATAAACAACAAGAAAGGGAGGGCTAAGTGACTTACCAATACCCTAATGTGATTAAACTTTGCCTGAAGTGTTTGAATCTCCTCTTGGTTAGTACCATGCATGTAAGAACCTTAAAACACAAGCAGCATAAGTGAGTAGTTTTGCATAAAAGAGCTTCTCAAACCTTAAGTGTAGCTTTTATACTTAAGATTTGTGAAGTTTCATATGCCCCATACTGCAATAACATTTTATTTTATACTTTATTTTATTATTTTCCCCTATTGTATACTTTTATTTTTCCTCATTTGGAGTTTTACAATATCACATATAAAGGTGTGCAAATGGTTTTTGCTTTACGGATTGGTCTATTTGACGCGCTTTTTAAATGGATTTGTATAGAGGTTTTATTGCATATTTAAAAAGTAAACCAAATGAACCTGATTTATTTGACCTACAAGCTAAAATAGGCTAATTTGGATTGGTACGTTTGACACAATTACACCTTTAACCAATGAACTAGCTTATTTAACTTGCTTTTTAAATAGGTTAGGGCCAAATGAACCAGACTAGTTTAACTCACATGTCATAGTGGGGTGAATTTTGTTGGCTCATTTAACTCACTTGACTCGATACTATTTTGAGTATATATAAAATAAAATGGATATTCATGTTTTGTTTTATCTAATACATGTGTTGCTTATAAGTTAACTATTGAATGAAACTACATAAAGAAAAAAAGAAACATAAATTGAATTTCATCTATAATATTACACAATTATTCATATCATTATAAATTGATATACATTTAATATATATATATATATGAGCTGTGATTGGTTTACCCAGCTGTTTAGTTATAAATTTGCATATTTAATTGATTGTATAAGGCCAAAGCTTCACAAAATAAGAGAAATTGATTTATCTTATTATCAAGTTGCGTGATATAATTATTTGTTAGTATTGACTATGTATAGACCTAGGTAAGAGCCGGTTTCAAATCATGAACTAGTCCGAGTGTGCCTTGAACTGGGTTAACCTGCCTCGGAGAATCGCTAGGCTTTTCAAGCCCAAGCGATTCATGTGGCCAGAACTACTCGACTTAGAATGGCCAGCCATATTCTTTACTACACCCCCATCCCCTGTCTTTTGTCCCCTGTCCCTTGTATACAAATTTAACTTTTAGTGCATGTGCCGCAAGTTTTCAATTTGCAGTTCAAAATTTAAAATTTGCAGCATTGAACAGTTTAAAATTTAAAATTTCAAAATTCAAATAACGTGTTCACATATATCTCGGTCTTTATAAATAGTAACTCAGGTCTAGCAGCAACATTTACTATACAAACTAATTAAATCTCTTCAACTCTAACCATTCTGCCTTTAAATTTTTCTTAATTGCGAAATGTTGTTAGAAATATTTTCTTCTACTAATCATCAATATTTGTATATAATTCTCCACTCAACGGTATAGAATAATTTACATTATTCAATAACGCTGACATATACATACTTACTATATAAGTTTAGCTTTTTTTTTCTCTTACATATTATTTCTGTCTTTCATTTATAAATTTTTGTTGTAGTAAATAAGAGAAAAAAATATTAGCATCATTGGAAAGATTTTTGTGTTGTATCTTCTTTAGTAAAAGACAAGGTTCATCATCTAGTGGTAAAAGTAAAGGTAAGGGTGTTGGAATTTCCAATACGTTATTTGCGCCACAACAGTTTGAGAATGTTCAGGTGTATCCAAATAACGAGTATGACCTAAATGAGCAAAAGATACATGATATGGTTGAGAATGTGGAAGAAGAAGTTACACCACTTCCAAGCTTCAATGTAGAATCTCACCGTATGAGTAATCGCGGTACACCAATTCTTGGCTTTGTCGTTGAACATCAATGCATGAGTTATTGGGGTACATCACCTTTTGGTCTTGAACCTCCATGCATGAGTGTCCCTAAACGTTATGTTAGATTCAAACCTCCTTGTATGAGCGTCCCTACATGACTCGTAGGATTTGAACACCCATGGATGAGTTGCCTCGCAACCATGTTTGAGGATGAGGAGGATGACATAGAAATTATTCTTAAAATAAAAGAGCAACATATGGGACAATATGGGCCTAGCAATTCGAGACCATTTGGCTTAGGTAAGCCCCCTAAACTTAGTAAGTCCAATATTTTTACTACTCATTTTTGTAAAGGTACAGATGAAAGAGGGAACTCAAGGGCATTCTGCAACTACTGCAATATAAGTTACTCATAGAAAATAGGAGAGGGATATGGTATCCTTAACATGCACTTAAAGTCGAAGCATCCCGAGGAAGTAGCAATAGATAGAACGTAATAACAAATTGCCCAAAGCGATGGTTCATCTAGTCAAATTCTAATGAGGTATGATGAAGAGAGGCATAAGTATAACCTAGTATAGTACCTGGCGAATATGCACCTCTTAATCAATGATGGTGTATTAGAGTGGCAGAGTCAATACAAGTAAGAGACGTTTAACCCCATCTCACAATAGTTTAGCCGTAAAACAATAACCCGAGCTACATATGAGCTCTACTACAAAAGTAAAAGGGAGCTTACAAGTAACTTTGCTTTCCTTGATACACAAGTGTCTATATGTGCAGACATATGGACAGATTCTTTTTGTAATAATTCTTATATGGGTGTTACTATTCACTAGGTAGACGATAATTGATAACTTGATAAACGGCTATTGGCTTTAAGGGTATTTAATGATCAATACATGGCATAAAATATTTATAAAATTATTAAAGAAATCCCAAATGAGTATGAATTAGTGAGAAATTTTTTTTTATTGATTTTGATAATGTAATTGCCAATACTGCATCAATATTTGATTTGCAAAATTACTGTTAATCAGCATTTGAGGGGATTTTTTTCCATATACATTGTACATGTCATATTCTTAACTTATGTGTTAAGAATGGTATTGTAGCTTTTTACGACAGTATAGCTTCAATCAAGAATATCATCAAGACAATAACAAACAAGTCGTCGCTTCACAAAAAGTGAAGGAACTTCTGCATGGAGTATGAAAAGAGGTCTCGAAAGTTTAAGATAGATGTATAACATCGTTGGAACTCGACTTATGAGTTGTTGCATAGCACAGTTCCTTACAGTGAACTGCTGTGTGACTTCGTAATGTACAACATACAAGGAGTTGACATTTTCCTCATTGATTGGGATATTTGTATCTAGTTACTAAAAGTTTTGAAAGTTTTTTATGATGCTACTACGATATTTTTATAAGTTTACAGGCTTAGTGTTCACTTGTTTGTTATATCAACTGTTAGTATACTTGGCATACTACTTTAAGCTAGTGAAGACCCAAACTTACATGCATGCATATACGATATGATGTTGAAGTGGTTAACTTATTATAAAGAAATTCTTCGTATTTATCTCATAGCAACTATTCTAAACCCTCGTTGTAGAGCGGAATTATTACTAATGTATTTGAAGACTTATTATACTTATATTTAAGATCTAACAGATTCTCAAGACATGTATAACTTGGAAGCAAAGCAATAAGTATTGGCAATGACGGTCGACATGGAGGAGATGCTCAATCACTACTAAAGTTAGTATGGTGGCCAATCATTAATCTTTCCTTCGCCACCTATTAAGGAGTGGCATTACTTGTTTATGGGTGAGCAATTATTGGTACAAAAATTGAAGAGGCAATGGTTTAGTGGTCCAATGTTTGAGATACAGTACTACACCAATACGAATTTCGAGTTTTTTTGGAAATATCTCCATCAAGGACTTCTATATTTTAGAGTGATGGCAAAGGTATAAAAGGGACTACCCACTGCTATCTCGTATCGCCTGTGAAGTACTTACTACTCCAACTTCAACGATTGCTATTGAGCAAGCGTGACTGTTGAAGAATGCTGAGCCTTACTATCTGTTGTCAGTATTGAGGCAAATCCTTGCATAGAAGATTAGTATAAGGTGACTTGTAGATGATAAGAACCACACAGGACATCAAGCAAGGAGGATAATTATTTCAATGATTGAAATTGATTTGATGGAAACCCAAGCTCATCCACGAGTTCCACTTCTACTCACGAACATGAATAGTTACCTCAAGAGGATATATAGTAAGTTTTCTTTTCATTTTTTATGAAAATGTTTTATCACGTAGAAAAATATTTTTTTCCCAATTGTTCAAAGAAACTAAATGGCATGGTTTTCCCAATAGTGTTGATATAGCATTAGGTTTTTCCAGATTATGACCGATGAAAATTATTTTCCTTCAAAAAATTTAACTTGGATAGTCACACACACTTGGATGTTTTTTCTCAAAACTAAAAATGATTAACAAATTAAAGGTTTTTTAAAAATCTAAACCGAACTACAACAGTTTGATTTTGATTAGTAAATACATAGGGATCTTTCAAGCGATTGTAAAATACAGTAAAAAATATTTTTTCTCCAACCACTTTACTCTACTCAATCAAATTAGGTATTCATACTATAAAAGGCTTTTCTATATTTTATTTTTTTTCCATTTTTAATGTATACTTTATGGATGGATAAAAGAAAAAAAAATTGTTGAAGAATCAGCAAGGTTAAAAGAGAAAAAATTATGTAAAGCCTTGGAAAACGAAAAAAAAAATAAAAAACGATTCAAAAATCATGAATTGGCCTTTGAACCATTGGATCCCATGTATTGGCCTTGAACTGCTGACTCACGGGCTGATCACAATTCACTGTGATCGTAACCCGTAAACCAATGGTTCAGGGCTTATTTTACCCGCAGCCTATGCATATCGAATTCATCGTCTATGAATAAGGAATTCACTTTAAGTCCTTGTCCAAATGCAATAAATTTAATATGCAATTTCATATGTATGCTTTTCCTCTTTTACACTTGTTTGGAGAAGCTTCCATATAAATTGAACAACTATGCCGGATAAACAATATAATATAGTCAAGTATTGGTAGTTGTGAAATTTTATGAATAACAATAAAATCTATTAATAGTAAAAGAAACCATGGACAGTTTTAAGAGAAACCATTGATAGCCTTTGTAAAATTATAAATAATTTTAATCCCTGACCCTTTTAATCATAAATCATCCTAAGTTATAATAAATATAACTATTAATAAAAGAAAAGTGACTATTATATAGTGACTTTTAAATGATTGTATATACAAAATATTAACTATAGAATATATGGAAATCCCTTGAATAGAACATGTGACATGTTTTCTTTATACACGTAGTGCTATTATACCATTGAAGTTATTCTCTCTCTCTCTCTTTTTGTGTTTGTTTTTTTTTTTCTTTTTTTCCGCCTTAGACCTGTGAGATTCTCTCCCTTTCTCTTTAATTTAAACCCGATACATCTGAAAATTGATCTAGAATGCACGATCTATATAGACCAGATCGTTAAAAGAAGAGTCCGAGATATGAGTGCATGCACGTTGGAAAATGCTGGTGCAACGCTCATATATGGATCCTTCTGGTGTATGGTTGCATAGGTGATAACGTCACACATGAAAATGATCTGTCTCTTTCGTTTGTGTTTTTATCATAACCAATTAAAAAGGTTTAGATTGGTAACACCAACGAAGTAATTGCTAAGATGGCCGGCCACCAGGTTGGATTTATTGATGCATATTTTGCATCATTAAATGTTTCTTTATACAAGAGATTTAATTTGTAATTGACTATATAAATAAAGAAATACTTATGCAAATAGGCAAGTGAACAAAGAAAAATAGATTTAGGCATGAAGAAAACATATCCTCTAGCATGATTTTCCCTTGAAATGAACTTTTGTTATATTAAAATTTAAGTACTGCAAACATTCTTAAAACCGGTATCCTTAGTGGGATTTTGCGGATATATACCGGAAGTACTAATGATTCTTCTTCAATGTTCATTTTAGAACTTATGATTTCTATTTATTTACTTCAAGAAATTGATTTTGAAAAACAAATTTATTGAGTTCTCTCTTTAATATTCTAATGATAAAAAAATGGGTGAAAGATATCTAAGAAGTTTTATTATGTGTATAGGAAAACATTTAAACAATATAGTTTCATATTAAAATACAATTAAGTGTTTAAGTGTTTGACAAGTAAGCTAAAGATCAAGGGGATAGATAAGAGGATATGGTTGATTATTATCAGTTAGAAATCAGAGGATATTGGAGAGTCTAAGTAAAATAGTATTTTAAATTTCAATAGAATTTCACATAACAAACAACAAGTTAAATTTTTGATGAGTTGAAGACCTAACTCTCTTTATTGGATGTATTTGAGTAATATGTCATATGCATTCCACTAAGTAGGATAAATATCCATATGGATTAAGGAGGATAATTTTAATTATTTTAAGATAATTTTATATTTCAAAAGTCTTTTAGCATGTTATTGGGAATTTATGGAGTTAACTTTTTCAAATTGATTCAAGTGTCACGAGATATTTATAATGTTTTCGATAAAGTCTAAAGATAAATTCTTAGAAGTGAAGGATCAGATGTGTAGGTCCCGATTAAGTAACCAAGAGGAGGGTAAATTGGACACTTTAAAATTTTTACAAAAACAATATTAAATTCCCTTTTTGATTACTTAATATGATAGGCATAAAAACAATAAGAAATAATGAAATATGAAAATAAAAAAGTAAGAGAGTGAGAAGATTAAGTCCAAAATTTATAGTGCTTCGGCGTTGTGTCTATTGCACTCTTTCAAATCCATTGCCGTGGACCCATTTCTTCATACCGGTATCATTCCACTATCCATTCCGAAAATTCAATGATAACTTTCAAAGATTACAATCACTAATTCCTCTGCTTTGACTTCCTTAGCCTAACCTTTGGCTAAACTCAAGTCTATAGAGATACAAATATGTAATCTTCACTTCTAATGGCTTTCCTAACACTCAAGGAAATAAGAAATAAGATTGAGGAAGAAATACAATTAATCCTCTAAGTTTAAGTACAAGATGGAAATAAAATGCGAAATTTGTATAAGTAAAAATTTTTTCTGAGTATTATAATATGAAGATGTTTTTAACTTTTCAATATTGATCTAATTTCCAGACTTTTGTGTTGAAATTTTTGAATTGTTATAGCATATATATCTTTCTCTATAATGGCTAGATGTACCAAAATATGATTACTTGATAATTATCTTTAACTTAGCTGTTGGATAAACCAAATCCCTAAATTTTTGCAAATATATCTCTAACTTGGCTGACTTGAAATTTAAAATTCGAATAAATAAAAATCTATTTGAAAACTTCTGGAAGATATTTATGATATGGCCCTTAAAATTATCACGTACAACTCTTGTTTTTTAGTTGATATGTTTGTTGGAAAAAAAACCTTGGTTTCATGAGAATATTTATGGAATGAACATAGACATGATGTTGAATAATGTTCTTCAATCTTGTATTAGATTTGATTTAATATGCAATAATCTTTATCTTGATAAATCCCAACAAATTTGCAATAGAGAATTTCGAATTTGAATTTGAAATTATGAGATATGAGATAATCTTGACTTGATAAGATATGGATAATCAATAAAGATTTATCCTTATCCATTTTCTTGGCTTCTCTTAAATTAGCTATAATGTATCTTGCATAACTTGATCAAATCTAATCTCCGAATCTATAAAAGTATTTCGTTAACCAAATTATCCAAATAATTCATGGCTTCATATCATGATGGATTAAAAAAAAAAATTTGCACATAATATTTTTATAAAAATGGTAAAAATTGTCCTCTTTAAATTAATTCATTGGATAAATGTTTAACTTAGTAGAACATATTAGATATATTACTCAAATACACCCAATAAGTGAAGTTAGGCCTTCAAGTAAACAAATTATCCAACTTATAATTAGATCTAATTAGTTTTACACATCTCTGTTCATTCTAGAATTTGCCTATGATAAATTTTCTAAGTTTTGTCTAATTCACTATTTTCATTCCCTCTAAAAAATCCTTTGAGCTTTATCTAGAAAATAAATTTTCTTTCCTTCTGATATATCCTTTGCTCCTACGTTATTCCTTTGACTTATTTATTCAATAAATTATATACTTCTTTTAATTTAATTATATTTCATTAGATCATAGAACACTTTTTGTTATTATCAAAACTTATAAAGAGAGAACTTAATATTATGCAAGCCAAGGTTGTAGATAAAGTAATGCGAATGAATAATCTCCAAGGATAAGGTTAAATATTATCAAGTGTAGTAGATTTTTAATTCAAATTCAAATTCAATTATCATAAGGGTTTTGCACCAGTTTAAAGATCGGGTCCATGGGATTTTTTAAAAGTTACATGAGGAAGTTACGGACAAGCTCAATCGAGTATTTTCAAGTTTCAATTCAAACAGCTCCTGAAGATATTTCGCGTGAATTATCGAATGAAGCTTATCAACTTAGATTTTAATTTACAACCTATGAAGATTTCATGGATTTAAAAAATTCGTAAAAGAAGGGATGTTAGTCTGGATGTGAAGAACAATTTAAATACAGAAAACTGAGGCCAATGTATGGATAAGGAAGATCATGAACGACTACAAGATTTACTTTCCAAAATTTTTGGGAAAAGCTTTTCAGGTTTTTTAATTTCAAATTGTGAAGATACTTTTGTGGATGTAACACCTTGATATAGTGGAGATCGTTATCCAAATCTGGGGAGTATTTAACAAGAAGGAAATTATCCAACAGCAACTCAACATTCAAATTTTGAATAGCCGATAGCTAGAAGATTTACACCCTACATTTCTAGGGATAAGAAGAAGAGCAACGGCTACCTTCAAGATATTATCAGATCTTTCAAGATATTTTCCATATTTTAAAAAGAGACGTTGCACAGGGAGAGAATAAATTTAGAGCAATTCAAAAATCAAAAAATGCACATCCGTTCCACTATTTTCTACTTCTATCTCTATATTTCTAGAAAAAATAGAAGCAATATTAGAGGATTGCCTGCATTTAGGACTTTTGTTTTTATATTAATGTTTTGTGCTTATACTTAGAGGAATTTTGTATTTTTTCCTCAAGTGTTTGTTAATCAACATTTTTGAGAGTTAGAAGGATTATTAGTAGAGAACTTACTTGTATACTATGTAGATTTGTGATAGGCTAGTGATAGGTTAATAAGATAAAGTAGAGGACTTACATTGTATTCTCTTTATTTTGATTTAATAATTTTACGTTGATAGTGGAATGGTGTCGGTGTGGAATAATAGGTTCTTGGCAGTCAAGCTAGAAGAGTATAGTAAGTGTTGATAAGCTATTTTAGGCTAGATCTCGAGGCCTAGTTTGAGCAGTAACTCCTAACCTACAGGCGGGGTGAGGACCCTTATACCTATGATGGAATAAGGGACCTGAATGACCACCTGACACATTTTTGAACCATGATGAGCCTCCACAACTTCACAGACGCCATCATGTGCAAAACATTCTCCAACACACTAGCGAAGGCCACTTTACAGTGGTTCAACACTCTACCCGATAGTTGCATCAATTCTTTTGACAACTTTGCAACAAAGTTTCAACAGCATTTCCTTAGCTCCATGGTGTCGTATAAAGACTTCTCTGCCCTATACAATATAAAGCAGCACTTGAACAAGACCCTACTAGCTTACTTGGAGAAATTCAATTGCATAAAGCTCGAAGTCTCCAAATTGGACATAAAGGTCTCCTTATAGGTTCTCATCACCAGATTACACCCCATAGGGAAATTATTTGATGTTGTCTCACTTAATTGGCTTGACTCACTCAATAAGTTCATGCAAGTGGTTGAGAAATATATGGCACAAGAGGACGTCATGTAAGTAAGACTAGAGACTAACACTAATAGGCGAAGCTTGGCAAAAGACTATCTTGTGCCATGAGATCTAAAACCAACCTCTTCCTTAAGAGAACGCCATGAGAGGCAAAAATAGAAGTTTGTCGACTATACAACCTATACACCTTTGACTCGCCCCCTTGTTGAAGTCTTATACAAGGTTTATGGGTAGCTGCCTTGACCCCCATAGGTAAGGGAAACACCAGAGGTTATAGGATTCAATAAGTACTTTGACTATCATTAAGTGCATGGCCACAACACCGATGATTATCGCCACTAATGAAATGTGATCAAAGGCCTTGTTCATAAGGGTCACATTGACCACCACATTGTAGACAAGATGAGCCAAGTCCAATGACTTACCTAATGTCGTTGAACTGAGCAATAGCAACAACAACAGCACCAATAACACCAACAACAACCAAGGAAAGACCTACCCGATGAACAACAACATTGGGGGTGACAAGGCCAAGTCAACACCATCTTCGAAGGATTAAGCCTTGTTGAAGCAACATCCTCCATCCCCATTGAGTACAAGGTTTACCTCGTTAGAAACAAAAAGGTTAAAGTGGATACCACCATTGGCTTCTTTACTGATGATAACAAAGGCATTGATTATCGCTATAACAATACACTAGTTGTCAATGCAGAAGTTGGGCACTTTAACATCTTGAAGACATTTGTAGATAGTGGAAACTCGAAGGACATCCTCTTCTACCATTCATATGGGCAAATGAAGGATTAGCTAGATGAGCCCCAATTGGGCATATATTGTGCTAATAGATAAGTGCACCTGGTTAAGTTATAATATAGAATAAAATGGATGTGAGTTTAAGTATCGAACTTGACACGAACGATCAAGAAGGGAACACACAACATCTAATATCACGTGAACCAAGGTGGGTTCGAACTGCAAGATAGTCCAAAAACTAAATGGTAATCGAAGGTTGAGTAAGGGTTCTCATGCACCGATGGTGGATATGATGTACCGATGCATAACATCCATTAGAGGAAACGCTTAAGAGTGTCAAGACAAATATTAACTTCTTTTGATGAGGATGGCTGAAATGATACTTTCCTCATCCTTAGTCGAACTAAGTGATAGGTGAGGAGGTCGTAGTAAGGGTAGGGGCCATGGTTTGAAGGCGGTTATGGCAAGAGGGTGTTCTGCATTGCACAAGCTCGAGTTTAGTTTGATTTGAGTTGCAATAAAACTCCTTAATCCAGGTTGGAGCAGATGTAATTTCTCTAATCTCACAGTGGATCGGATAACATTATCCAATGTTTCATTTGATTGATTGCATTGCATTTCATTTCATCATAATTAATAACCTTGCTTGTGATTGTATGTTACTCTTCTGACTCTATCCCACTTATTGAGCTAGTTATGCTCGCATCCCCATAGACTCTTTTGTAGGTATTAAGTGAGGATCAAGATGTTCTAATACCACCACTCCTAGGTTAGTATACTGTTGTTTGGGAAAGCGAGGAACGAGAAATCAACTGAACTTAGGCTTTTAACTTTTTTTTTTTTAGTTTTGAGGAAACTAATTGGGAATCCCTTAGGATACCTACTAGTTTCCAAACTTATTTTATATAGACTGCAAAACTTGTGGTTTTTAATAAACTTTGATTGTAAACTTTAACTTTGAATGTGGAACGTTTGTATAAATATTATTGTGGTATGAGACGACAAGTTGTATAGAACAGGTATTTTGTAAAGCTCTACCGCAGTTTGGTTATTAACAAGTATTAAAACGGACGTTTCAAGCTGGTTGAGTAGTCCATGCCTTATATGAATTGTATCTACGATAGTAGCTGTAAAGTCAGCTTTTATCTTAGGATAGTTTACATGACAGGATTGTTATGACTTCTTCTGTTCAAGGTGTGATAGTTCTAAGTAGGTATTAGAGTGTGGTTCTAAAAGAACCAAGGTTTGAAGTGTCTAACTAAAATGAGTAGATAATAGGATTATTGAGAGTGGGGTTGATAATGAACATAAAAGACTTAGATTACAAGATATATGTATAACATATATATATATATAAATAAAACGGGGTTATGAACTAACTTTAACTTGTTATTTCAGATTCGTAAGAGTGATTTGTTACATCTATGGTGGAATTTTGAATGGGAAGGGGATGAGACTCCTATTGAATATAAGATTCGGATGCAAAATCTGTTGCTAGATATGGCTGACTGAAAGTTGTTTTACACCATTGATGAGATTATCGAGAATTATAAGTGTAGATTATCCTATAGCATGCAAGATGATTAAAGGATAATGAGGAATGAGTTAGGGCTTGCAGATAATAAGTATATTACTATAGCTGCTTATGAGAAGACATATTTCCGGAAAAATGGAGTTTTATTTGTAAGAATCCCTATACTGTATTTTCTAGCTCTAGTAGAGATATGTAGGGATTATCCCCTAGGTTTTGATCAGGTACCTTCAAGTGTTCTGCATATTCCTAGAAACTGTCCTCCTAGTGTAGTCAACTGGTTTCCCAGATACCCCCTAGATGGAACTGAGGGCATAGAGGTACCATTGTAGCCCCATGAGCCTAAACTCCATATAATCCCACCTGAGAATCTACCTCAAGAAGCGTAGCCAAATGTAAGAGTGAATGATAATGATGATGATCTTGAGGAAGATCCGAAAGAAGAGGAGGTTGAACCAGAAGATGAAGCACATGACAGTGATAGTGAGGTGCATGAAGTAGTGGTCATACTAGATACTCCTGCAATGGTAAAGTTTAGCTCAGGGTTTGATTAGACTGGCATGGGAGATTGGTTTCCCTTAGAAGATATAGCAACCCCCGATAGTAGAAACAACTGAAAGTTGAGAAGTTGGTAGGTAGATAAGTCTAGAGCTTTTGATATCACTTGACCTAGTTGTTTGATGTATTTAGGTCTCCTTAGCAACTTTAATGTACTTTTGACTTTTTGAATGTAACTAATGTACTTTCGGATGTTACGGCTACTAAGGATGTAAATGATGTATATAGATAATCAGTGTTATAAATAAAATAATGTGATCTTTTGAATGTAAAGTATTGATTATCTTATGATTATTATAGAATGCATGTTTTAATTATCTTGAATCTGTAAGAGATATTACCATAGGAATGATATAATATTTCAAGTGAAATGTGATAAGCTTGTGATATGCAGGTATATGTATGATATATGAATATATCATTGCTTAGACAGGAGTGGAGTATTACAGGTCTTGTGTTGATTAAGATCCTTGATAAGGAAACCTGTAGTTGTGTATTGCTAATATAGAGAGTAATTAATTTATATGTAAATACAAATTACTTAGGTTAGTTATTAATCTCTAGTACACATATTGTGAGTATAGGATTGATAATAAGTGAATTGTGAATCTAAATATGGTAGAGGAAGCAAATAGAAATGGAAATGGGAATAATCAACCTATAGGAGAAGTATTACCTCCTAACCCTCTTAATCTACTAGAACCACCTAGAAATGACATACCACCACCTACTCCGAACATGATGGATCCAACTCAGTTCGAACAAATGTTGGCTAATATGAACACTATGATCCAACAGTAAGGAGCTTTAATCTAGCATTTGATCATAGGTGGAAATGTAATGAACGAAAGGCCCGTAGACTGAACCTAGAGTAATCCAACCCCAAGATACAGGTCGACTTCCCAAGTTTATAAAATCAAATCGGTATTTTGAAGGTGAAATGGGTAAGCTTGCTTTAGCTGATGATTGGTTAGCTCAAATTGAGCGCAGTTTTGAGGCATATAGATTTCTTGGAAATCAAAAAGTTTCTTATGGCACTTTCTTACTAAAGATGGGAGTACGAGTTTGGTAGGACTTGACAACAAAAACAATGCTAGGCCCCATTACATGGTAAGTATTTCGATAAGCATTCAAGAGTCAATATTTCCTTATTAATGTGCAAAATTAGATGACCCGACAGTTAATGAAAATAAGGAAAGGGCTTATGAGTGTAGTACAAAATGAGAATGAGTTTAACAAGTTATTGCAATATGTGCCTGAGTTGTACAAAGATAATTAGGTGCTCAAGAAGGATATTTTTCTTAATGGATTTGATGTTACAATGTGATGCAAGTTAATGGATTATGGATTCATCACTTATCTTTAGATTATGGATAAGGCATGTCAACTAGAGAATAATCGACTGGCCATGCAAAGTGAATGGAGTAAGAAATTGAGAAGAGTTAATTAATATAGGCTTGTTTTCAAGAGACCATTTTCAGGTGCAAATAATAACTCAAACCAGAAAGGGAAGAAGCTAGCTGCTGTAACTAGTGGCCTTGCTTCAAACAGGACTGGATTTAGTTTGTATGATAAATCAGGAAATGTTAGATGCTGGAAGTGTAAAGCCCAACATTTCCCTAGGCAATGCACTCAATTAAGAGGAAAGTGCTATCTATATGGAGATGCAAATCATATATCAAGAGAGTGTCCAAAGATGAAAGCAGTAAAATGCTATAAGTGTGGAATGAAAGGGCATTTCTCTAGATATTGTAGTCAAGCCAGACAAAAGAAATCTAGAGGAGTAGAGACAATTGTTGTTCCAGCGCGAGTGTTTGCAATTGAGGGGACAGAAGAAGATATTGAGGACGTTGATGAATGGATAGAGGAGTACTTTCATGATGGCTCAGATGATGAAATGGAGATTGATGGAACTAATCAAGGCTTAGTAATAGGTACGTAAAACTAACTCGTAACTTTTACTTATCAATGATTTAGTTGTGTATATATTTGTGGATGGTGTTAGGAACTGTAGAAAGATGTGACTTAAGTGTAGTGCTTGAGAGATAGATAATTATAGCATTAGTAATTGTTGTAAGAAATGTACTTATAAATAGATGAGCTGCTTATGCATTGTTTAATACTGGAGTATCACATTTGTTTAGTAGTCAAGAGTTTGTATTAGGAAATGGAATTAAAAAAAGTGATGTTAGATCCACATATAGGATAAGAACACCCACAGGAGAACAAGTGTTAACACGAGAAATAGTAGATAATGGATAATTGCAAATCCAAGGATAAGAATTCCCAATAAAACTCATAGTATTACCGATTAAGGGATATGATATCATTATGGGAATAGATTGGTTGTCTAAACAAAGAGCTAAAGTGGATTGCCAAAATAAGAACATAATCTTAGATGAAGGTAAGGTCACATTTCAAGGAAAAAAAAGTGAGCGAAGTCTAAGATTATCAATGACAGAGGTAAGTGAAGTTACTGAAAATGGCAATTTTACTAGATATTTTCCATTGAAGGAAAGAAGGAAACCCTAAAGGTATCAGAAATACCCGTAGTAAATGAGTTTCCTAATATTTTTCTAGAAGAATTACCTAGATTAGCATCACAGCAAGAGTTAGATTTTTTTATAGAATTGGTGCCAGGAACTGAACTAATATCAAAAGCTTCATACCGAATGTCGCTGAGAGAACTTTAAGAATTGAAGAAGCAACTTCAGGAGCTACTTGACAAAGGGTTTGTACGACCTAGTGTATCTCCTTAAGGAGTGTCGATGTTATTTGTGAAAAAGAAAGATAGAACCATGAGGTTGTGTATCAATTATCGAGAAATAAATAAGGTAACTATTAAGAATAAATATCTATTACCTAGGATTGATGACTTATTTGATCAACTATATGGTTCCATTGTATTTTCACGAATTGATTTAAGATTTGGATATCATCAGTTACGAATTAAGCTGGAAGATGTACCAAATACAGCTTTTCGAACTAGATATGGGCACTACGAATTTTTACTAATGCCTTTTGGATTAACGAATGCAATAGCTATGTTTATAGATTTGATGAATCGAATCTATCAACCTTACTTGAATAAATTTGTTGTGGTATTTATTGATAATATTTTAATTTATTCCAAGACTAAGGAAGATCATTTCGACCATCTACAATTAACCTTGCAAAAGTTAAGAGACCATCAACTGTATGGTAAGTTAGAAAAGTGTGAATTTTGGATAGATAGGATATTGTTTTTGGGACACATTTTGTCAAGCAAAGGAATTTCAATCAATCCCGAAAAAGTCAAAGCAGTAGCTGAATGGAAACAACTAACTATTATAATATAGATAAGAAGTTTCCTTAGAATGGCGAGATCTTATAGGCGATTTATAAAATATTTAATTGCCAAGCCTATGACCTCAATTGATACAAAAAGATATTAAATTTGAATGGAGTGATGAATGCGAAAAAAGTTTCTAGGAATTGAAAGATCGTTTGATTTTTGCACCAATACTTATTTTACCAGATCCAAATAAATCTTATTATGTATATAGTAATGCTTCCAAAAGTGGATTGGGATGTGCATTGATGTAGGATAAGAAAGTGGTAGCATATGCATCTAGATAACTAAGGCTCCATGAGAGAAACTATCTGACTCATGATTTAGAATTAGCAACTGTAGTGTTTGCTTTGAAAATCTAGAGACATTACTTATATGGGCAGCATTGTGAGATATACACAAATTATAAAAGTTTAAAATATTTCTTTACCTAGAAAGTGTTGAACTTGAGACAAAGACGGTTGGAACTAATAAAAGATTATGATTTGACCATCAATTATCATCTTGGTAAAGCTAATGTCATAGTAGATGTGTTAAGTCGTAAGAACTATGAACAAGTAGTCTCATTACTCACTACTCAACGTGAATTGATCAAAGAATTTGAAAAGTTAGAAATTGAGTTCAAATGGCAAGAAACTGAGGCACAATTGATGAGTCTAGTAGTGCAACCAACTTGGATTGAAAGAATTAAGCTTCAACAAGACGAGGACCAAAGGTTGAGAGAAATCAAGGAAAAGTTGAATACAAGCGATGTACCTAACTTTAAAATCGATGTTGAAGGTGTGTTAAGATATGAGAATAGAGTCTGTATTCCTAGTGATTCAAAACTAAAGAGTGAAATAATGACTGAAGCATGTGATACGGGTTACACATTGTATCCTAGTGGGAATAAGATGTACTGTGACTTGAAATTGTTATTTTGGTGGAAAGGCATGAAAAAGGATGTAGCACAATCTATGGCTGGGAGTAATACATGCTAACAAATAAAAGCAGAACATCAAAGACCCAGTGGTTTACTACAACCATTAGAAATACTTCAATGATAGTGGGATCATATTATAATGGATTTTGTAATAGGACTCCCAAGGACTAAACCAAGTTACGATTCAATTTGGGTTATCGTAGATAGGTTAATGAAGTGTGCTCACTTCCTACCTTATCGAACTGGTGTTTCAATGGAAAAGTTAGCATGACTATTTATTAGAGAGATCGTTAGACTACATGGTGTACTGATAAGCATTGTATCAAATAGAGACAGTCAATTTGTATCAAAATTTTGGGAAAGTTTACATCGATCTTTAGGAACTAAATTGTAGTTTAGTACAGTCTGTCATCTACAGACCGATGGATAGTTAGAAAAAGTTATTCACACACTTAAGGATATGTCAAGAGGTTGTATTTTGGATTTCAGTGATGATTGGGATTAGTATTTGCCACTAGTGGAATTTGCTTATAACAATAGTTATCAAGCAATGGTTCATATGGCATCGTACGAAGCTTTATATGGAAGAAAATATTGATCGTCGCTGTATTGGGAAAATGATGAATACACAATGATAGGACCTGATATGATTAGTCAAATAAATGATAAAGTTAAGATAATACGATAAAGGATGAAAGCAGTGTAGGATTGATACAAAAGTTGGGATGATTTGAAAAGAAAACTTATAGAATTTGCTATAGGAGATCATGTGTATATAAAGATAAGTCTATTTAAGGAATTTAAGCATTTCGATACTATAGGAAAGTTAAGTCCCCGATACATTGGATATTTTGAAATCTTACAAAGAATTGGAAATGTTGCGTACTGAATTGCTTTGTCACTATGTTTAGCTGGATATTACGACATATTCCATTTGTCAATGTCACGAAAATTCGAAAAGAATCCAGATTTCATCATGGAATTGAAATTAGTGGACTTATAAGAAGACTATACCATTGAGGAAAAACTAATCAAGATCTTGGAAAACCGAATTTAGAAGTTCAAAAATCAACAAGTGGAATATGAAAAGGTTCAATGGGGTAGCGGTCGAATAGTAGAGTTAACTTGGGAACTGAAGTCAGTGATGAATAATCGTTACTCGGCACTCTTTAAAGAGCAAAGTAAGTCATAAATTTTTTTATCAACAAATAAGTGGTTATTGTATTTAGATTTGAAGTTTTGAGGACAAAACTTTCTTAAGGGGGGTGGAAATGTATGCCCCTAAAATTTTGTTTAGGACAACCGAGTTTAGATTTAGGGCCTTTAGAGAAAGTTATCCAATTGAGTTTAAACTTTATGATTAAGATAAAAAAGTTAGACGAAGTAACACAGTGAAGTTAGATTTTGGGTTTTAGAAATAGTGACCAAAAATCCTAATTTTATCTTTAGAAGTAGGATTATTTAATATAGTGCGACAATATTCGGAACCCCTAAAAATCGAGCTTAGATTGCGACAAGAACTTAGATATAAGTTAATTGAGCTATAAAATGAGATAAAATAGTATAATTTACTATATGAATATATGCATATTTTTATGAGTATATCCAATATAAATGATAATTATACCCGTAAAATAACCTTAAATTACATAATTATATNCTCTAAAAATTATTTTCAATAAAAACCGGAATTTCTCAATTTCTTTAGTCGAGGATTAATATTAAATAGGTTAAGGTTTAGTATTAATCGGAAAATGAGAAATTAATTTGAAATAAATAGAAAACTGGAAAAATCAGGCTCGATAGGAATGTTATAGGCCTCTAAAATTGTGTTTAGAGCAACCAAGCCTAGATTTAGGGCTTTTAGAGAAAGTTATTCGATTGAGTCCAGACTTTACGACTAAGATAGGAAAGTTAGACGAAGTAATATAGTGAAGTTAAATTTTGGAAATAGTAACCTAAAATCCTAATTTTACCCTTAGAAGTAGGATTATTTAATATAGTACGATAATGCTTAGAACTCTTAAAAATCAAGTTTAGATTACGACGAGAATTTAGAGATAAGTTAATTAAACTATAAAATGAGATAATATAGTATAATTTACTAAATGAATATACGTGTATTTTATGAGTATATGTTGCGTTGAATTTATGAAATTGATTAAGAGAACGTATCCTAAAAATCAAAGATATGTTAGAAACTTAATTATACCAGTATAGTTAGATACTATACGTGATATATATATTGAATATATATACTTATACATTAATAAATAACTAAATCCTAATATATAATATCCATATTTAAGCAAATATTTAATAAAACTTATCCAAATGCATTGAAGCTTTCTAGAATCAGTTGGAAAGTTGCTGGATTTGCTGTGGCATGCTGTGGATTCGGAATTGGGATGAATCAAAAGTTGATTCTCTATGAATTGATACCACATGCTGAGGAAAATAATTGGATAACCATACATTTATGGATAGAAAACTTTGGAAAATTTTGCACTAGTATAAAAGCTAACCTAGGATAGAAATTAAACACTTTAAGACTCTAGACATCTAAAGAAAATCAGAGGAAAAAATTAGGGAAACCAAAACACTTTAGAAATAAATATACAAAAAATAGAGGAAATTTACGCTAAGACAGAACCCTAACCTAAATTGATTCTGCTGTGGAGCCTGACCAGCCACGACTAGTCACCACTGCACCTAAGCCGTCCAACACACTCCCAACCGCCACCTGCTATTAGCCATTGGAGATCTCACGAACAGCTAGGTTGATTCTTTACCTTGTTTTTCAATAAATTGTAAAAAAAAAAAAAAAATACCTAAACTACCTAGAAAATTATGAAAAAATTTTTACTAAGGTTTTTTTGAATATGCTTTCATGTGATATTTTTATTTTTGAAAAATTCGTAATATTTAATATATTTTCTTAAGAAATATACTGTTCATCTGAATTTAGAAATGTAAAATGAATGTACTAAATGATGTTGTTTCTAGTTAAAATTTTTTGTGTAGGATGTGTATGATATATAGATAATTGCTATGTAGCCTGAATTTTTATTTGAATATTTTTAATATTTATTGAATTTTTTGGCTTAAAAATAGCTTGAAAATAGGTTGAAATTATGAATTAAATAGGAAATTATGAGATTAATTGATGAAATGGATATGTATTAATCTCTAGTGAATAATAACAATGTTGGATCAGATTGAAATTAATTTGTTGTAAAAAGAATCATAATTGAGTAATTTAGAATAATTTAGGGGTAAAATTATAAATACGAATTTATAAGCGATAGGTTGAGAACTTGAAACCAAGTGATAATTGAATTCCCCATATTTTTAGGAGTCTATAGAAATTTTCGAAGAATTATTTGATAATCCAAATTACTTATTATGAATTTATTTAGTAAAATAGCTTAATTTACAAGGTAGAACATATTTTTGTTAATAATAAGTTAAAATGAAATAAATAGTTAAATAAAAACTATGTATGAGGTTGCTAATTAGATTAGATAAAAAGAATATTTTTAATATATTCATTGATATTTTCTAATCGAGATATGTTATAGGTATATTAGCATTAAATAATACTCATATTATAACGTTATATGGACCAATCAAGTAAAATACAATTAAATAACGTTAATTATGTATAATACGATAACATTTATATAGATACATATAACTGTATTAAAAACCTAAACTATCTATTAAAAGTCATCTCTAGAAATAAGACTCGTAAAACATGTTGTTAGGTTTATACGAATCCAACGACACTAATTTTATTAAAATCGGATAATCTTAGGCAATATAATCTGAAACTTTATTATATTCTAGAAAGTACGTATTTCGGTAACCTTACCGAAATTAAAATATGATTTAATAAATTGAAATTACGTTTTGATGCGATCAAAACGATATATAATATGTAATAGTATAGATGATGTACAGTATCAACAATTAATAACTTAACTCATATATAATAATACGACTATATATTATAGAAATGATATATATATATATATAATTGTTTTAGATTAGATTCTAATGTTTTTGTAATTATTACGCAGACTAAAATTTGGTCTTTTATGTAAATAGGATCTTTAAGTACAAAGATGATTGACGACTCGAGTCAGTAGTAGTGAGCGTTTAAACAAGTAAGTTGAGATTGTGGCTTCATCACTTATTGAGATGCTATATTAAAGTATCTGGAGACTAAGAGTACTTCTGACTATGTTTGTAGTTAATTGACTGTGCGCATGCTGTGTGTATATATGATACTTAGTTGTGACTGGAGTTGGACTCCTTAGTATGCTGCTTTGCATGTTCGCATTGTTTTTGTATTGTATGAACTTATTTGGCCTCCCCTAATTAAAAACTAACGTCTATTCGACTAAAACAAAATAGGACATGCATAACACCTATTAGGGGAAACGATTAAGAGTATCAAGCCAAATACCGACTTTCTTCAATGAGGATGGCTGAAATGGTTCTTTCCCCATCCTTAGTCAAACTAAGTGATAAGCGAGGAGGTCGCAGTAAGAGTGGGGGCCGTGGTTTGAAGGCGGTCATGGGAGAAGGGTATTCTTTATTGCATAAGCTTGGGTTTGGTCTGATTTGAGTTGCAATAAAACTTCTCAATTCAGGTTGAAGCAGATGTAATTTCTTTAACCTCACAGTAGACCAGATAACATTGTACAATGTTTCATTTGATTGATTGCATTGCATTTCATTTCATTATAATTAATAACCTTGCTTGTCATTGTATGCTACTCTTCTGACTCCGTCCTACTTACTGAGCTAGTTGTGCTCACATCTCCATAGACTATTTTATAGGTATTGAGTGAGGATCAAGATGTTTCGATACCATCACTCCTAGGTTAACATATTGTTATTTGGGAAAGTGAGGAACAAGAAATCAACTGAACCTGGGTTTTTGACTTTTTTTCTTTTAGTTTTAAGGAAACTAACTAGGAATTCCTTAGGACACCTACTAGTTTCCTAACTTATTATATATAGACTGCAAAACCTGTTATTTTTAATAAACTCTGATTGTAAACTTTAGCTTTAGATGTGGAATGTTTGTATAAATATTGTTGCGGTATGAGACATTAGGTTGTATAGAACAGGTATTTTGTAAAACTCTATCATAGATTTAGTTATTAATAGGTATTAGAACGGATGTTTCAAGTTGGTTAAGTAGTGCACGCTTTGTGTAAATTATATCTACGATAATAACTGTAAGGTTAGCTTCTATCTTACGATAATTTACACGATGAGACTATTATGACTCCTCCTGTTTAGGGTGTAACAGTAGGGATTGGTTGGAAACTTCACTTACTAGACCATGAATGTAGATGCTGCTTTGGTGCAGTTGCTACTATCAACAATCAATGCACATAATGACCCATTCAGCTGATAACCAATGTGGAACAAATTCTCTCGCTACTCATCCTTTGATATAGGACTCACGCTCCTCATCCTTTGATATAGGACTCATGCTCATCACTTTCCTCAATACCATGGTTGTAGGCATAAAATTACCCTCTTTGCTAAAAATAATCTCCTCCTCTTCAGACTATTCTGGATGTCTAGATTCTTTAGGCTCCTCAATCTCCTCATCAGTACTATCAACTTCAATGGTCGGCACCTCTCCCTTAATCACCATCACTCACCTGTTCAAACATTGTATGGTTATATGTCCAAACCCTTGGCACTTGAAGCATTTGATCTCACTCTTCTTCTTACCTGAGCTTTGGCCATTCTTGAACTTCCTTAGAATCTCCTTTTCCTTTGCTTAGGTAGATTGAGTAGGTTGGAGCTTAGTAGCTTTGCTTGGTTATGATTGCACAGGTTTGCTTAGAATAAGTTATCTAGTGGCAGGTCAATTGACAGGAGCTCAAAATCTTCCTATTCGACACCTCTTAATTCTTTGGGTAACTTGGATAACTTTATCAAGTGAACTAATATCCATGGTCTCCATAATATCTCCAATCTCTTACTTTGACCTACTAATGAATCAAGACATAGTCCAGTCTTCTAGCTCAACAACTTTAGATAAGATCATTAACATATGGAATTCCTTCACATGCGCATCTACACTTAATCCTCCTTGCCTTAACTTCGGTAACCTTTTGAATGCATCTTGCAAATAATAGCTTGGAACAAATCTTCTCCTCATGACTCTCTTCATTTCATCTCAATTCCTAACTTCATGTTTTCCTTCTCTTCTTCGAGTAGCATGTAGATTCTTCTACCATTAGGTGGTATAAAACAAGTCTAACCTTAGCATTGTTAGGCACCCCATGGCATTCAAACTACTTCTCAATCTTATCTACCAAATCTAGGTAATCCTTGGCATCACCACTTCTAAAAAAACTAGGGATATGCATTCTTAGCCCTTCCACTCTAGGAGCTTAGATATTCCTTTTCTCGAGTTCATAATAGATTACTTACTTCCTTATCTTTCTCTTCAATTTCTTCTAACCCTAGTCTACGTCCAACAACTTAAGCTACTTCTCTAACATGACATGGTCAAACAGGGGCATTAGCTCAGATGTAGTAGTCATTGCCTCTCTCAGGCTATTCATTGGCTTATCTTCTGTACGGTTTATTTCTGGTCTGTTGTCTATATTTGTATATGGTAGCAACTAGATTAGCCACCAACTTAGTAGGTCTATCCAATTATTCACTTGCAAACTGGATTATGAAACTTCCTAGTTGACCTTGGCCATTTCGAGTGCCACTTTCATGGTTTCCTAAGGATCCTTAAATACTAGAATCAAACATTGTTATATACTAATAGTTGAAATACAACCCAAAATTCCTCTATCTTGGAACAAAAACAAAATAACACAATACTACACCGTTTACAACCAAACACACAAAGAACCAAGTAAAACGTGTACACACTCTATTTTGCAAGCAAGAAATAGGGGAAAATAGAGCACAAAGTTTCCTTAACTCTAAGTACTCTTCGAACACTCATAACAACAATAAATAGATTCTAAAATACTTAAAATAGTAGTAAACCACTCAGAGGACAAGTAACAGGAATTTGCTTGAATGCAGCCAAGTTCTGATACCGGGATGATACGAATTGTCAGGAAGAGAACACAAGACGTCTAATATCACACAAACTAAAGGTGGTCTAAATTGCATGATGGTCTAAAAACTAAATGGTAGCTGAAGGTTAAATAGGGATTCTTATGTACTTATGGTGGATATGATGCACCAATACCTCACATGAGCTTAGGCCGCACCTAATATTATGTACAAGTGAGGCTAGAGGGTACTTGCTACTAATCTACGCTTACGATGGACTAGATAAGAGCAAATGAGAGTAATTAAGGATACTTAGCTTATGCAAGAAAAAGACTACCTGAAATTCAATTGTCATTCACTATTGTAGCCGATACACATTATGAGTATTTATATAACCTAATTAGAGCAAGTCCTAAATATATACAAATTACAAAAATAAGATTCCTACTAGAAAAGGTAAAAGGACTAAATTATAAGGTTAGAGTTGTAATCGGACAAAAGGGGATATTCATGTACAAAAGTACCGTACGGTTGTTAGAAAAAGGGAGTACATATCAACTATCTATTTTGTGGTCCCAATGATGTTGTTTGTTGAGTAGAATAAGTTCTGAGCAGATTAGGTCAAGGTTGGATGCTTGGCAGCTTGGTAACTCAGATTTTTCGAATTGAAGAAGGATTGGTTCTAGAGATGGCCTATTACTTGGTCATCCCCGACTGGTCGGCTTGGTTCATGGCAACTCGGCCTTAGTAATGTATTGAGTCAGCAATAGGCAAGTTCGGTACTAGATTTTGGGCTGGTGTTATGAAGGGGTCGGCTTGTGATGAATTGTCGACTAACAGTCCCATTACTTGCGTATGGCTCTAAGGACTCCAATCCCTCACCCAACGGATTCTCTCTTGGTAACCTACTGATGACGAGAAAGTTTACATCGAAGGAATGTGGCTGAACTCTTTGAGCTCCCTGAATTGTCATACATTGATCTATACACTTGGTAGTGATGATATTGACCATTCCCTTACCGAAGACCCTGTACAGAGTAATCCGACCAATCGTTGCTGAGAAGTTCTTACCGAGTGACGAGAGACTCACTTAAATGACTGAATAGTTTTCTTTCGGCATGCCATCATCTCTCTCGTCTCGACCCCTTTATTGCTGCAATATTTTGACCCTTCTCGCTTGCTGTGCTTAGAGAATATTCGTACTAGACCAATATTGCACTGCCACCTGTCCACCTCGTTTGACATTGTACTATTTTTCCATTTTTAGTCTTTTCTCCATTTTACCATTTTTCGTATGTATTAGGAATCCCCTTTTGTATATACCTTTTTATAATTTCTTTATTTGTAATGCTGCCTTAAAGACTTACTATAAATAGTCCTTTTCTTTTGTAAGCTAGATATAACTTATATTTGAATACTGAATATTTTGTTCTTATGAGATAACCCTTTTCAAGTCCATTTTTCATACACCCTTATCTGATCTTGCTGAGTAGCTTAGGATTAATGGTGGGTAGACCTTAACATCAACTTGTGCATCATATCAAGTAAGATGTCAAGTCGTATTGTATTCGTTGGTGAGTCACATCCTCCGAGCAGCTTCATGTTAGCTACTCTTGTTCGTTTGTAGACCATTCCCTTCTAATTTTCTTCGATATTTCGAAGGGCCCATTTTAGTTAGATTTGCTATGGTAAGTCCTAGTGATAACTGAGCTCTTAAGCATACCATATATTCTTGGTATCAAAGCTTGAGGTTAAGGTTGAGAACGAGAGCTGTATAGTAATAGTTAGTCTGCTGTTTGAGATACTGTGTGTGTTATCGCCATCCATGTGAAGTGTAGTTATTGAAATTTTGTGTTGGGAATGTTGAACCCTAGTATACAGGGAGAGATTTACGATGTTGAAAGTGATGCTCATGGTCGTGGTTAAGTTATCTAACAAACATCACGTACTACTGATGAGCAGATACAAGATCTTACTGCTATTGTGGCTAATTTAGTTGTCTTAGTGAATAGGGTCTTAGAGAATGGATCGCATGAGAGAGTTGTTGAGTAGGGTTGAGAAATGAGAGATAGGCTGAGGAGGCAAATGAACGAGTGAGCTCTAGAAGCCTTTCTAGTGAACCACACACCACTGCGATGTGCCGACAGAGTCACGGGGAGAAGGTTAAAGTTGGATAAAGTGGAAGAGTACGAAGAAGAAGAAGACTTGAGTGTGAGTTCAGAGCGCCAAGAGGTGCCAAACATCTTAAGGTACAGATTTTGAACTTCAACAAGTCTAGTAGTGCTGATGACTACTTGGACTGGGAAGAGAAGATCGAAAAGATATTTGACTTTTATGATTATGAAGATGTTGTCCACATTAGAGTGGTCATGTTAGAATTTTTTGGATATGCAGCAATGTGGTCGAAGAAGCTATATAATGTTCGCTTGAGAACTCAACGCGAGGTCTAAACATGGAATGAGATGAAGAGAGTTCTGAGAAGTAGGTTTGTTCCCGAACACTATGAATAGGACACTTTTTAGCAACTTTAAGACTTGAGGTAAGGTAACAGGTCCGTAGACAACTATGTTTGAGAGTTTCAGTTGCTCATGATATGATGTAATGTTGATGAACCTAAGGTCTGAACTATAGTACAGTTCATCTTAGGACTCCGAGTTGAGATTGGTCACATCGTGGAATTGCAGAGCCTTATAACTCTGGATGAAACCATCTATGTAGCCTAGAGAGTTAAAAGGCAACGACAAAACCAGGTTAGCCGAATGCTAAGTAATTGAACACCGATGCTGAATAGGAATGGCTTGTAGAGTAGACCAGGGAATGATAGGGCTTCAAAAAGTTCCAAGGTAGAACGTTGAGGTCACGTGCTAAGCCGACTAGATAGGGGTGAGGTAAGAGCAAGACCGAGGAACCTAAGATTCAAAGAGACCAAGGTCAAAGTTTAGGGAGGAAAACTTGAGAAATCAAATGTTTTAAATGCCATGGCTATGGACACGTAGCTAGTTAATGTCTGAACTGCCGAGTCATGACCATAAAGGGAGACAAACCCCAGTTTGAAGTAGAAAGTGCAAGTGAAGGAGAGGAAGAAGTAGCAACTGATCGGATGAAGTAGCAACTGATCGGATGTTAGGAGAATTTGAGGAAGATTAGGAAGCCAAGATACCCCCTGAGGGTGAAGCCAAGTATTGCTTTGTTGTTCGGCAATCTCTCAATACTTCTATGGCTAATGAGAACGAGCAAAGAGTGAACCTCTTTCATTTGAATTACCAGGTGAATGGCAAGCTATGCGCCGTAATCATTGATAGAGGGAGCTGTACCAACATCATTACGTAAGGGGTGGTTTAGGCCATGAAATTGCTAACTCTCTCACACCCTAAGCCGTATATGATTTATTGGCTGAATGAAAAAGGGGGATTACACGTTTATGAGCAAGTCAGAGTGTCGATTACTATTGGTGATAGGTATAGGGATGAGGTGTTGTGTGATGTCCTTCCCATGTGTGCATCTTATATATTACTCAGCTGACCATGGCTATTGGACTTGAAAGTGTCACACGATGGGTATAGAAACACTTACATGTTTCAAAAGGATGGGAAGAATGTTATATTGACACCTATGAGTCCTAAGGAAATGCAAGAAGCCTAGGAAAAGGTTGCTAGATCTTTGCAGCAGAAGTCCTTAGTGATTTCCCAAGCTCAATTTGCACTAGAGGTCAAGGCTGAAGAGTATGTACTCTTCTTGGTCAAGAGATTCTTAAAGGTTAGAGAGGCCGAGAACTTACCTGTTGGAGTGCAACAGCGACTTCAGGAATATGTTGACCTCTTCCCTACCGAAATGCTGAAAGGATTACCTCCCTTGAGAAGAATTGAGCATTGCATTGATCTTCAACCTGGAGTAGCATTACCGAATCGAGCTGCTTATAGACTCAATCCTAAACAGGCAGTCGAGCTGAAAAAGTAAGTTGATGAGTTAGTAGATCATGGATATGTTCGTGAGAGCATGAGCCTATGTGCTGTCCCAGCTATGCTAGTACCAAAGAAAGATGGATCATGGAGGATTTGCATTGACAGTCGTACCATCAATAAGATTTCTGTTAAGTACTAATACTCGATCTTACGGTTGGATGACATGCTCGATGAGTTGCATGGTGCCTACATCTTTTCAAAGATAGATCTATTGAGTGGCTATCATCAAATACGAATGAGACTGGGAGATGAATGGAAAATAGCCTTTAAGACTCGGGATAGTCTATTTGAGTGGATGGTTATGTCGTTTGGTTTAACTAATGCACTAAGTACATTCATGCGGCTTAAGAATCATGTGCTTAGAACATTGATAGGTAAACGTGCTGTGGTTTATTTTCATCATATTTTGGTCTACAGTATTGACCTTTTCGTTCATGTCAAACATTTGAGATTGGTGTTTAATGTACTTCACATCGAGAAATTATTCAACAACTTGAAGAAATGCATGTTTTGTCAAAGCGAGGTTGTATTCCTCGGATATGTCGTTTTAGGAGTAGAGTTTGAGTTGATGAGGAAAAGGTCATAGCTATTGATGAGTAGCCTATGCTGACTAGTGCTACTGAGGTAAGGAACTTCCATGGCCTAGCCTCGTTTTATCAAAGATTTATCTAGAACTTCAACTCCATAATTGCACCATTGACTGAATTGACCAAGAAGAATGTTGAGTTTAAATGGATGGAAAAGGCTCAAAGAAGTTTTGAAGATGTGAAGTGTAAGTTGACATCTGCTCCAGTACTTACCCTACCAAATTTCAAGAAGGTTTTTGAGGTTGAATATAATGCGTTTGGTGTTAGCATTAGTATTGTCCTTTTGCAGGAGTGCCGACCTATTGCCTACTTTAGTGAAAAGCTCCTAGGTGCTACCTTGAATTACTTAGCCTATGACAAGCAGTTTTATGCCCTTATCCATGCACTTTAGAACTGGTAACATTATCTATTGTCGAGAGAATTCATTATCTATTCGAATCATGAATCTCTCAAGCATCTTTGCGGGTAGTAGAAGCTTTCTCGGCATCATGCCAAATGGGTCGAGTTCTTGGAGACCTTTTGCTAAGTCATCAGCTATAAGAAGGGAAGTACAAACATAGTAGCTGATGCACTTTCTCATTGTCATACCCTCATCATAACGTTGTAAGCTAAAGTGCTTGGATTTGGTACTTTACCTTATTGATATGAGCATGGCCCACATTTTAGGCCTTTAGTAGCCAACTGTAGTGATAGAGGAGTTATGGACGGATTCTACTTGAGTAAGGGGTTCTTGATAAAGGGCATGCAAATTTGCGTGCTGAGTAGTTCTGCAAGGGAGCTACTAGCTCGAGAAACTCATGTCGAGGGTTTGGCTGGCCATATTGGGGGAAAAGCGGATGATTGAGATATTAAATGAGGACTTTTACTAGCATGGGATGATGAGGGATGTGCACTAAATACTTGAGAGGTATAAGGTGTATAAGTATGCAAAAGTGAAGAGAGAGCCTTATGGAGAATATATACCCCTACCAATTCCTGAGCAGCCGTAGACCAATCTAAGCATGGATTTCATGCTCGGCTTTCCCTACATACCGAGAAGACATGATTTGATCATGGTAGTGGTCGATCGGTTTAGTAAGATGGGCTACTTCATCCCTTACCACAGAATTAATGATACTTTATTTATCGCTAACCTCTTTTTGCAGGAAATTGTGCGATTGCATGGAGTGCCAAGGAATATTGTGTCCGACTGTGATTTCAAATTCATGAGCTTCTTTTAGTAGACCTTATGGAGGAAACTTAGCCTTAACCTCCTATTCAATACCTCTTGCTATCCCCAAATAGATGGCTAAACTGAAGTAGTTAATAGAACCGTCGATAATCTCCTACGTACTACTGTTAGAAAGAACTCTTATGATTGTGATTTATGCTTACCCATCATTGAATTTGCCTACACTCGCTCAACTTACATCTCTACTGGAACATCCCCATTTGAGGTTGTTTATGGACTTAACTTGAACCTACCCTTAGACTTAGTTAACAGTCCGACTATACAATGGGAAAGTTAATCTGGCCTGCAGCGTACCAAGGAATTTCATAGGTTACATAAAAGGATTGCCGAGCAATTGGCTAAAACTATGGCCCAACAGAAGGAAATGGAAAGCCGCGAAAGGAAACGAATCATTTATGCCCCTAGGGACCTTATTTGGATCTATCTTAGCAAGGAACGTTTTCCTAGCAAGAGGATGAACAAACTATCTCTCAAAGCAGATGGACCCTACAGGATCTTGAGGTGCATTAATGATAATGCCTATGAGATTGAGCTACTCGAAAGTCTTGGTATGTTTACCACATTCAACGTCACCGACTTAACTCCATATGTGCTCGAAGATGACGAAGACCAAGATTTGAGGGTAAATCTTTAACTAATCTAGGGAACTGATGAATTGCCAACCAACGGTCTCATTACTCGTGCATGGCTCCAAGGACTCCAATCCCTTAACCGACAAATTCTCTCTCGGTAACCTACTGATAACGAGAAAGTTTATGCTAAAGGAATGTAGCTGAACTCCTTAAGCTCCCCGAATTATCATACATTGATCTGTATACTTGATAGTTATGATGCCGACCATTCCCTTGCCGAGGACCTTATGCCAAGTAATTCAACCAACCGCTGTCAAGAAGTTCTTACTAAGTGACAAGAGACTCACTTAAATGGCCGAATAGTTTTCTCTTAGCATGCCACCATCTCTCTCGTCCCAGCCTCTTTATTGCTGCAACATTTTGACCCTTCTCACTTACTGTGCTAAGAGAATATTTGTACGAGACCAATGTTGCACTATTACCTATCCACCTTATCTAACATTGTACAACTTTTCCATTTTTGGTCTTTTGTCCTTTTTACCCTTTTTTGTATGTACTAAGAATCCTCTTTTCGTATATACTTTCTTATAATTTCTTTATTTGTAATGTTGTCCTAAGGATTTATTGTAAGCTCCCAAAATTAAGTTTAGGACAACCGAGCTCAGATTTAAGGCTTTTAGGGTAACTTATCCAATTGAGCCCAAACTTTGCGACTAGAATGAAAAAGTTAGTCGAGATATTATAGTGGAGTTAGATTTTAGTAATAATGACCCGAAAACCCAATTTTTGCCCTTAGAAATTGGAATATTTAATAAAGCACTAAAATGTTTGGAACTCCTAAAATTGAACTTAAATTGCAACGAGAACTTAGAGATAAGTTAATTGAGCTATAAAATGAGATAATGTAGGATAATTTACTACATAAAAATACACGTAATTTTTTTAGTATACCTAGTATAAATAATAATTATACTCGTAAATTAACCCAAAATTATATAATTATATATTTATTGTGTTGAATTCATGAAATTAACTTTAGAACGTATCCTAAAAATAAAAGATATGCTAGAAACTTAATTATATGAGTAAAGTTATATATTTCACATGTTATTTACATAGGGTATAAACTTATATATTAATTAAATAACTAATTCTAACATATAATATCTATATTTAAGTAATTATTTAATAAAAGAAAAAGAAAAATTAATCAAATACATTGGAGATTGCTAGACAAGATGTGTGGCAGGAGAATGGAAAAGAAGATTGCTGATTCAAAAAGTAGATTTATAACAAAATGACACCACATGCTTAATTAAAGTAGAAAAAAACAAAAGAAAAAAATAAAGAAAAATCCATAGGCGGTGAAAGAATTGTATAAAAACTATCCTAGCAGCAGAATGACAACATTTAACAGTTTGGAACCAAAAACAACAGAAAGAAAAATCAGAAAAAAATCGTAGAAAATAAAAAAAAAAAAAGAAAAAAACAGAACAATTACCGAGCAAGGTTAGTTCTTAGGGTTTCCTTTGATCTGCTATTACGCCACTCCACCACCAAGGAGTACCCCCAGCGTCTAGGCTTTCCGACAACCTCCCAACCGCTACCGGCCATCGGAGCACCCAAGAACACCAAGGTCAAATTTCTGCCCTGTTTTTCAATAATTTCTAAAAAATAGTAAATCCGCCCAGAAAATTATGAAAAAAAATTACACTTAGGTTATTTTAGATATGCTTTCATGTGATATTTTTATTTTTTAAAAATTCATAATATTTAATATACTTTATTAAGAAATCTATAATTCACCCGAATTTATATTTGTGAAATAAATGTACTATATGATGTTGTTTCTAGCTGAAAATTTTTGTGTAGGATGTGTATGATATATAGGTAATTGCTAGGTAGCCCAAATTTTTATTTGAATAATTTTAATATTTATTGCATTTTTAGGCCTGAAATTAGCTCAAAAATAGGCTGAAATTATGAATTTAATAGGAAATTATGAAATTAATTGATGAAATGGACATATACTGATCTATAATAAATAATAGTAGTATTGAGTCAGATTGAAATTAATTTGGTGCTAAAAGGATTATAATTGAATAATTTATCATAATTTAGGGGTAAAATTGTTAATATGAAATTATAGACAATAGGTTGGAAACTTAAAACCAAGTGATAACTGAATTTCCTATATTTTCAGAATCCTATAGAAATTTTCGGGGAATTATTTGGTAACCCGAACTATTTATTACGAATTTATTAAGTAAAATAGCTTAAATTACAAGTTGGGGTGTATTTGTAATATTAATAGGCTAAAACGAATTAACCAAAAGCTATATAAAGGATTGCTGATCAGATGGGATTAATGGAAATTTTTATCTTATTTATTATTATTTTTTATCAGGATACACTTTAGGTGTAATAGAATTGAATAATACTCATATTGTTACAATATAAGGACAAATTAGATAAAATATAATTTAATAATGTAAATTACGTATAATACGATCATTTTTATATAATTATGTATAATTGTATTAAAAACTTAAACTACCCGTTAAAAGCCACCTCTAGAAACAGAATTCGTAAAACATGTCGTTAGGTCTATACGAACCCACTGACACTAATTTTGTTGAAATCGGACAACCTTAAGTAATTTAGCTCAAGACTATATCACATTCAAGAACATACAAATTTTAGTAACCTTACTGGAATGAAAATATGAATTAATAAATAAAAAATAAGTTTCGATACGAACGAAACGATATATAATACGTAATAGTATATATGGTGTATAGTATCAATAATTAATAATTTAATCCGATATATAGTGATAACATGACGATATATTATGGAAGTAATATATATATATAACCATGTTAGATAAAACCCTAATGTTTTCGTAATTATTACGAAAACTGAATTTGGGCCTTTTATGTAAATAGGACCTTCCAATACAAAGACGGTTGACAATTCAAGTTAGCAATGGCGAACGTCTACACATGTAAGTTGGGGTTGTGGCTTCACCGCTGTTTGGGTGCTATTTAAAGTATTCGGAAACCCAAGAGTACTTCTGGTTGTGTTTGTAGTTAGATGATCATGCGCATGCTATATGTGTGAATGATACTCAATTGTGATAGGAGTTCAACTCCTTGGTGTGCTGTTCTGCATATTTGCATAGATTCCATATTGCGTGAACTTGTTGGTCACCTTTGATTAACACTAACGGTTATTCGACTAAAATGTAATTGGACATGCATAATCACCCGTTAGAGGAAAACGATTAAGAGTATTAAGCCAAATACCGACTCCCTTCGATGAGGATAGCTGAAATAGTCCTTTCCCCATCCTTAGTCGAACTAAGTGACAGGTGAGGAGGTTACGGTAAGGTTGGGGGCCGTAGTTCGAAGGCGGTCATGGGAGGAGGGTGTTCTCCATTGCATAAGCCTGGGTTTGGTCTAACTTGAGTCGTGATGAAACTCCTCAATTAGGGTTGGAGCGGATGAAATTTCTCTAACCTCACAGTGGACCGGTTAACACCGTGCGATGTTTCATTTGAGTGATTGCATTCCATTTCATCATGATTATTAACCTTATTTGTGTTTGTAAAGTACTCTTCTGACTCTGCCCCACTTACTGAGCTAGTTGTGCTCACATCCCTACAGGCTCTTTTGCAGGTGTTGAGTGACGGCAAGATGTTCAAGTACCACCGTTCCCAGGTTAGTATGCTGCTGTGTAAGAAAGTGAGGATCGAGGAATTTAACTGAACCTGAGCTTTTGGCTTTGTCTTTAAGTTTTGAGGAAAACTAAATGGGAATTCCCTGGGAGCCCACTAGTTTTTTCTAACTTATTGTTTATAGACCGTAAAACCCGTCGTTTTTAATAAACTCTGATTGTAAACTTTACCTTTGGACGTGAAATGTTTGTTTAAATATTGTTATGATACTAAATAGTAGGTTGTATAGAATAAGTAACTTGTAAAAGCTCTACCACATGTTTGGTTAATAATAGATGTCAGAACAGACGTTTCAAGCTGGTTGAGTTATGCACCTTGTGTAAACTGCGTCTACGATAGCAGTTGTGAGGTCAGCTTCTATCTTAGATTAGTTTATACTGCGGGACTGTTATTACTCTTCTTGTTCGGAGCGTGACACTTACTATAAATAGTCATTTTCTCTTGTAAGCCGAGTATAACCTATATTTTAATACTAAATATTTCGTTCTTGCGAGACAACCCTCTTCAAGTCTATTTTTCATACACTCTTATCTGATCTTGCTGAGTAGCTTAACATTAGTGGCGAATGAACCTTGACATCAACTTGCACGTCATATCAATTGAGGTATCTATTAATGAGTAATTCTCGTTCCAGTATACAAACACCTGCAACATGAGAAAACAGCTACGGGGAGCATTGGAGGGTGCTTTAGTATGGCCACTCCGATGCTTAAGTTAATTCTCTAGTCATATAAAAAGAGATATCAAGTAGTTAGGAAGAATGAGAGAGTCCAAGAGGGGTCCTTTTACCTGGGGTCTTAGCTAGTATTTATAGTGAGTCTATGAAGATTGTACCTGGATTAGATAATTAAACTGGGCTTAAATATCGAATCCACCAATATAAGCCTACATAATGATTATTGAAAAATGCCTATCAACACTTGCCCCTCACTCTCTTTGGTGACAGAGTCAGAAAAGAGAGAATCTAGGGAGGTTGATTTCGTAAGATTTCTGAAAAGGTCTAAGCACCTGAAGAGGCGATACGTTTGAAGAGGCAAAAGTGCCTGAAGAGACGAGAAGCGTCTAAAGGGGTGAATGCACCTGAGGAGGTGAGAGCACCTGAAGAGGTGAAAGCGCCTAAGGAGGCGGAAGCACCTGAAGAGGGAGCGCTTGTAAAGGTAAGAGCACTTGAAGAGGCGGGAGCGCTTAGAGAAGACAGAGCGCCTAAAGAGGTGGATATGCTTGAAGAGATGAAGAAAGCATGAAGGTTGCCCAAGTTGAGCATAACCTGTACTAAGTCATAAAATAGGCTGACAAGCCTTTGGTCCATTAAAGTATAGGACCTGGGAATTAGCACTTTGTGATTTGCTCGTCACCCATAATATGTATGGTTTAGAGCTATTTAGGAGTAGCTCATTAGCACATTACGTTTGCATGGGCTAAAATAAATGGTGTTTGTTTCTCCTTAGCTTATTTGAGCTCTCATTCTCATTTCGAGAAGAGGTTGAAATTAACTTGCTCAAATTTAAATAAATCACTACAAACATTGAATAGTTGACAAACCAAGAATAAGCGGAGATAAGGTTTACTTATCTTTAATCAATGAGGACTAGCATGTGTGGCTTGACTATTAGCTTATGTCATGGGCCTGTATCCAGGATTCCTGCCACACGTATATGTAGCTTGCTATGGAACAAACTAAATCAAGTTCGCTACCATTAGTTGCATGTTGGAACTCACATTGCACCATCATGATGAATTGGAAGAGCTTGGCTCAATAATTGCCGAGCACCACCATTGCCACAATCGCAACATGATAGTTGGAGCGATATGTGGTATGACAAACATCTCGAGTAAAGACAGCTGGAATCCAAATTTCTGGGCTTTCACTTTGCTGAGATTGCATATCACTCAACATAGAGATTGGAGTTCATATTTAACGAACAAGGGGACTAAAGAATTCTTGGCACGAATGGAGTTAAAACTTCTCAACAAATAAGGGGTCTTCATGAAGGAGATTAGTTTGACTTCATTTTCTATGTGGTAGCATTATATTGATGTCACAACATAGCTCGGTCCTTGGCTTGAGCATCGAATTGCTTCGCATAAGAAATGGAGTTCGACTCGAGATGGAACTCGGCATTTCGAACTCGATGTGGGACTTGGAACGTAAATCTCTTGGCCATTGGACTGCGGAAATATTTCAAAAGAGGGGTTAGATCTACTACTCATGCTGGTTTTTTTTTTTTTTTTTTTAATAGTGTTGTATTCAACTTGGTTTGAAATTTGGATTACTTAGAATCTCTTTCCATCCATTTTGGTTGCTTGTCGGAATTAAAGATCAAATCAGCCTTGCGTACAAGGGCTTCTCAGCTTGATTGCTGTCGTGCGGAGCATGGTGACAGGAGCTTCTCGGCTTTTGCTATGAGCTTTGTCGCATACAGCTCATTACGTGCTATGAGCTTAGTTACACATCTTCACATAGAGATGGCGGTTTCTCAGCATGGAGCCTGACGACATAACATTGCTCAGCTTTCAAACTATAGCTCAGCAACTAGCTTGGCAAATATTTACGGCTATACCATCAATACATATTGTCGGCCTCTCGGCCTTCGCTTGGCCGAGATTATTGTTTAGCATTCGCTGTGTGGGAGATGAGCCGACATTATACCAAAACTTGGCATAGAGTCAGATATTTGGAATACGACCTCAATTCAATACACTGCTTAGTTTATTTTTTACTCAACACTTGACAAGTATTCACAGCTGCTCAGCAAAAAGATGGATGACTGCTCTCGGTCGAAAGCTTCTTAGCACAATGTCCTTCGTCTATACGGCATCCAATGAGTAGTGCTCCTCGAGAGTCAGCAACTACAGAGAAAGATCCGTAGCTATTCAGCATGGCGCTCGGGACTTGGATTACACTAAAGCACTTGACCTCTGGCGTAGACTTGGAAAATGTTAACAAGCTTAGAGCCAGGTAACCATGAAACTCGGACTTCTTGTCGCCCATGGAATGGTTCTGGAATTTCCTTGGAGTAACTCAGGATAAGAAGCTCAACAATTTAAAGTCTACTATTCGGCCTCTCAACTACTTTGCAAACCACTCGTCAACAAAGTTTCTTGGCCACAATGCTACTTTGCAATGGTTTATGGCCACTAGGTAGATTCTAAAGTAATAGGTGAATTTATCACTCGACAATCATCCATGGAGTCTCGTCACTCGGCAATCATCCATGGAGTCTCGTCACTCGGCTCAGAAGCACTATTGCTTAGGATTTAAGAATCGGTAAAGAGACTCAAAGGAATGAGTTGAACTCTTGGTGCTCGGCAAGTGAAGAATGTAGGTTGGATTTATGGAGTATCGTGCTATGCCAAGAAGTCGTGCTCATCCATTTCAATTGAGATCTAATTTAGGCAATTTGCTGATCAGTGACGGCTTAAACGCTCATGTAGCTCGAGTTAACTTGACAGAGGTTGCTATGAGCATAATAGCTTGGAGTAGAAATATATCTCGGTATGGGATTGCAAATTACTCAGCATTACCATGATGCATAGCCCCAAAATATAGCTTGGCATTTAAGCCTTGGAGTTGTTGGGCTTGTAGTTGCCAACCTTTAGGGAATTGTTTGGAGCAACTTACCTAAGCATAACTCTTTGTTGGCCGATAGATATAGCTCGGCATCAAAATCTGGCATGGATTTTCTTTGACCATTGTAAGGAAGAATGCCAGAAGGACATGTCATGCGTGGGTCAAATCTAGCGTAGACGTTGTTGTCACCAACGGTTATAAACTAGCCATTATGGGGTAATTTGGCAGGCAAGAAGAAAACCGCTGCACGCAAGAAGAAAACCACCGCATGGGTGAAGAAAAGCATCGTGTTCGCGAAGAAAAACGTCGTGCTTGTGAAGAAAAACGTCGTGCATTTAACTAATAGAAACATAGACATTTGGCCATTGTTCTGGTCTCGTGTTCACTGTTAGAGCTGAAGAAAACCGTTGTGCACTTAATTAATAGAAATAGAGACATCCTGATGTGGTTGAAGAAAACCGTTGGCCTAAATACATGTAGATTGACATGTAAAGCGGCATAATCATGTGGACCAAGAAGCATGCAGATACATCCTGATGTAGTTCAAAAACCGACCTAGAACTAGAACATGTAGTAAGGATCTGGTTCAAGAAACCGCTAGTTTAGAACCACAAAAGTATTGGCAACATTGCAATGATGGATAGTCCAGATGTCTACAGTTGCGCTTCAAATGATAATTGGACAAACCGTATACCCATGAGGCTATGGTTGCAACATTCTATATTTCTTGTCTCACTTATCCCAGAAATGTGGTCTGATATGGTGAAGAAATTCAACTAGACATTATCAAGGGATCATTAGAATACAGCATGAGTATGCAAATCAGATGTGAATAAGTTCATCCCAACGAAGAAAATCCCATTGGGGAAATTTTAAAACAACATTGGGAATCGTGGCAATTCTTACACATTTCCCACAGACAACGCCAATTATTGATGGGTGATTTTCGTTCCAATATACGAACACCTACAACATGAGAAAACGGCTACGGAGGGCGTCGGAAGGTGTTTTGGTGTAACCACTTCGATGCTTAAGTTAGTTCTCTAGTCATGTAAAGAAAGATATCAAGTAGTTAGGAAGAATGAGAGAGTCTAAGAGGGGTGCTTTTACCTAGGGTTTTGGCTGGTATTTATAGTGAGTGTATGGAAATTATCTTCAAACTGGATAATTAGATTGGGCTTAAGTATCGAATTCACTAATATAAGTCCACATAATGATTATCGAATAATGCTTATCAACAGTGTCAAGTCGTGTTATGTTCGTTAGTGAGTCGCATCATCCGAGCAGTTTTATGTCAGCTACTCTTGTTCATTTGTGGATCATTACCCTCTAATTTTCTTCAATATTTTGGAGGACTCATTTCGGTTAGATTTGTCACAGTAAGTCCTAGCAATAACTGAGCTCCTAGACACACCAACTTGGTAATAGGTCAATCATCTGCAAGTCTCCTTGATGAGGTAGAGAGCAGAGTAATTTAGCAGTCGAGTTAGTGATAAGATTGCTCTTTTGAGTTAAGCTCTCCTTGGACAACTCGATAAACCATGTAGGCAAGTCCTTAGGCTTAAGAGCAAGTGATTGGTTTGTGATCCCTATTAGAACCCATAGAAAACTAGTATAGTGAGAACCTAATTACTAGCAATTTACTTAAAATTTCCAATTATCTAACTTTACAATATAAAGATTTTTATGATTAAATAGGAAAAATTAATTAAGAGTGATAAAATAAAAACAAGTGAAATAACTAAACTAATTAAACTAAACAAGCATAAATTAATTAAATAAGGAAGACATGATCGTTAGTAAATCATTATTATTTACTCTTTAGTTCCATGTAATCTTTCAATTTCAATTATTCTTTGGATCGTAAAGATTTTTAATCCTATTCTTATAGAAATCGGATTCTGAATTAGCCAAACCCATGTCTCTAGCTAATTCATAACCTTAAGACCTTCTTTATCCACATCGTTGCTAAATAGAGCATCTCAAGATCATACGAGGCACTTAGATCCCACTATTAGATTTCCCTAATCCAGAAAGATCCAATACCTAATCTCTTAGCTTACTAAAACTCTTTTAATTACAGTTATCTATTTACTACAAGCTTTACGACTCTACAACAAACTCAGACATCAAATTAGTAACAACGCTAAATACTAATTGAAGACAATATATTCTTTGTAATTAAATCATCAAAGAATAATATCATAGATAGATAAAAGAGTTGTTGCAAAAAGGAACCATATTTCAATAATGATTCACTAAGAATGAATTAAAAGAAAAATAACATAATAAAAGGAAAAGAAAAAGTAAATTGAGAGACTCCAACTATAATTTTAAGCTACAAGTTACCCAAAGAGGGCTCTCCCTGAAAACTTAAAGCTAATGATCTATATATAGAGTAGAGCTAGGTTTATAAAGAAAGACTTAATAAAATAGAAGATTTATTGAATATTGTGTGCGCCTAAAAATAGAAGATTTGCTACAAACACAGGAGATTCACTCTTCAAGGGATGACTACGCCCTAGGTACATAGCCATGGTGGTTGGGTGCGTACCTATTCTTCGTGCAAAACTTTGAATTTGAAGAAATCACTTTACGTAAGGAACATGAGTGGAGACCATAGCTGTGGTCCTTGACCATAGTCTTTTCTAAACTTTGTTCTTTGCTCGATTCTCTTCTAAACTTTCCTTGCTTCATTCCTTGATTGATGCTTTTGCTCAAAATTACTCTAAAAAGTGCTAAAAGTCTTAAAACTTCATAAAATGCTTTGGAAGTCCTTAAAAATGAAATTTAAATGGATTAAGTTGAAAATAACATCAAATCAACTTAATTAAAGCCTAAAATATCACGAAGTAACCTTAGAAAATATATGCTAGTTTGAAGTTATCAAGCCCCTATAGCCATATAAACAAAACCTTACATGCTTTGGTGGCAACAGATCTTTGCCAACTAAGGGACTTGTTACCAAATCTATTTGACTGGGTGACGACACATACATTGTTACACAGTTGATTAACTTCATTATTGTTGATCATTAGTCACCTACAGTGTAATACTGTGGCGACTAAGTGTGAGATCTTATAATAATTGGTAATGAACTCACAATTAGTCGATTTGGAGATAGTTTGTAAAATTTAGAGCAATTGCGTAAATTATCTGATTGGGCCTAACTCTTATGATGAAATTAAAATATTAGTAGAAATGATACCTAATTGGCTAGATATTTCTTTTTTATTAGATCGATTTGAAGCACTCATAGGTATCGAAATGTTGAAATGATACCTAGACTTAGATAGCAATAAGAAATAAAATAAAAAGTTTAGTACTTGAGACACATTTTAGAAGTTATGAATTATATTAATGTTTTTAGAATTAAGTTGAACCTTCATGATGAAGTTAACTGTATAGCTTTAAGATTCTAAATTAAGCTAATTTGTATACAATTTGTTAGAATTATTAAGTTTATCAAGTCTAGTTACTATAACATAAAGTTTCGTAATTTTAGATATAGCTTATGGTAATTTTTTCAAAATCGTTTATGTGATCCTCATAATTAAAATTAGTGAGTAAAATTATATATAAAATGTATATGAATAAGTTCTAAATAATTAGTGGAACCTATCCATATATGTCATAATTAAAGAAAAATGTATTTAGGGCTTTATCTTAAAATGTAAGACCAATGAAAAATTAGTTTGGAATAAGAAAAAATTGTAATATGAGTCTCCTAAAAGCTATAATGAATAGTCTTGTAAAGTCGAATTTCAAAAAAATAAGTTGAAATATAACCAATATGAATTATATCATAAAGTTTATCGTGTTAAATTTTAATTAGTCGAGAAATATAAATTTTAAATTAGGTGTATAATATAATATTATACTTATTTTGAAATATATTATGAAACTTTACAAATAATAAATCATGGTAAAATTACACTAGAAAGGTCATGTAAAATTTGACCAACAATATATATATATATATATTATCTCCGCCTTTATCAAGGCGGTGAAAGTTTCTATATATGTATATGGCTTTAGGCCATACAGGGAGAAAATAGAGAACTAGAGACAGATGAGGGAGAGAAAGAGAGAAAGAGAGGGAAAGAGGAGAAAGACAGGATGGAGAACGATGGAAAAAAAAAAAAAAAAGAAAGAAAGAAAGAAAAGAAGAGAAAGGGAAAAAAGAAGGAGGGAAAAAGAAAAAGAGATTAGAATATTTAATTTTTTTAGTGTCCGATATTTTCAGGTAATCTCGTTTCCATAACTATAAATATTATTATTTTTAATTAATATTTAATAGTTATATAAAATATATATTCGTAATCCCATTATTGTCCTAAGTAAAGTATTTTATTTGTATAATTTTACAAATTTCTTCTTTTTCGAATTTTAAACTCAAAATATTGATAGTTATATTTTTATTATTTCCATTTAATAATAAGTAAAAGAACTAGTTAAATATATATATTTGTATGAATCATCTTTACCATATATATATATAAGCCAAGCATTCAAAACAGTATTTAATTAATCTTACTGTTGGTATGCGTGGCATAATATGATGATTTCATATATAAAATAAATTATATATTATAAAATATTTTAAACATAATTAGTGTTATTTGAAAAATATACACAATGCTATAGATATATATTACTTATTAAGTGACACCTTTACTAATAGCATTATGTTATATTATTATGTTATAATTATATATATATAATAAGGGTTAAACGATAAGTAATATAAAAAGGATGATACATATTTAACATGCATATATGTAACAAAATGATATATATTTAATCAAGTTTTGATTATAAGTAATATAGAACCTAAACAACTGAGTAAAATTATAAATTGAAATTAAAAATATTGATTTGAAGCTTATATGTAATAAGAGTATAAATACCAAAACGATATTTGTATTATAGGAGTAAGTGGTGACAATGTAGAACCTAAACAACTAAGTAAAATTGTAAATTTAAATTAAAAATATTGATTTGAAGCTTATATGTAATAAGAGTATAAATACCAAAACGATAATTGTATTATAGGAGCGAGTGGCGACAATATGACTCACATCAAACTTGAATGAGCAAATCGGAGACTTCAAGTAAGTTTAGGATCAATACGTTATTGTATTTCGAAGTATTGTTCATAATACTCAAAGGCTTAAGAGTATACTTGATCATGTTTGTTAGATAACTTGATTGTACATATACCTGTATATGCGTGTTTCTAGATTTAATTGTGTAATTTTTCATTGATGCTCTAGACTGTAGTTGTTTGTTTTGCGTGAACTAATTCAATGCCTTAAACTAGACTTAATTAAATATATGACTTATAAATCTAAATTGGGCATGCATTGCAACCCATTAGGGGAAGCGGTTAGGGTTCTTCAACCAAATACTGACCCTTTCAAAAGGGATAGTATTGGAGCATAATGGTCTTTTCTTCATCTTCAGTTAAACTAAATGATAGGAGAGAAGGTAAAGGTAGTCACGAGAGGAGCGATGTCTCCATTGCACAAGCCTAGATTTGATTGTGAGCTATTGAAATGTACGCTAAACTCTTTAACCCAAATTAGAGCGAGTGTAATTTCTTTAATCTTAAGACAAATAAGAAAACATTGTGTGATGATATTTGTTTGTTGCATTGCATTTAAATAACCAGCTGATAACCCTACTTATGCTTGATGTATAGTCTTATATCTCTATCTCAACTTACTGAGGGGTTGGTTGCTTAAATCCTTATAGATATTATTGAAGGTGCTAGCTAGGAAGCAGTATTATAACTACTCTAAAGTTAGCTACTGTTAGATCCTAAAGGAGTAAGGATATAAAACTAAAGAACAATTATATTTCTAAGGTTTTAGTTCTTAACATAGAATCTACTATTGTCAAATAAAGTATTACTTAAGTAAGATTATGTTATGAAATCAAGCAAACATTACTTGTGATATTTGAATTCTAGTATATATTCTTCATACTTTCGCAAGTAATTAATATTTTAGATGTGTGAACTATTTACTTCAAAGTCGGTTAGTTGTGAATGGTTTGTGTAAATTAGATATAAGATAACGATTGAAAGGTCAGCTTCTATCTTAGAATGGTTTATATAGCGGGACTATTATGACTCTATTGCTTTAGGGCATAACAGTTTTAAGTTGGTATTAGAGCGTAGTTTTAGTGAACTCGCTTTGAAATATTATAATTAAAAGAAGTAAACATTATAGTAGCTCATTGAGAGTGGGTAGTAATAAGTGGATAGTAAAGGATTGTATTATAAATTATAGAGTAAGAAGTGACTATGACACTGAACTAAGATTGACGTTAATTGAACTTAAATCCAACTATAAGATTGCATGGAGAATTGACAATTAGTTGAAGTGATTCAAATAAAATAGAGGAGAGTCTCTTATCTAATATAGAGTTGAGATGTGAAGATTGTTATTAGAAATGGTTAATTAGGATATGTTTAATACCTTAAATAAGACTATTGAAAAGTCCATTAATGGGATGTAATGTAGTTGATGAGACTCGTAGAGATAACATCATGCATATAGAGTCTAGCCTAGAAGAAAAACTACACTCTCGATGAGAACCAACCAAGGAAATTAAGGAAATTGAGCTCGGTGACACACTAAGACTCAAGATGAGGATAGGTACTTCATTACCTGATGACAAGAAGCATAAGCTAGTCAATTTCCTTCATGAAAACACTGACATCTTTGCGTCCATGCTTAAGGACATGCCTGGCATAATCAACATTCTTGAAACAACATACAACCTGAACGTTGACCTTAAAGCCCGACTTGTTAAGCTAAAAATACAACACTTTGCATTAAAATGGTAGGTTATCATTGAAGAAGAAGTCTAGAAGCTCCTTCGAGCAGGTTTCATCAAACTAGAAAAGTACCTTACATAGCTTGCGAACACCATCCTCATGATGAAAGCTAATGGAAAGTGGCAAATGTGCATAGATTATGTAGACCTCGACAAAGCTTACCTTAAGGACTACTTTCTTCTACCTTATATAGACTAACCCATTAATTCTACATCCGGTTATGCTATGCTTAGCTTTACGGACGCTTATTCAAGATACAATTAGTTCCACATGGCTAAAGAAGATGAAGTTCACACCTCGTTTATTACCTACTTTGGTATAGACTGCTCTAAAGTCATGCTCTTTGAGCTCAAGAATGCAAGATCAACTTACTAAATATTTGTGACAACCATATTCAAGCCTTAGCTTAGAAGAAATGTGGAGGTATACATTGATGACATGATCGTAAAGAGTAAGGAGAGGAAATATCAAGTCTAAGACCTTCGTGAGACTTTCAACGCTCTCCGCCACTACCGGATGAGGTTGAACCTCTATAAGTGTGTCTTTGGGGTAGGATCATGAAAATTGCTAGGCTTTATGGTCATTGAGTGTAGCATTAAAGCTAATAGACAAGATCATCGTTACATGAAAACTCCAAGAACAATTAAGGAAGTTTAACATCTCATAGGTAGAATCGTTGCCCTCAACCACTTTGTCTCTAAAAGTACAGACAGGTGTTCCTAGTTCTTTAGAGCCCTAAAGAACCTATTGGAATTCAAATGAGCTAACCAATGCAAAGAAGCCTTCAATAAGCTCAATGAGTTCCTTTAGAGCCCACCTATGCTCTCCAAACCTATCCCACGAGAAGAATGTTATCTATACCTCGCTTGTAGTGATCGAGCACTCCTCTCAATGCTCTTCCATGTAGATGGATGAGAACATAGGTTTGTTTAATACGTAAGTTATATCTTATAAGGCCTAGAGATCAGATATACAAAGATTGAAAAGTTTACACTGGCTATAGTGATTGTCGTGTAGAAACTGAGACTACACTTCCAAGCTCACTTGATTGTCATTCTTAGCAACCATCCACTATGAGCTATCTTATAGAAGCTAGATACCTTAGGCAAAATGATGAAATATTCCCTCAAGATTAACACTCATGGTGTCTAGTTTTGTCTAAGACAAGTAATCAAGGCGCAAATCCTTATGGACTTTGTGGCTAGATATGTTGGAGAAGAAGAACAATGAGTAGATTTGAGGTCCCATATGCCCTAATAACAAATAATGGAAGGCAATTTGACAACGCTAAGTTTCGAGAATTCTACAACAAATACTACATAAGACTCTGCTACACCTCAGTTGCATACTCATAGACTAACAACTAAGTCAAGGTGATCAATAAAATGCTTCTCGACAGCTTGAATAAGAAGCTTAAGCATGTAGAAGGAAGGTAGATTGATGAGCTCCCTAACATATGTTGGGGCTATCGCACAACACACAAAACCTCTATAAGAGAAATGCCCTTTCACCTTGCCTTTGAGTCGAAGCCATCTGACCCACTGAGCTTAAGCTGCCAATGAGTAGGGTCCAAAACTTTGATGTCAATACCAATTATACAACCCTTAAAGCAAACCTCGACACTATCATCAAGGTGTGTTACATTGCTTAAGCTTGAGTGGTAGCTTGCCAATAATAGGTAGCCTGATATTACAACAAGAAGGTTAAGCACAAGGCCTTTCGACTTAGAGACCTAATGTGTTGCAAGTTAGAGGCCATAGATTCTAAAGAAGGGTAGTAATGGGAATCAAGCTACCAGACCTTTAACCTACAGTTGAGCCTGAGGACTACAAGGACTAGCATGAAAAATCCTTCTATTCCAACTAATCCCTGTCAAGGCAGAGTACTTCCTTGCCAAGTCACTCTTCATGTTAAGTCATATGACTACTTATCTTTCTGTAGTGTACTAAATTGAAGATTACTCACTAGCGCTCGAACTAACCAAGAAAGAGAGACTCCAGGTTGACTAAGTCATCCATGCTCGGACAAGCCATCTGTCTATACTTTTTATCCGTATCTTCTAACGACCTAACCAATATAGCATTGCCATATGTATAGTATCATGTGCAGAATCTATTGCACTAATGATTTTTTTTCTTATATATTCATTTTTACCCTTTTATATCTTATACATTAGTTCCTTAGGAAATGCCCCTTTTGTCTTTTCCTTTTTTAAGTAAGTTGCCTTAACTTAAAGGCATAAATACCCTTGTACTTATACCTGTAAAGGATAAGAGATCATTCTTAATACACTTGAGTATTTTCTTCCTTATATAAACACTATTTGTTTACTCTCGATATCACTATTATCCTTTCCCTTAAGTAAGGTTAAGTGGCAAGTAACCTTACTAGACTGATTTGTACGTCATATCGAATTGTACCATAAGTTCTTAGAAGTTCCATTGGTATGTCATATCCTCTAGAGCTATTCATGGTTTTGCTTACTGTTTTATTCTTCATTTTTCCCTTTTACGCTTTCCCCATTAATCATTTTTCGAGCTTTCTATAAGCTTGGACCCATCTAGTGACCAGCCTTATCTATTCTTGGTCATGGTTCGCAATATCTTGGTATTAGAGTGCAGGTTTTGTATGAATTGTAGTTTGTTTTTCTTAAAGTTTTGTTATATTTTATTTTACATATGTGAAACAGAGCAAGTTGCTATATTTATTTGATTGCTATATAGTTAATTGTTAACTTCCTGAAGTGTTTGTTTCAGCTTTGAATCTATGAAGAAACAATGATAGGCCTAAATATGAATGTTGGTACTGGTGATGACAGTGAAGTTGTCCACCATGGACAACAGTCTTAAGGAACTCCTATAAGCACTAACGAGAGGCTTGACGAGGTAACTAACCTCTTAGTAGATCTAACCCAAGCTGTTCATGCGCTATCTTGCTAACGTACTAAAGCCATGCAAAACTCTCCATAAGCTGCTCAACCTATTAGAGGTCAGAACCCAACTTGACCCATTTGAGGTAGAGAATTAGCGAACAAGTGAGGTGAAGGATAGACTTAAGAGAGCTTGATGAAGAAGAAGAAGAGTATTTTGAAGAAGAGCGTGTACGAATCCCTAAAGCATCTGACCATGTTAAGCTTTGGATTTCGAGTTTCAATAGATCTGAGAATGCTGATGAGTATCTGGATTAGGAAGAGAAGGTGGAACGTGTGTTTGATTACTATCAATATAAGGATTATGAGAAGGTGAGAACTACTGCTGTTGAGTTCTTCGAATATGCCGCCATGTGGTAGAAGAATTTTCAGGCCGTAAGAAGATGAGAGGTTTACCGAGAGATTAACACTTAGCCCGAGATGAAGAGAGTGCTCAAAAACAGGTTCGTGCTGGAAACTTATCTCCAAGATACTTTCACTTGACTTCAGGAGCTAGGACAAGGAGGCCAAACTATTGATAAGTATGTTTAAGAGTTTCAAATACTTATGATTTGTTGCGAAGTAAAGGAACCACCAGCTCGAACAATTTCAAGATTCATTACTAGGTTAAGAGGAGACATTTGAGACATTGTGGAGCTCCAATGATTTGACACAATTGATGAAGCCGTTAGGATTGCCCAGTTAGTAGAGAGGCCAAGAAGAAGCCGAGTACTGGCGAGGATGCCAACTAGCTGACCCAGATAGGCAAATCATTGAGCTCAATCGAGTATAGAGTTGAGCAGAAAGGTTGATGTAAGAGTCAAGTAGAAAGGCCAACTTAATGGTGAAGTGTCGACCCAAACTTAAGAAAAGGGGTAAGGGTCTAGCAAAAAGACTAGCTAAATCAAGTGCTTCAAGTGTCAAAGGTTTGGACATGTGGCTGCTCAGTGCCCAAATCAAAAGATGATGGTTACCAAGGGAGACATCTTGAAGCTAGAAGTAGAAAGTATGAATGAGGAACCCGATAAGGAGGAGGCTCCTGCAGAGAAAGAAAATGTCGAGAAAGAGTTTATTGAGGAGGATGTGTTTGCCAAGGACTTGGACAAGTTACTGGTGGTTTTCCGACGTACTACAAACGTCGAGCCCTCACAAGAGGAGGAGTAGAGAGAGAACTTGTTCCATACCACCTGTAAGATGAATGATCAGGTGTGTACCCTCATTGTGGATAATGGAAGCTGCATTAATGCAACATTAACCAATCTTGTTTGAAAACTGAAGTTGTCAACTGTTGCACATCCGAGGATGTATAAGTTGCATTGGTTAAGTGACAAAGGAGCATTACATATCATTCAACAAATACTACTACCGATTAGTATAGGGAATTACTCTAACCGGAATTTCTCTGACCAGATTCTTTGCGACGTACTGCCCATGTGTGCTTCCTACGTGTTGTTAGGTAGACTGTGGTTGTTTGATAGGAGAGTTATACATGACGGCCATAGGAATACATATATGTTCAAGAAGGATGACTAAAAGATCATGCTGAATCCAATGCTACCGAGAGAAGTTAATAAGTTGTAAATGAAACTTGCTCGAAGATCGAAGAAGGCCTTAGTGATAAGTAGAGCCAAGCTCTGAGAGGCCATCAATGCTAATGAGCCGATCCTCTTGTTAGTCAGGCGACTATTGGAAATGAAGGAGTGGGGTCAGTTACCCTAGGAGATTAAGGAGTTATTAGATGAATATGCTGACTTGTTCCCAAAATAGTTACCTAAGGAGTTACCCTTAACTCGAGGCATAGAGTATTGCATTGACTTAGTACTCGATGCTACATTATCGAATAATCCAGCTTATCGGATGAATGTTGAGCAGGCTTTTGAGCTCTAATGACAAGTCAATGAGTTGTTGGAGAGAGGTTATGTAAGAGAAAGTCTAAGCCCTTACACTATGTCGGTGCTTCTAGTGTCGGAGAAAGATGGAACTTGGTGAATGTGTCTAGATAGCCGAGCTGTGAACAAGATCATGATTAAATACAGGTATCAGATCTTAAGGCTAGAAGATATGTTGGATGAACTCAATGGAGCCAAGATTTTTAGCGAGATTGATCTTAAATCTAGCTATCATCAAATTCGTATGAGGTTAGGAGATGAGTGGAAGATTGCATTCAAGACTCGACATGGACTTTACGAATGGATGGTTATGCCCTTCGGCTTGTCGAATGACTCGAGCACTTTCATAAGACTAATGAACCATGTGCTGAGACATCTTATAGGGAAGTGTGTCATGGTGTGCTTTGATGACATCCTCGTCAACAATGCCAACGTGTCAAGTCATTGTGAACATCTCAAAGTAGTCTTAGATATCCTTTATGCTAAGAGACTATTTGGCAATCTAAAGAAATGTTGCTTTTGCCAGGAAGAAGTGGTATTCTTAGGCTATGTAGTCAATAGAGGAGGCTTATGAATTGATGATGAAAAGATCCAAGAAATTGTTGAGTAGTCGACTACTACTATGTATATTGATGTGAGAAGTTTTCACTAACTGGCTTCATTTTACAGAAGGTTCATCAACAATTTCAACACCCTCACTGCGCTACTTACTGAACTAATGAAGAAAAATACTGACTTTCGATAGGGAGAAAGGGAGGAAAAGAGTTTTGCCGAGATAAAGAAAGATTGACCTCCGCCCCAGTATTAGTGCTACCTGACTTCGACAAAATTTTTGAGCTAGAATGCGACGCGTCAAGCATTGCACTAGGCGTTGTCCGAATGCAAGAAAGCTGACCAATTGCCTTCCATAATGAGAAGCTTCGAGGACCGCTGCTGAACTACTCCATGTATGACAAGGAACTTTCGGCCTTGATTCAAGTAATGCAAGTATGGCAACATTATTTACTGTCGAGAGAATTTATCATATAGACTAACCATAAATCACTAAGGTGCCTCCGAAGTCAGACTAAGTTGTTGAAGTGGCAGGCGAGATAGGTTGAATCCCTTAAAGGATTCGATTTTGTAATAAAGTATAAGCAGGGAACGAGCAACGTAGTTGTAGATGCTCTTTCATGAAGATATGTGCTTTTATCAGGACTGTAGACTAGACTGTTTGGGTTTGCAAGTATCAAAGAATAGTACTCAAAGGATCCACACTTTGGACCCATAATTTCGCGATGTGTTATTGGGAGGATAGTAGACGAGTATCATGTAGAGAACAGCTATTTGTTCCAAGGTGGAAAATTATGCGTGTCAAATTGTTTACTGAGGGAGCTACTGATCAGAGAAGCTCATAGTAGAGGACTTTCCAAACATTTTAGAGAAAGGAAGACCTGCGAATTGTTGAATGGTCGATTCTTTTGGCTGAGAATGAGGAGAGATGTGCACCGAGTGGTCAAAAGCTATACTATATGCAAGATGGCTAAGTGTCGAGTCGAGTAAGGGAGAGTAATGCCCCTACCTATCCTAACGAAGCTGTGGATCAAATGGAGCATGGACTTTATTCTTGAACTACCGTGAACTAACTAAGGCAAAGATTTTGTAATGATTACCGTAGATAGGTTCAGTAAGATGGTACACTTTGTGCCCTATACCAAAACTAATAACGCTTCGGCTATTGCTTCTCTTTTCTTACAGGAGATTGTGTGGATATACAGTGTGCCAATAAGTATAGTCTCTAATAAAGACCCAAAGTTCTTGAGCCATTTCTAAAGAACCATGTGGCATTGGCTGAGAACTAAATTACTCTTTAGTACCTCATGTTCCCCCTAAACTGACAGCCCAACAGAGGTGGTTAATTATATTTTAAGGTCACTGCTCCAAGCTGTAGTAGGTATGAACTTGGTTGATTGGGAGTTTGCCTACTAATGGTCGAGTTCACCTATAATCGAACAGTATATGACACCACTAAGTAGACTTCCTTTGAGATAATCTATGGGTTCAATCCAGAGTTACCCTTCGACCACGCCCCTGTACTAGTACTCACGCAAGAGGACCTTAATGCATCGACCAGAGCACAATCCCTTCAGCATATCTATGATAAGGTCACTCGGCATATTGACTAAGTTGCCAAAAGAATGTGAGAAAAGACCAAGGGTAGAACAGCTAAACAATTTCAATCGGGAGACTTGGTATAGCTGCACCTGAGCAAGGAATAGTTCCCAAACAAGAAGAGGAATAAGTTATCTGCCAGAGCGGAAGGACCTTTCAGAATCCTCCAAAAGATCAATGATAATGCCTATAGATTATAATTGCCTAAGGACTATGGGGTTTCTAACGCCTTTAACTTTGCCGACCTCAACCCGTATCACCCTGATAGTGAACTAAGCGAACATCATTCAGATTTGATCCCAAATCTAAAACAACCCAAAGGGAATGATGGGAATCAAACTACCAAACCTTTGACTCGTAGTCGAGCCTAAGGACTAGAGGGACTAATATGACAAATCCTTCTATTCCAACTAACCCCTGCCGAAGCAAAGTACTTCCTTGTCGAGTCACCTTTTATACTAAGTCGTATGATTGCCTATATTTCTGTAGTGTGCTGAATTGAAGATTACTTACTAACACCGGAGCTGACCAATTACTTAGCATCTTCCTTGTCGAAAAGTGGAGAAAGAGAGACTCGGGTTGACTAAGCCATCCTTGCTCAGATAAGCCATCTGTCTGTGCTTTTTGTCCGCATCTTCTAATGACCTCTCTGATGTAGCATCACCATATGTACAATATCATGTGCAGAATCTGTTGCACTAATGATTATTTTTCTTATATATTTATTTTTACCCTTTTGTATCTTATACATTACTTCCTTAGGAAATGCTCTTTTTGTCTTTTCCTTTTTTAGGCAAGTTGCCTTAACTTATGGGTATAAATACCTTTATACTTGTAGCTATAAAGGACAAGAGATCATTCTTAATACACTTGAGTATTTTCTTCCTTACATAAATACTGTTTGTTTACTCTTGACATTACTCTTATCCTTTTCCTTAAGCAAGATTAGATGGTAAATAACCTCATCGGATTGATTCATCCATCATATCGAATTGTGCTAAGAGTCCTCAAAAGTTCGATTGATGTGTCATATCCTCTAGAGATATTCGTGGGTTTTGCTTACTATTTCATTCTTCATTTTACCCTTTCACACTTTCCCCATTAATCCTTTTTCGAGCTTTTTGTAAGCTTGGACCCATCCAATGACTGGCTTTGTCCATTCTTGGTCACAGGTCATAATAGGTAAGGCAAGCTTAGCTAATTAGGAAGACCCTATACGTGTAAGAGAGGACGCAAGCAACGAAGCATATAAGCTTAAGGCCTCAAACTGATAGTTTACTCTTAGGATGTGGAACACAAGCAACCTAAGATTATATTTTACCTAAGTCTTATAACTAAGCCTTTATTCTTGCAAAGTTAGTGAATTAATGAACATGACAAGCTCTTTACACTTGATAATTATCTTTTCTTTCTACTAGTTCACACCACGCACTCTTATACTTGGGTTGATTCTTATCCCTGAAACCAAACCCCAAGTCAATACTCACATTAACACCTATAGGGAGTAAGGCCCCAAAAATCATCACAACAAGTTCCCTCTTTGACGTCTAAGCACTTATACTAGATGCTAGAGTCCTTGCCCAGCTAAGCACACGAGACCCCATAGTCCCAGCTTTGGATTGCCCTGGCGGCACTTACGTTCAAAGGGTACACAATTGAAGCCATGGAACACTAGCTTAGCTGATACACTTGCTCGAGCACTTATAACCACTTATTTAACAAACAGATACAACAAGTAAGAAGTATAGATGGACAAGTAAAAGGAGACACAAGCACAGAAATGCAAAAGAAAACTCTTATTATTATCACCAATTCTAGATCATTATACAGCCCCCTAAGCACAAGCAAAAGGAAAATAATGAAAAAAGATTACAATTAAAAACATTAGAAGCCTTCCTAAGCTACCGCTTGGCGTTAACACTTCCTATCTGCTCGTAACATTAACTTAGTTGCCTGGAGAAGATTCCTATTCGAGCTAATTTGTCCACAACTTCAACTTAGTTGCCTTGAAAAGATTCCTATGCAAGCTTAGACTAGGAGAATCATGACAAGCTCCTCATTTATCGGGTGTGTTGATGGCCATGGTCTTGTGGCCTTGGCAGCTTCAAGAAGAATTTCCCACTTATTAGATAAGCTAAGCTTCCATATAAGTCCCACAAAGGTGGTCCAACCTGGCAAGTTTGCCCACCCCATTTGCAGGACTCGCAGGGCAACACACGAGGCTTAAGGAGACCATGAGCACTTATTGCATTGCCCTTGGTTAGGCACCTCTAAACTATAGAGGACCCCCTTTCAACTGCTAGAAACACTACAGATGACTTGTATGCACAAGTACTTTAGAGGCAACCTACAAAGGCCAATTGAAGCAACCTTACTTAACTTAGTAGTAGATGGATGCCCGAGGTCCCATTACTACCTGAACTTACGTGGCTTAGTGGTGGATCTAGTTGATGGCTCTACATAAACCCCTTGTCGGTATTCAAGAGCCACCACCACCCTTCCCCCATCTTAAGGCAAACCCTTATACCCTTCGATGGGTACTTAGCAAAGGGTCTTGATGATGGCTAGAGTATCTTCTCGAGTTCATACACCTGCCCTAACATCTAGATCTTCCTTGACTTAGATAAGTTCAAAAAGTTTAGGAATAAGTCCATACTTTATGTATTTGGATAAGGATAAGGAAATAGAGGCCCTAATAAATGCGTCGTACTGGCATTTAAAGCCTTCTAGAGGGCACTCTACCTAAGTTGCCATAAATGCCCTATAAAGCACTCTGCTTAAGGAGGCATTGATTGCACCTCAAAAATTGTGCACCATGTGCCAAAATAGCCCAAGCATGCTCACAAACTCGACATCAAACCATGTATAGGACTTAAGATTGAAAGAAAGAGAAGAACAAGGAGAGTAAGGTTTATCTCCTCGGTTAACCGAGCAGGATCGAAGACTTAGCAAAAATAACAAAACAAACATTCATAGTAAATGCGAAAAGGATTGAAGCTTGTGCTAAGCAAGACCAAAATTCATTCATTCAATTGGAATTCTTTACAATGGGTTGAAGGTTAGTATCCAAGCCTTAATTACAAAAGACATAAGAAGTAAGAAAAGTATCTATAAAGCAAAAGAAGAAAATAGAAGTAGTATAAGCATTTCCTATCTGTTTACCACTAAGTCTTCCTCTTCACTGTACTCTTCCTCACCACCCTTACCATTACTCTCCTCGGCAAGTTCCCTATTGCCACGAGGTAGTGTAGGCTGTGGAGCATTAAGCCAAGCCAAGAAGCTTAGGTTAGCTTCTGGTAAATTATGGCAAACCTCATCTTAAACCATCCAAGAAAAATCAAAGACTACATCACCAATCACCTTCTCTAGCTTAAGGTGCACCATGGCCTCAATACCTGTTACCTTACTTGGGTTGTGTGCTCCCTATTGTCCCTAAGCTTGACTACCCTCCAAGCGAAGGTCGCTTAAGCATCCTCCAATTCCTTTTCCTTCCTCTTTAGATCAGGTCTCACCTTGACAAGCCCTTTGTTTTGAGTCCTCACCAAGGCCTTTACAACCCTCAACTCCACCTTTACCCTCAACGTCTTCCCCTTGAGCTCTGAGTACTAGCACTCTAAGTTGATGAATGTTAGTACAGTCATCAATCCTCTTCTTCTCCTTAGAAAAAGCAATTCAGAGTAATCATATTAACAAAAGGGGAATACTTAATAACATTTTCACAAATACTTAATAGTTACTTTTACATTTATTTTTGCTATTATATATTGTTTTACATGCCTAACACTTGAAGCAATTAAAAAGGGGAATACATAATAACATTTGCACAAAATTTTTTAATTTTAAGAGTAACCAATTCTCCCCCATCTTAGTTAGGTTTAGAACATACAATTGGTATCAGAGCTTAACTCATGTCTCATTTAAAATTAAGAGATCCTATGATGGAAAACAATATTTATTAGCTACCTATCATGCTTCATATTCCGATGGAACTAATTTTACCTATTGGAGATGTAGGAGGCATTCATCAAGGCAATTGATTTTGATTCATGGGAGATCATCGAGTGTAGGGACATATAAGTTGTGATAGATGGAGATTTGATACTCAATGGGGATGATAAAAGAAAAACTTAGAAGAATAATCAAACAAAGAATCTATTACTTATGACTATTACGCATCTAAGTATTATTTGATTTCCTCTTGTAGGATAGTGAAGGACATATTGGATAGGTTGAGTGAGATATACACACATCAATTCTCTCTTGCAACAATACAAATTGTATAAGTTCCAGCCTAATGAAAAGATTAAAGATGGATGTGACCTTTTTATTGCTATTATGAATTAATAGCTTCAGTAGCTAAATGAATTGGTGACTCTAATCTTATCCAAAAGATGTTAAGAATTTTGCTTACGTCCTAGGATGCTAAGAAGATAGCTATAGAGGGCACTTATGACTTATCTAAGCTTAAGATAAGTTAGCTAAAAGAGAAATTGATGGCCTACAAGTCACATATCAAGCATACAAATGAACATGAGAATAGTAAGAAAATAATGGCATTTAAAGCTTATAAAGTCATATTAGAGTTAGAATCAAAGGATGATAAGGATGATAATGATAGAGACTTAACCTTGTTGGCTAGAGGACTCAATAAGATGCTCATAGAAAGAGGTAAGAAAAATTTTTCTAGCAAATATTCACCATCTAATCATGTTAAGTATGGTATAGGAAAAAGGCTATATGAAAGAGAAGAAAGAGAAGGAGTTAGTGTGTCACGAGTGTAAAAAACTTGGGCATATTAAGTATGAGTATTTAGTATTCGTAAAGATACATGCAAAGTATAAGAAAAGGAAAAAGGGCACTATTGGCTATTAAGAGCAAATTGGACAAATAAGATACAGAATAACGAGATATAACAAAGGATGAAGAAGAGACTAATTTGTACCTTATGGCCACGTTTGAGGTAAATTATGAATCTAAAAATGAGATGCTTAATAGTATGCATAAACAAATTAAAAGGTTGTTAAAGGCTCTTGAAAAAGCTGACGCTACAATAACTATGCTTGATAGTAAGGTTAAGGAGTTAAAAAATGAAAAGGAAACCTTGTCTTAGACAAACTCATTGCTTGCTAATGAAAATGATATTCTAAAAATGGATAAGTGTTACAAATTGAAATGATAATCTTCAAACAAGTTAAGATAGTCCTGAAAAAGAGAATCTTATCTTTAAAAAGAAATAAAAGAATTCAAGGTAAGGATGGATGTGCTTTTTAATACAATTGGTATAACCTTTAATAAGTTTAATGAGAGTGATAAAAAGTTGCAAATGTCGTTATGTTCTTAAAGAGTGAATAATTCAAAAAGTAGACTTGGTTTTGAATATAGTGAATTATCTAATTCAGTTAAAAAAACCAAGGAATTAGTAGGTAATGAACTTATTAAAAACAATAATTTGCATGAGAATACTAAACCTATTGTACAAGGCAGGAGGGTATATCAGAAGATATTGTGATGAAACCAAAAGGTATCTTATTAGAAGATAATTCAAAGTATCTCTTGGAAGGCATATTAGAGGATATTCGAGTTAAGATCTAAGGAAACAAGTAACAAATAGGTATAAAGTATCGAAATCTTATGCTTTGTTTTTCTATAATAAACTTGGACACATTGAAAAATATTATTTTTGTAAAAATAACAAGCTCAATAAACAATAAGAAAAATCTCTAAACACTATAAGCTTGAATTTTAATGGATTTAAGTTAGTTTGGGTTCATAAAAGAACTTAACCATTTTTTTTTTTTATAATGATCACAAGGGCATGGATCAGAATTAAAAGGAACATGGTACCTAAATAATAGGTATTCATGTGAGTTTTGTACTTATATGATATAGTTTGTAGAAAAATATACCAAAGTAAGGCATTGGGGACAAAGAGTCTGAAAGTAGTATCACGCACCTTCAGATTTTTTAACTGAAGGCGTGCTGTATACACGTGCCTTCTAAATTTATAAAGATGGCGCACACAAGGAGTGGGCCTTCAGTATCTACTAAGGAGGCGTACTCCTTATGTGTGCCTTCAGTGTTAATAATTTTTTTTTTAAAAAATTACTTTATCTAATTAGTTAAGCTATTATATAGATGTGCGTCTCTTTCGCACGCCTTTAGTATCACTATTACGTGCCTTTAATATTAGTACTACGTACATTCAAGTGAGGCTTGACACATCCCTTGGCTAGGTACTTTCAATATGGTAAGTTAGTTGCTTTTTTTGCTTCTAAGTTAAATTCACACTTCACATTCCCTCTAGCTAAGTATACTACATACGAAAACTCTTAATGAAGCGGGTTGATTTAAATGATTTATTAAACTACAAACTAAACATGTTAAAAGCAGCTATAGTATAAAGAAAGTATATATATATATATATATAAATATATAGTAAACTATCAATATTAAGGGAATAGTAATATAATATGAAAAATCATTTTAAAAAACCATTTACACAGTAAGTAATAGATGTTGATAATACATAACAATCAAATTAAGTAATACAAATATAGTTATTACAACTACTTCTTCTTGATCTAGTTAATTGTTTTCCAAAACAAGCTAATAATGATGGTTTACGTATGGATAGACCCTCAAATGGCTGAGGCTCAGATGGCTGTAGAGGATTATTAGTAAAATTTACATGAGGAACTGGAGTAGGCGATGATGATGGTAGCTAGGTATCGGCTTCCTCTATGTACACTGTCTAAGGCCGTTCGGTACAATGTTTACGGGGAGCTGGTGGTGTCAGCATCAGGAGTGTCGAATGAGGTATGGCTCGAACTAGAGGCATAAGCAAGTAGTGCACTATTACTAATCTCACCCAAATCGATGGAATGGTGAGATCTTGATGGCATATAATCATCACTGTATCCCCAACCATGTGCTTATGCTGGTTGACGTCCTCTTGTGTAAACTCTAGGACCTGCATGCGGTTGAGGGGTAGGTACAGGGGTTGGGTTAGCTGGCTGGTCAGGAAATAATATCAAACCGCCATCCTCCTCAAGATGGTAAAGGCCACCATCGATGATATGATGAGCAGCATGAACATTATCTACTAACCTTGACCGACGTAGAGTATCCGCCTATAATTATTGAAACAGTTCATGTTATATTCATATAGATTGCTTTGCAAAAAAACCATAAGATAGATGGAAAGAAAGCTTACCAAGTATCTCATCACAGCTCCATGATGGGTAATGTATCGGCGTGTATGATCCCTATACCAATCATAGTAAGCTAGATCGATACCCCTTGGTCCTTGAATATCAACAACCTACATATGGCAGTCTACCTAAGTCGATATGTATCCTTGATGGGTAACCAATCAATCAATGTCTATCCTACCTCTAAGATCGATATAATGTAGTTCGTCACTCACATAAACATCGACAAGTATCGTTTGGAAACCTCCAAACTTTCGTATAATATGATCAGGGAAATAAAATTCTGCAATGTGGAAACATATCAGCAAAACCTTAGCCATCTAGATAGCTCAACCAATACTGCAAAACGGGGGTAAGAGATTAATAAGATCATCTGAGTATGGCTCCCACACAACCTACAATGCATTTGGAAAGAAAGTACATTAATAATCCATAAATTTTTAATGAAGATCAACAACAAAAACAAAATTCAAGAAATACATACCTATCTACTTGTCTGCAAATCAAATGTAGTCCTGTACGCATCCACAACATATGTAGCATGGTGTGTAGTGTCTCATGATATGGCCCACCTAGCAGCTAGTGGTAAGCCCTCCTGTATGATAAAGCCAGACCTAATACATGGTGCAATGTGGGGAAAATGATCTCATGCCCATATTTATAGTAGTATGGCAGCGCCTCTAATCTCCTGCGCTCTTGATCGTACAGCCCCATATAGTTGACGATACAACCAAGCTAAAAAACTGATTAATCAATGTGGTAGTCACAATTGTTATTGATGTGATAGCTTTTGATGGTGTCAATTAGCTCATCCTTCATACTAAAGAATTGTCCAACAAATAATTCCATGCCATCAACCTAGTCACTACTCTCCGCCTCCATGTCCTCCTCGAATTCTATGTAACCACTACTACTACCAACGTTCATATATGGAATTGAAACTTTAACCTAGGATGTGGGCATCCCGATTTTATTATATTGGGGAGTCATCCCAATCCCTTGGCTAGTAGTAAACTAAAGTACCGATGGAATGATGCTTCATATATACTCTTACATAGCCGCATAATCTACAGTGTTTTCGACTTCTATAATTTCTTCATCTACTTTATATTCAACCTCCATGTGCTCTCCCTCAACCTTAGTTCCAAGTCCTATTGGAATCATATCTTCATCGAGGTAATAGCCCAGGTCATCTTGTAAGATCAACCCTATTTCTATATCAATTGCCTCTTCATTCACACCACCCTTACCAAAAGTGGGGTCTTCCACTCGATAAGTTTTTGGTCCGTCATATATAGGGTTATCTTCATCTGTTTGTTGCACCTGAGGTTAAGGAAAATTGGAAGACCCAACCCATAAAGTTCCATCGACAATAGTCCTACTAGGTTAATCGGAAGCCCTAACATATATCTCCTGTATTCGATTTTCTCCAAACACGTCGGCTATTTCTATAAAGTTTTCTACATCATAATCATCCATAATGGCTATCAAAGTATTCAAAACACCTTCCTCATAATAATGAGGATGTCTATGAATAAGCTTAACCCCACAAGGATTAACTCTGATGCTCGTATAAATCCACTGGAGAAAATAGTTGTAGTTGAAATTCTTCCTCATCTTCAATTTTTTCATTAAGTCCCTATCATATCGTGGACCATTACTTCCATTTACAATATTTCCACCCACATATACAATTATCTTCACGTAATCAGCTATTGACAACTTGTTGAATCATGAATGATAAAATCAATAAAGTCCATACGATTTTGCACAATTTGTAGCACCTACACAATTTTACTTCTCGATAGGGCATCTTATCACACACTGTAACTTCACATTATAACTATAAGTTCTTATACGACTTCATTTCTTGGTGGGGCGTCTTATCGCAACCACATAATTTTACTTATCGATAAGGCATCTTATCACACACTATAACTTCGCATTATAACTGCAAGCTCCCACATAACTTGATTTCTCGATGGGGCATCTCATCGCACTTACACAATTTCATTTCTCGGTAGGGCATCTTATCACCCACTGTAACTTCACATTATAACTGCAAGCTCCTACACGACTTCATTTCTCTATAGAGCTTCTCATCACACTTACACAATTTCACTTCTCGGTAGAGCATCTTATCACACACTTTAACTTCACACTATAACTGTAAACTCCCATACGACTTCATTTCTCGATGGGGTATCTTATCGCACCTACACAATTACACTTCTAGGTGGGCCAACTTATCATACATTATAAATTCAAACTATAACTATAAGCTTCCATACGATTTCACTTCTCAGTAGAGCATAACTAATATATTGATAAAATCACATACAATATATGAGTCGCATATATATTTTTTTATGTAACCACCATAACTTATATAACTACAAAAATTATAAACACTATAAAATTATGAATAATAAATAAAATTCAACATACATATTACGAGAATATAAACACTACAAAAATTATCATGTAACTATATTTCACATGGACAATATAAATATAACTTTAAATACAACGTAATTTGTATTTAAAAAAATTATTGCAAAACAAAGATAGTCGAGGGTTACTTACAAATGGATTGAGAGAAATAAGATAATGCTATTGTTTAGAGAGAGAAAATGAGGCCAAGCTATTGCTCTGAGGGAGAATATCAAAGGTTTTGAGAATTTTATGAAATTGGAAGAGGTGAGAATGAAATCCAAATGTTGAAATCAAGGTATATATAAGCGAATGGAAGGCGCATGCTAGAAGCATGCCTTCCTAAATACAAGAAAGTTGCGCTCTTAGTATGCACTTTCCTAATTAAAAGGATAGCGTGCTCCTTGTGTTTGCTTTCTTTATAAATTTAGAAGGTGCATGCATAAAGCACGCTTTTAGTTAAAAAATCCAATGAATAGTGAAGGTACGCGCTTCACTATACTACTTTCGCAATATTTTTCCACAACGCGCTATTTTGGTATATTTTTCTACAATCTATACCACAGAAGTACAAAACACGTATTTGTGTCACATGTTTAGAGATGTTTCATTATTTACAAGTTTAAAATGGAAATAAGGTGGATTTGTCAAATTTGGTAATGATAGTAAAGGAAAGATAATAGCAACTAGTAATATCGAAATTCCTCCTTATATTATTGAAGATATGTCCCTAATAAAGGTTTTGAAACACAATCTTTAAAGTATTAACTAGTTGTGCGACAAAGGATATAAAATGGTTTTTGATCAACATAAGATTGAAGCTTTTGATAAAAATAGTATTAAATTTTATGAAGGATTCTATAAAAAGAACATTGACCTAGTTGAACTTGCAAAAGTTGAAACTAAAATATGTTTCTTATCTGTTTCAAATAGATTGTTTCCTTAGCATAAAAAATTAGGCCATATTAATTTTGCTCAATTAGAAAACTTATCTAAAAACAATCCTATTAATTGTTTGCCCAAGTTTAATATAACATATATTAAGAATAAAATGAGTGTTGTATCTCATAAGTCTAAAAATGTAATTTCAACTAAATGCCCTTTAGAATTGTTACATATTGATTTGTTAGGTCCTACTCGCACACAATGTTTAAGAGGCAATAAATATGGATCGGTGATTATTGATAATTTTTCTCGGTATTTTTGGGTTATGTTTTTATGCCATAAAAGTGATGCTTTTCATACTTTTGAAAAGTTAAAAAAAAAAAAGTTCACAATGAAAAAAAATAAATTCATTGTTAGTTTACAAACTTATCACACAAGAGAGTTTGAAAACATTGACTTTATAACATTGTGTGAACAAAATGGCATTACTCACAATTTTTCAACTCTTTACGGTTTGGAACAAAATTGATTGGTTAAATATAAAAATAGAACAATCCAATAGATTATGTGTAGCTTATTAAACAAGAGTGGTGTAGCAAAGTATTTCTAGGCCAAAGCGGTCTCATTTCTTAATGTTGCTTACCTAGAAAACTATATGAACTATATAATTGAAGAAACCCAACTATTTCACATTTCCATTTATTTTATTCTTCATGCTATATATAGAAGTCTAGACAAAGCCTTGGTAAGTCTAAAGAACATGCTGATGATGTATTTTCTTAGGGTACTACATGAATAGTAAAGCCTATCATGTCTTTAATAAAGTTACAAGAACCATTGAGGAATCCATTAGTGTGAAATTCGTTGATGATGTTGAAATAGATTATTCTGATGATGACTTGTAAGTAAAAGTAATGAAAAAGAATAAGAGTTTAAATACTTAGCAAGGTCAACCTAATATCCCTAAAGGACCTAAAGCCGAAAGTTCATTAGAACCTCAAGTAAAATGCTTAATAGCTTAAGCTACATATGTGGAGGCATGAGGCATATCCTTAAAACTGTTTCTTGCAAGAGTAAGCCTAGAGGTCTTGATCGGATCTCTCTTTTTCTTAGTCATTTTTGTAGGAGCTTATTATCCCATAGCAACTTTAACAGCCTTTATGTCAAGCTTTCTTTTCTTAATCTTAACTTAGGCTAATAGTTTTTTAGGGTCGTCTTCTCTAGCCTGCATCTCATCTTTATAATATATAAAGAGATAGAAACAAAGTATAGAAGTAAGAAACTTACTAGATCATGTCGAAAGGATAGATTCCCTACCCCCTACCGCCCTTTACATACCCAACTCTATACTATCGAGATTAGTTAATTAGCTTCCCTTAGGCAAGCTTAGCTTGACTAGGCATAAAGTGTACAAAAATATTGAATCACTGTTATGTTACAAATAGGTTTAGCATCTTAATAAAACCACTTGTTTTTACACTTCTTTTCAATCTTCTTGATAATTCTCATGTCATTTGGAAGAAGATTGGGTCAAACACCCTAATGCATCTGGTCCATTTGTTCTAAAAGTCTAATTCTACAATCAACCTAATCACAACAAACTTATCCCTCTAACCATGGACTTTAGGTCCAAGTCTATAAAGAAATTTTTTTCTATACCTAGCAATAGCATAAAACCATCCATTGCTACCACACTATGTTGTAAAGAAATATCTAAACAACTGAATAGAAGCCTTAACTTCTAATGATTCACAAATTATTTCAAAAGTGATAAGTAGTCTATATATGTTTGGTGAAAACATGCTCAAACACATACAATGGCAATTGAAAAAAGCTTTAATGGAATAAAAAATGGGGAGACAAGGCTCGAAGTTAAAGCACTTTTTATATGAAATTTGAGTCACCTAGGAAAGCTACTCTCTCATGTTTTTGGGGCTTCTTAACCCTCCAGTCATTCGAAATGTCATTGAGATAATCTTCATATTTTGAGGCATCATTGAAATTCAATGATTGCTAGCACCATTGGAAATATAACATGATGGTTCTCTTCATTATACAAGTGTATTAGGGGTTTCTTGTCTTCCCATCATCAAGATACTCATCTTGAGATAGAGCATTGACTCGAGTGAGTTTGTCATAGACCCTTTCAACACTATTGTAACTAGATGTTGACAAGCTATTAAAACCTTTCATAATTATCAAAATCACGATTCTATCCATACCATTCTATGAGTTTATGATTTTAGGAGGTTCTTTTAAGTTAACTTGTGTATAAAATTACTTTTTTTAATAGAAATTTACATTTTTATCCAATTTTATATGTCAAATTCGATAGACACTTGTGTTTTTAACTTATTTTACAACTTTATATATATGAGTTAAATAGGCCAAAAATAAAAAGATATAACTAGGCTTCTACTATCCCATTGACTGTTGAGGTATTAAATCATTTTCCCTATCTAACTCCAATTTTTTCCCTCTTTTTCCCTCTCTTAATTCCTTCTTGGTTATTTATAGCCTTTATTTGGGTTTTAGCTCCAATAGAAAAGTTTATAAGGTAAACCATATATTTAAGTTTACTCCATTATCACCTTTAAATAAGTTGAAGCATTTGGATTTCTTCAATTCATTGCTTTTTTCAAACAAAATAATGGGAAAAAAAAATAGTTTCAACCATGCTTATTATCCTAATTTTGTGAATGTTAAATTATAAATTAAGACTTTTTTTATAGAAAAAGAATTAAATTTCTCTATTTCTTTATTCCTATCATATATTTTAAGGTTTTACAACTTTTATAAGTATATATATAGTTTTTTAAAAAGCCATTCTATATAAGTTGTAGAAGTCTATATATTTACGTTTCAATTTCATGTTCCTACTCTATAGACACTTAGCGATTCTAGGTGGAATTGTGAGTTTGACAACTTTAGAGCCTTTAGATGAAGCTCTCGCTATTGTCTAATGTGGGAGTAGCCTCTTCAAAGAGTTTAGAGAAATGAACAACCCTGCAATGAACCATACTTATGATGAAGTGGAAAGTCTAAGCTTGAAGTGAGAATTAGACTGAAGAATAAGATTTAAATTGCAAAGAATTGTGTAATGTGAGATTTGAAAAGGAAAGTTGTAGAGAAAGTTCTTGAAAAGAGAGAGAAGAAGTGCTAAGTAATGCCTAATGTAAAAGCATAAAAGGTTAAAAACATAATGGCGGTTCTTGAAGAAATTAATTGATTTAATTTCAGACAACCTCAAATCAAGACACATGTTTTGAAAGGAAGTTAATGGCTAAGATTCCTCGAATAGTTACATCATGTATAGGCATAAGAAATACCACAATGACACTTATCTCACAAGTTTCGATGAGTGAGAAATGAAAGGACATGTCTAAAGAATCTTCTCATGCAAGATTTGAACTTTACATATTTGACCTAGTAGGTTAGATCAGCATGAATAAGTGAAAAGAGATGAATTGCTTGACAAATTACTTGAAATAGTGAGGCAATTATATTCTCAATCAAAGAAAGGTAGCATAAGTGACCAATTTTTGGCTACTTACATTCCCTGATCAACAACCCTAACACCTCAATGATTGCTCCCATTTTCAATTAATCAACCATGGGAGTCAAGGGGTAAATGTTGATAGTAGATTCTCACAAAGACATTGTCAACTAGTTGTTGATCTATTATGAACTGAAGCTAAACTACTTTACCTCAATATGAGCAAATACAACTTGATATAGTCTCCTTAATAACTTATAACTTGTCGATAGCGATAGTTTGGCAGCTAGATTGATGACCTATCAATAAGAGTTTGAATAGCTTATAATGACCTTGTCAATTAGGGTTCATAAGCTCATATCACTAAGGCCTAGCCCAAAAGTTTGAACATTCAAATATTAAGACAAAGGCACCAATAGTTTGATAATTTTCAAGCAAAATAACTACTCAACTACCTCTTGCTCCTTACATTTATCACAAGCTCTAATTGATAGAGCATTACATGTCAAAAGCAGTTGAATTGCTCTTAGCTACTCTCCCTTAATGACTATCTCCATGCTCTATAAATAGCAAAAAGATGAATAAAACAAAATTCTCTAAATACCATCACCTTTCCTTTATTACTTCTTTACTATTGTCTTTAAACACTTTATTGATTTGGGTGTTAGAGTAGCTACATAGGACAACCCTAACTTCCCTATTGCCTAATGACTTCTTTTTTGCATCTTTAATTGATTACTCAAATATGACCAACAACAATACAAATATATTATTATTCATTTTTCACATTACATATCAAATTAGTCATTAATCATTATTGTTAAGTGTGAACTACCTACAAAATTGAAATATATCTTTCCTTATTTTATTTTTTATAACATAATTATCTCTTCAATTGATCATATAAATGTATAATAATAGTATAATACACACTAATAATTGTTCAAATTTGGAAAAATTAAATATATATGATATTGTAAATCACAGTAAATAACTGCAAATGTTGAAAAGGCATTTTTGGTATTATAATTGAAGTCTAGTTATAGGAAAGTAGGGGCATGCGAATAAACGGCCGGTATGCAAGAAGTGCAAGCATTCAAGCATATAAGCCAATAGGCATCCATGGATGATGCACTTGAGATGCGAAAAGTGCAAGCATACAAAGTGTTAGGGTCCCTTTTTTGTAATGCACTTATGCTAGTAGAGCCCCATCCCTTTGTCGATATTATAATATAAAGGGGGACTTTTTGTACTAGTAGCCAAAGTCTTACTATTTTTAGAAATTTTTTACCTTAGGAATGGTACCATTTCAACGATTTTAATGTCTCTTCCTCTCAAGTCCAAAATTGCTCATAAAGCTCTTTACAGGAGTATAAATAATCTTCTAGAATGAAACTCTTATTTTGCCACTTTGGTTGGTCACAACTAAAGGCATCCTATTATATACACTTAACCCTATGCATATATACTTGTAGCCTTGTAATACCAATGGATTTATAAAAGTTTACTATTTACTTTATATGATTCTTACCTATGTCCCTTATATTTATTGTTGCTTTCTATTTTGTCCATGTTGCTTATTAGTTTAAGTTTTATTAGCTAGCATTGTGTATGAGTTAGGCTTGTTTACTATCTCAAAGGTAAGATAGTAAGCACAACATGGTCCATCTATGTGCTAGAGAAAGCCCTTGACTATAACAGTTAGTATCAATGCTTAGGTTATTCTAGTTGGAACGACCATAACACGATAAAAGAAAGTGAGTAAGAGGGTAGATAGCCTGGAGACCTTAAGGGTATGACTACGCAAATGGATGATTTGGTTACCCTTATTGTGAGGATGGTTGAAGTTGAGAACAATCATCAAGAGATGAATGATAAAATGATAGAGATGGTCGAAAACTTTGGTGTAACGGTATGGACACTTAGGAAGGAAATGCATATGACAACTAACGATGCAAGATAGCAATTAGGTACTCAAGTTGAGGACTTAAGAAGATAGGTAGATAGGTAGATACTCATGCCTTAACTAAGTCTGTTGAAGAGTTGAGGGTACAAGTAGTTAATTTAACTTGGGTTGTAGGGAATGCTCTTACCCATGGAGGACATCTAAAGATGCTTAAGCCTAAGGCATTCATTAGTTTGAGGGATACTAAATTGTTGGAGAATTTTCTATTTTATATGTAGTATTTTGCTACTGTGAGGACAAATGATGAGATAACAAAGATTACCATGGCTGCAATGTACTTGATTGGTGATGCCAAGCTGTGATGGTGCATAAAGTATGAAGAAATCCAAAATGGTAGCGAATATATGGATACATAAGTAGAGTTGAAGGCTAAATTGAGGGCTTAATTTTTCCCTAAGAATGTCAAGTATAGTGCCCGAAAGAACTTGAAGGAACATTAATAGGGTGATTACATTAGAAAATATGTGTATGAGTTCTCGACATTGATGCTAGATAGTCAGAGCATGGATGAAGATGATAAGCTATTTAACTTCTTAGAAGGATTGAAACCTTACACTAGGAATGAGTTATAGAGGCAATGAGTTATGAATTATGCTACAGTATAAGAGATAGTTGAGCGCTTGACTGACTACACTCTCGATAATAAAGGGAAGAGCATGTCAATAAGGCATGAGAGTGGAAAGTTTGTCAAGATGGGCAAACATAAGAGTAGGGAAGCCTCAAGTCAAGCAATGACAACAATAACACTAAAGGGATTTAAAGGAAATTCTACAACTCTCACCACTTCGGAATGAGTGGGGTAACCAATAGAGGTAAGAAGTCCTCATTCTCATGCTTCTTATGCAATAGCTCACATAAGATAGTTAATTGTCCACATAGAATTATACTTAATGCCATGGCTCGAATGGTAGAGAGTATATCCCAAGATGAAGAATCGGGGAATGATGGTGAGGAATAATCCTAAATGGATGCATTCATGTTGTCAACTATTAGAGAGTTCCTCAATGCAATGTAAGCGTAAGACTAATAATGAATTGATGTATGTCCAGTTGAACATTAATAGCAAAAGTATCATTGCTATGGTAGACTTTGGTACTACTTATAACTTCACCGATGTGCCTAAGGTAAAAAGATTGGGGTTGATTCTTGTTAAAGACACTAGCTAGATTAAACTTATCAACTCTAAGGTTTGTCTTGTTTAAGAAGTTACAAGAGGGGTGAAGGTTGAAGGTTGGGGATTAGAGTGGAAATCTCAACTTCACAATTATGCCATTAGATGACTTCAGCATAGTCCTTAGGATAGAATTCTTGAGAAAGGCTAAAGTTGCTCCCATGCCTATAGTGGATTACTTGTTATTCATGGGTGAGAACCATGCTATATATCGGTTTAGAGGAAGAGGCTAAGCAACCATGCCAAGAAGGGGAAGAATATTGAGTTATGATGCTATTGGTACTCCAACTAAAGAGAGGGCTTAAACATCAAGAGCCGATTTTCTTGGCTATCCTTCTAAGGAAGGAGGAAGTAGGAAAGATAGAGTTACCGGGGTAATAGAGATTGTCCTCAAAGAGTATGATTCTATGATGCTTGATAAGCCCTTGAAGAAGTTACCTCCTAGATGGCTAGTAAACCATGAGATTGAGTTGATTCTTAGTGCCAACATGCCTGTTAAAGCTCCATATAGAATGTTACCTCCTAAATGTGTTGAGTTGAAGAAGCAGTTGGATGAGTTGTTAAAGGCAAGCTTCATTCAACCCTTAAAAGCACCATATGGGGCTCCTATTCTATTTTAAAAGAAGTAAGATGGGAGTTTGAGATTATGTATTGACTACCAGGTTCTAAATAAGCTAATTATAAAGAACTATTACCTAATCTCTCTGATCAATGATCTATTTGATCAACTGAGCAAGGTTAAGTCCTTTACAAAGTTGGATCTTCTCTCAAGGTATCATTAGGTTCGTATTATTGAGGGTGATGAGCCCAAGACAACATATGTCAGCTTGTATGGCACTCATGAGTACTTGACGATGCCCTTTGGTCTCAGCAATACTTCTGTAACCTTTCAAACTTTAATGAATAATGTACTTTATGAATATCTTGACAAATTTGTAGTCGTCTACCTATATGACATTTTTGTGTATGGTAGGACATTGCAGGACCATGTGAAGCACTTATGGACGGTTTTCCAAAAGCTACAGGAGAATGATTTATATGTAAAGCACGATAAATATGCCTTTGCCCAAAAGCACATCAACTTCTAAGGTCATGTAGTTAAGGAATAGTGAATCTGGATAGATATGGCAAAGGTGGAAGCAATCAAGTAATAGCCCGTACCCAAGAGTGTAATTGAGTTATGTTCCTTCTTCAAACTTGCCAATTATGATAGAAGATTTGTTGAGGGATATTCTCACTGAGTTACAGCCCTTACAAATCTATTGAAGAAAGATCGAGCATAGTTATGGGATAAGGAATGTTTGAATGCCTTTAAAGAGTTGAAGTGTATGGTGATGGAAGAGAAAACCCTTGCACTTCCTAGCATTTCCAAACCTTTTAAAATCTATAAGACCCTATAAAATTGGCTATTAACTCACAGTCAATCGGTTTAGAAATGGTTCATAAAATTTAAAGTGAAAGCGTAAGTTGTCCAATTCAGCTTAAATTTTACAATGAAGTTATAAATATGAATAGAAATGACCTTGTAAGTTTGAATTTAAGAAAATAAAATAGCAAAATATTATATATATATATATATATCTAGAATAAATGTATTTTACCTATTATTATTGAAAATACGTAAAATAAGTTCCAATAAATATTAAATTATTAGCGATAAATTATATATATACTAAAAATTACAAAATAACTTAAATAATATATAGGAGTATTTATTTTTATTATATATGAATTTACATATAGGTATAAATACTTGAAATTACTTAAAATATCTAATTTATACTATATAATACAAAATAAGTATAAAAGAATTAATAAAAATTCAATAAAATTATGGATTATGTTGGAAGTGCTAGAATAGGAGCAACAATCTAGAAAGGTAAGAATTAACCAAAAGAAAGACAATAATACATAAAGTGGTCAAAAGGGACACATGTGAACTCAAAAAAATCCCTAACAAACCTATACTATCTTATAAATTGAGATTAGCCTACAATTCATTTTAGACTTTTAAAGTTTAGAAAAATAGAGAGTGGTCAATAAAAGAAGTGTAAGCATTTTTAGAAAATTATATAAAATAGGGTGTTTTTAAGGCAAAATTTGTGAGCATATTTTAGACCATAACCAGGGAAGGAAACAAGACCACCACCTTACAGTAGACCCCATGCCCTTTCTAGCCGACAAGCAGTGGGTGGCAAGTGATGGCTTGGGCTATGGATTCTAATGAGTATCATAACTTAATCTAATCTTCAATAATTTGATAAAAACACCAAATAAAGTCTAAAAATTATGAAAATTTGCAATCTAGCATAATTTTATAAGTAGTTTTTTGCAAAAATGTTTCTTTATTTAAATTGAATCTCAAAATTTATCACTCTTAACAATTTGCTAAACTCAAGCTAATTTTGCTTTTGAATTTAAAAACCTTATTAATGTTGTTTCAACTTCAAAATTTTTTTATACACTACCTATCATGTATATCAAATTACTATGAAAAGTTTTTGTGAATTTTCTTTTTCATATTTTTATCTGATTTTTAGGCTATAGAACCCCTATTAAATAGCTATTTTTCTAAAAATACATAAAAAGTTTCCAAAGAATTGAGCTATATTTTGATCTAATGAGTATTATAACGTATAATGATGTTGAGTAATGTTGAAAGAATAAATTGGTAATGTTTGGAGTATTAGATTTGAATATTAAAGATTTGGTGTTGAAATTTGTGATATATATGTGAAGTGCCTAAACAATAGAATTGAGTATTGTTGGTTTATGTTAGAAGAGTATTGGGTTGTATATTATACTTACATTCTGATATTGAACTAAACCATGGGGAAATTATGTGAAAATATAGAATAGGTGTGGATCAAAAGCTAATTTAGGAGCTAAATCAAAACCATAGTGTATACTAACATACTAGGGAGTTGATTAGAAACCAAATCATATATTATATTCATTTGAATTAAAGTTAGTTTAACCCTGTAGAACAGGTTAGAAGGCATTTTTGAGGTTTATGTGTAAAATGAGATCAGGAGTTGGATTAGAACCTGATTCGAAGGCTGAATTAGAGATGAAATCAGAAACTAAATCAAAACCTAGCTAAAAACGAGAATAATCATAAGAGACTTAAAACCTGAGTAATTAGGTATAGTAAAACCTAAACCAAAGATAATAATCTAAGTTATAGAATAAATCTTATATATAGTAGTAATATGAGTACTAAAACAACATCTATATTATAGGGACTATTAACGAAGACCTGTTACGAATCGCACTTTAAGTGAGGAATCAGGAAGTCTTGGTAAGTTTGGGAATAATACGTTACTATATTTCAAAATACTATATTATATTACTCGAAGACTTAAGATTATATTTGGTTGTGTTTGTTAGGTAGCTTGATTGTGTACATGTCTATGTATACGTATTTATGAGCCTAGTTGTATGATTCTAGCTTACTGCTCTGAATTGTAATTATTTGAATTGCATATATTGATTGATCACCTTAAACTGACTTAATCGTATGTGACTTGTAATCTTAATCGGACATGAAACTACAACCCAATAAGGAATGTTTAGGATTCTCTAACCACATACCGATCCCTTCGAAAGGGATAGCGTTGGAGCATAATGGTCTCTTCTTCATCCTTAGTTGAACTAAATGATATGAGAGGAGGTTATGAGAAGAGTAAAGGTAGTGGTTCAAAGGTAGTTGCAGGAGGTGCAGTATCTCCATTATATAAGCTTGGGTTTGGTCTTGAATTGTTAAATATATGCTAAACTCCTCAACTCGGATTGAAGCTAATGTAATTTCTCCAAACTTACAACAGAATGGATAACATCATGTGATGACATTTATTTGTTGTATTGCATTGCATTACATTTAAATAACTAGCTGATAAACCTACCTGTACTTAATGTAAAGTCTTATGTCTCTGCCCTATCTTATTAAATGGTTAGTTGCTGACATTCCTATAGATGTTATTAATAATGCTAGTTAGGAAGTAGCATCATAACTAGCAATTATTGGATCCTAAGGAGTGAGAATATAAAATTGATGTTTAGGTACACTTTTGAAGCTTTGGTTCTTATCTTTGAATCTCTTAGTATCAAACTATGTATTCCTTAAGTAAGATTAGGTTATTGAATCATGTAATATTACTTGGGATGTCAGAATCTTAATATGTATTTTTCATACTTCCATAGGCAAATAATCTTATTATTTCATGAACTGTTTATTTTAAAGTGAGTTAAATGTAGATGCCTTATGTAAATCAGGTTTATGATAGTGGTTGTAAAGTCAACTTTTATCCTAAGATGATTTACATAACAGGACTATTATGACTTTGCTGCTTCAGGGCGCCATAAAATCCACATGGATGCCTCAAACATTGGGTGGAGTGTTGATGCAACAAGGCTATACTGTAGCATATGAAAGTAAGAAGTTGAATCAAATTGAGAGTAGGTACTCAACCTAAGAGAAGGAGTTACTTACAATCGTTTACTATCTAAGGACATGGATAAGTTTTTTGCTAAGATCCAAGTTTCTAGTGAAGACAGACAATTTTGCTACTAGCCACATATTGACTTAACTTAAGCTCTTTGTAAAGCAAGCTAGGTGGCAAGAGTTCCTTTTAGAGTTCAATATGGAGATTGAGTACCGTAGTAGATGGACTAATTGGGAAGCAGATACTTTGAGCAAGCAAGCAGATTTAGCTTTCTTAACATAGATTGCTCACCTATCAAAGAGTTAAGTCTCAACTTCAATTCAAGAGTAAATTAAGTAACATACAGGCTAAGATCTGTTCGCCAAGAATCCTAAGCAGTTGATTGAGGAAAGGAAGCCTCACAAATTTTACATAAAAGGTGACTTCATCTATACGAAGGGGCACTGAGTGCATGTCTCAAAGGTGGGCAACTTAAGAAGGGTGCTCATGAGGGAGTGCCATGATACTCTATGAACTATATAGAAAGCACTAAGCTTGTTAAAATAGGGCTATTATTGGTTGAATATGAAAGAGGATGTGATTAGTTATATGAAGAATTACTTAACTTGCCAACAAGATAAAGTTGAGAGGTAGAAGACTATAGGGTTGTTGGAGCCACTTCCAATGTCATCCTACCCATAGGAGAGCATTTCCATAGACCTTATCTCTTCCTTACCAAAAGTAGGGGAGTTTACATTTATTTTTGTTGTTATTGATAGGTTTTCTAAGTATGTCGCCTTCATTCCTATCATGAAGAGTTCAAATGTAAAAGAGACAATCCAACTTTTTTTCATGCATGTTGTCAAGCTCTAGGGAAAGCCCTAAAATATTATGAGCAACAAGAATGCTAAGTTCATAGGGAAGTTTTGGATAGAGTTTGATAGGAATCAGGCCCTTAAACCAATCACTTGTAGTTGACTTAGAGGACTCTAAGGACTCATGGGGAGAATACTAACTAGAAAACAAAGCCAAGATGGGCATTCCTATGCCAAACGAATCTCCTGCCTACCTATCTATTAGATCCTCACATATGTCAGACATGCACTTGCTCAGCCGCAAAGTCTTATTCCATAAGACAACCTAGGACTAGCCGAGCTGAGCTCCCTAACCAACCATAGGCATCTAACTCCAATTCAGTTGACTTCTTTACTAGATTGATTGGCTCCCTACTTGATCTAGATTAAGTTAGCCCTTGACTGCAAATGTTATTTTGCTTCTACCTACCTTTTATCATATTTCTCCCATCCAACCACCTAGCAATACGTATCTTACGATACAATATTCCAGAATGATTCTTTCTTTTCTATACTGAATATTCTTTGCCCCTTTTATCCGTTTAAGTATGTTTTATGTAATATAATTGTAGAATACTTGATACGAGGCAAGCGCACCTATCAATTTTAATATAGCGGATGTGAGTTCGAGTCGATCCCTCAGAGATTTTGAGTACTAATATTAACTTTAGCTTTATTATCTAACCGGAAAATTGTGATAAATTGAATGAATTAAAAATACTGAAATTAACAACTAAACTACTTATGAGACTTAATTACGCAAATTAGAAAGTAATAAACTACTAACGACTTCAAGTATGCAATGATGTATTTAGTAATTATTTCCCTTAGTGTTTAACATGTAACCTTTTAAAATATATTCAATTCAGTTTCTATAATTCTTGACCGGAGGGATTCACAATTAAAGCTAATATCTTTCTCAAGCATATTAATCCTAATCCTAAATTATTTACCGGAATCTCTTCACTTAGTAATATAACTTAGAATGGCATTAATGTTTAATGAATTTCCACACAAACAATCAACTTTTCGGAAGAAACATGTATCTTATCTCTAAGTATACATGTAATTCTCTTCAATTATGTTAAGATCTAATTATACATGCAATTTCTCAATCAACATGCATAATATCATATATTGACACTCTAGAATTATCAGTCAATAATTAAACAACATAATTGAATCAAGAAAAGATAGAAACTTTTTTGAAATTATAATTCAATCCAAGGGTTATATGAAATCCTAGGTTCCATAATCCTAAATACTCCAATTCTAAGTTATCATAACGAATCTAAAAACGAGTTTCATCAAAAACGTAAAATAAAGCACGAAAACCCCTCTTGATTTGATGAACAATCTCTCTAATCTTGAAATCGATGTTGTTCTTGCTTCTTGATTGATGTTCTCCTCAAGTCTCCTCTCGTCTCTTGTGTCTTTTCGTTTCTATAATGTCTCCCTTTCTTTTGAACCCTAAGATATCCTTTTATATATGTATTACATGGATTTTATTTTCATCACCAGACACGGCCTGGGACACGGCTGTGTCCCCAGATCGTGTAACTTTCTGCACTAAGGCAAAATTTCTGCACAATTTCAAAACTTCATAACTTCTTCGTTTGAACTCAGAATTGAGTGAAACTTGATTCATTTTCTTCGTTTTTGAGCCTAAAACGTGTTTAAACCCTGAAATCAACATTTTACTCAATTAAGTATCAATTTCTTTAAAGAAAACCAAAAAATGTGAGGGAAATACTATAAAATCACCATATGAAATATGTTTAAAATTAGAGTTATCAAATTTCCCCACACTTGAGCATTTGCTTGTCCTCAAGCAAATAAATCAAAACAAAACTTTCAGGATAAGAAACACTAAACAAAATTTATCACTGTTTAGGAAACCTGTGAACGAATACACTTGACCCGAAGAAAGGTAAAAAAAAAATCATTCTCAATTAACTTGTAATAATAAAGTCAACCAATTTCATCTGACCATATTCGAATGCTCCAACAACACTTAATACTAGAATTCACTAACTAATTTATGAAAATCAAAGTTTAACCAAGCCATTTAACCAAGGATTCTTAAACTAAAAATTAGATTTAACATCTCGCCAACCGAGAAAGAGTCATAAAAATTTTGTCCATTTGACTAAAGTGTATACAATTCTCTCTTCCATCTCACCAAGTACCATAATCTAAAACAAACACATTTTATATCCACTCTTCCTCTGATCATCCCCCTAGTTCATGCTTTTATTGAGAGGTCTTTTGAATTTACCTTATTTAAGCACAATTGTGTTGGTAGCGGGAAAGAATCTCGCTCTTCTGACGGACCAAGACCGATCCATACCAACTTATTCCTTATATTGATAGCGGGAAAGAACCTTGCTCTTCTGACAGACCAAGGCCTATCCATATCAATTTTTTCATTTGAATTGGTAATGGGGCTCAATCTCGCTCTTTTGACAGACCAAGACGAATCCGTACCAATTTTTCTATTCATACTTGTTATTACTTTTGACCTCCAATCATTATGATTTTTCAGGGGTTTTTCAAAAGAAGAATTTCATTTGTTTGTTTGCTAAAAATTATAAGACTCTTAAAAATTTCTAAGAAAAAGGTATACACAAAAGTAAATTTAAAAATAACCATGACTAACTCTCAACTAGTGATGTTGCTCCAATCTCAAGTCTTAAATTGCTAAGCTAAATAACTCGTAACATTGCCTTCCAAAAATTTGACTAATCAATTCTAGTAAAGTATCATAAGATTAATAATAATCAACATGACATAGTTGATTTGGCTCCATACCAGTTAATCACCTATTGCAAGTTAACTTAAAAATTAATTGGGTCAAATATGAATAATTGGTTTCCTAAACAGTAACAAAATCATATATATCTCTTCCCCACACTTAATAATGTACATTGTCCCTAATGTACCACAGAAAATCATAGCAGCAAGAAAAAACAGCACAGGAAAAAGGAAACATATGTAAAGAAAAGAAACTAATACTTCCCTGCCAGTCGAAAAGAAGCGCAAAATGAAGAAGCAGCATCATTATATATAACGGAGTTCACAAGTCTTGATCAATAAAAGAAAACACAAAAAATGTGGAACTAAGAAGAGTGATCAGAATCCGTCTCTTCAGCCTCCTCAGCAGATGATGCCTCAGCCATAGTAACATCATCATCGTCATCACCCTCCTCATCATCCTCATCATCCTCTTCACTTTCTCCAGCCTCCTCGTCTTCACCCTCCTCATCATCCTCATCATCCTCTTCACTTTCTCCAGCCTCCTCGTCTTCACCCTCCTCATCAGCCTCTTCCTCACTACTCTCATCCTCCTCATCCTTTTCCGCACTCTCCTCTTGATTAGTAGCCGACGCTTTCATTTTAAGAAATTCTTCTATTCTGTCCTGTCGAAGATGAAGTTTATCCATACTCTCTCATATATAACGAACCTCAGACAGCAACAAATCAAATTTATCGTCTAAGCTGGCTGAAGACGTTTGACCTCGAGATGTGCTGCTGCGAGAGCGTCGACCTTGACTTCTTGATGGTAAGAGGTTCATGAGGCGGAAAGAATTGAGGCGCATAGGAGTGACTTGGCTAATGAAAGTAAGCGAGGGCCAAGCAACAACCTTAGTTCTCATAGCCTGCACCAGTAATGTAATATAAGGGCCACAGCAAATATGCCCTTTCTTTCGAGTAGTGGTGGCTTGATGGTTGAAGAGTTCGGCGATTTCAATGGCTAGATTGATGGGGTGCTTATGGATGACACTGTAAAGATAGAGGCAATCCTTGTTAGACACCACCCCGGTGCTAAGGCCTCTACCAGTCAACGTATGGGAGAAGAGCCAGTGAAGAACTCGGTATTCAGGCCTGACTAATTGAGAGGCCTTACTCTTGGCGGGATCATAGGCATCGCCAACCGTGATCTCATTCCAAAATGACCCTGTTGTGATGCCACGAGGAAAACGACATGAGAGACTTTGGAATTCTTCCGTCCGTATATATCTGTCTGCATATAAACCAAGATATCGGCCCAGTTGAGCGATGGACATATGGAATGGATGGCCACTCAAGGTGAAGTGTAATTGGCGATTTGGGCCCATACGAGTAGCACTGTCTTTATCCAGCTTATAAGTGCACAAAAATTCCAGGGTCAGCTCTTTATAAACTGGAGCTTCAAAGGATAATAGGTGCTCCCAAACGGTACCATCCAAGAGCGCCTTCATCTCGGTGGTGAGCTTTAGTTAAGCGAGAACATCCCAATCCAACCGAAGGGTCTTGCTAAAGGGCTTAGACTGAAGCAATTGGTAGCGTTGTACTTGGTAATCCTCCTTAAATTGGAGCATTGGGTGCTCCATAAGAGGAAGAGTAGCCAGTGGTTCAACAATTGCTCCGGATTGTAACGAAGAGGATACCGCAAATTTGGATTTCCGGCGGACGGAAAGCTTAGATCGATTAGCCATTGGAATACCTGAAAAGAGGCAACAAGCCAAATCAAACACGGACATCCATATCGTACCTAGGTGAAGAAAACAGAAAACAAGAATAACAATGGGGAAGATTGTGAAAGGAATGCTCATTGGGGCATTTCATCAAACATATGGAGTGCAGCGAGAAAACGAGGTGGTGGAAAAGAAATGAGTCGCAAACTTAGCCAACGAATTCCACTATACACTAATTAACAAAGAAAAACAGGCGTCTATACATATAAGAGACGCGAAATGACCCAGAATAATGATCGCCCATTACTAACCCTAACTAGCATGAATGGAGAATGACAAGCAAATTAACCAATAAAATTTTGAATTGACAGAGCCTAATGAAATCTAACTAGATGAGGCAGCATTATAACATATAAGATCAAGAAACTCAAAGCAATGATGCATAGCATGGGTGAATAATCAAAAGAAATCAGCAGGTCAAAAAACAATATGCATAAAAGGAAGAACATACATAACCCAATTGCTGCAGCATAAGGAAGAGAAAGGAAAATTAAGGAGAAAAACTTACTTGGATCAAAGTGCGGAATGTAGGAATTGTGGAGAGAAGAGGGAGAATGAGAGCAAATGTAAGAGAGATATGTGTGATTGTGAGAGTGTGAGAGGGTGTGTAATTTAAATAAACTGGTCATATGTGAAAACCGTGTTATTTGGGTCGACAGGGGTTGGGACACGACCGTGTCCCTTGCCCGTGTAACAATCTGTGCCATCGTGTCTTACCTGGACGCACACGGGCTGGGACACGACCGTGTCCCCTGCCCGTGTGACTTGTGCTTCCCGTGGATGAATACTGGAAGGATACGGGCTGGGACACGACCGTATCCCATGCCCGTGTAACTTTCTGCTCTCGGGTGGTGTCTGGACGCACATGGGTTGGGACACAACCGTGTCCCACGTCTATGTAACATTCTGTGCACGGGTGAAGATTTCTGGGCGCACACGAGCTGGGGACACGACCGTGTCCCTCGCCTGTGTAACTTTCTATGCCTACGGCGTAGGATCAAAGTTTGGGCGGACACGAGCGGGGACACGATCGTGTCCTACGCCCGTGTAACTTTCTGTGGGTGGCAATTTTGAATGTCTGGATGGACACGGGCTGGGACACGATCGTGTCCCTTGCCCTGTAATAATATATATATTTTTTTGAATTAAATCTAAAGATAAAGGAACTTAGAAATAATAAAACTAAAGAGAAAAGGAAAAAAAAAATAAAGCTAAGAGAGGAAGGAATTATGATGAAAAATTGAAAGAAAATATACGAAGCAAAGCAAAGTTAGATAAAATGGAAAATAAAATGAAGAAAACTTAAAGAACTAAAGCATAAATAGAGTTAGACATGGGTTGCCCCCCAAGAAGCGCTTTAGTTAGCTCGACGGGATACGTCTTTAGCTCGACGGGATACGTCTTCTTACGTTAGTTCTGTCGGATGGAGATAAAACTCCTCCCGGCCAACATGCTCCAAGTTTCCACTTAAGTATAATTTCAACCGTTGTTCATTTACCTTAAATGTGCCCTTCTCCGGGTGTGTAACTTCAACAGTCCCATACGGGAAAACTCGTGTAATTGTAAATGGTCCAGACCACCTGGATTTTAACTTACTTGGGAATAAACACAGGCGAGAATTATACAAAAGAACATGATCACCTTCTTTAAATTGTCGACCTTGTTTGATTCGCTGATCATGATACTTTTTGGCCCTTTCTTTGTATAATTTGGAGTTCTCATATGCATTCGTTCGCCATTCCTCAAGCTCGTTCAATTGAAGTTTCCTGTGAGAACCTGCACGCTCAAAATCAACATTAGCACTCTTAATCGCCCAATAAGCCTTATGCTCTATCTCTACCGGCAAATGACAAGCTTTGCCATATACAAGTCGGTAGGGTGTGGTGTCGAATGGTGTTTTGTAGGCGGTTCTATATGCCCATAGAGCATCATCCAACTTGTCTGACCAATCTTTCCTATGATACTCTACTGTTTTTTCAAGAATTCGCTTAAGATCGCGATTGGCAACTTCCACTTGGCCACTACTTTGGGGGTGGTACGGGGTGGCTATCCTATGTGTAACGCCATAACGTTTCAATACTTGGTCGAGTTGAGCATTGCAAAAGTGTGTTCCCCTATCACTTATAATTGTTTTAGGGGTGCCAAATCGAGAAAATAGGCCTTTCAAGAATCTTTTTACTACCCTAGCATCATTAGTAAGTAGGGCTTTAACTTCCATCCACTTAGAGACATAGTCAATGGCTACTAGGATATATTTGTTTCCATTTGAATTCGGAAAAGGACCCATGAAATCGATCCTCCATACATCAAATACCTCAACCTCGATGATGGGGTTTTGTGGCATTTTATCCCTACGGGATATATTTCCCACTTGTTGGCAACGATCACAACTCTCAACATATCTCTGGGCGTCTTTGAATAGGGTAGGCCAATAAAATCCTACCTCTAGGACCTTATGAGCTGTCCGATTGGCACTATGATGCCCACCCGTGGGCCCCGAATGACAGTGGCTCAAAATTCACCAACCTTCGAGGTGTGGTACACACCTTCGAATGACATGATCTACACATACTTTAAACAGGTAAGGATCATCCTAAAAATAATGTTTCACATTAGAAAAGAATTTCTTCTTTTGTTGGTGTTGAAGTCCCTTCAGTATGATCCTAGCAGCTAAAAAATTAGCAATATTTGCGAACCAAGGAATTTCCATATCACTTACCTGGGCGATGGCATAGAGTCGCTCCTCAGGGAATTCATCCTTGATCTCGTTCTCATCGAGCATTTCCAAGTTTGGGTTCTCCAATCGGGATAGGTGATCTGCTGCTAAATTCTCAGCGCCTTTTTTATCTTTGATCTCCACATCAAACTCTTGCAGCAACAAGATCTACCTAATCAATCTTGGTTTTGCATCCGGCTTTGCTAACAAGTACCTAAGGGTAGAATGATCAGTATAAACAATTACCTTAGATAGAAGCAAATAAGAGCGAAATTTATCAAAGGCAAAAACAACGGCTAGCAACTCTTTTTCTGTAGTAGTGTAGTTCTCTTGAGCATTTGTAAGAGTTTTGCTAGCATAGTGAATTGTTGAAAGTGCTTGTCTCGCCTTTGCCCCAGCACTGCCCCGACTGCGTGATCACTTGCATCACACATAAGCTCGAAGGGGAGTGCCCAATCAGGTACTACCATGATTGGAGCATTGGTAAGTTTCTCTTTAAGGATATTGAAAGCTTTCAAACACTCCCGAAAGAAAACATAAGGCACATCCTTCTCTAAAAGCTTAGTCAAAGGGCGGGCAATTTTCGAGAAATCCTTGATAAATCGCCTGTAAAAGCCTGCATGTCCTAAGAAACTTCTTATGGCCCTAACCGAAGTTGGGGATGGGAGTCTTGCAATCACATCCACTTTGGCCGTATCTACCTCAATTCCTCGATGAGAGATCTTATGGCCTAGCACAATACGTTCTTGTACCATGAAGTGGTACTTTTCCCAGTTGATGACAAGGTTGGTCTCTTCACACCTGGTAAGTATCCTGTCTAAATTATTCAAACAAAGGTCAAATGAGTTGTCAAAAACTGAAAAATCATCCATAAATACCTCCATTATGTCCTCTATCAAATCATCAAAAATAGCCAACATGCATCGCTGGAATGTGGCCGGCGCATTACAAAGACCAAAAGGCATTCTGCGATAAGCAAAAGTGCCATAAGAACAAGTGAAAGTGGTCTTTTCTTGATCTTCTGGTGCAATAGGTATCTGAAAATAACTAGATAAGCCATCCAAAAAACAATAAAACATATGTCCAGCTAATCGTTCTATCATTTGATCAATAAAAGGTAAGGGAAAATGGTCTTTACGTGTAGCATCGTTTAACTTTCGATAATCGATATATACACGCCAACCTGTTACCGTTCTCATTAGGATCAATTCATTTTTTTCATTAGGGACTACTGTCATCCCACTTTTTTTTTGAACTACTTGTACTGGACTCACCCATGAACTATCAGAGATAGGATATATCATACCTGCATCAAGGAGTTTGATAACTTCCTTTTTGACTACCTCTTTCATGTTTGGATTCAAACGTCTTTGGGGCTGCACAACCGGCTTATAGTTTTCTTCCATTAAAATCTTATGAGTACAAAAGGAGGGATTGATACCTCGAATATCGGATATTTTCCAAGCAATGGTCCTCTTATGCTCCTTGAGTACTTTCAGCAACCTTTCTTTTTGTTCTTTTTCCAAATTGGATGCTATAATTATCGGTAATTTGGAGTCCTTCTCTAAGAAGGCATATTCCAAATAGTCAGGTAATTGTTTTAGCTCCAATACTGGTGGCTCCTCAATCGAAGGTTTTAACTGTGCTTCCTTCCTCTTTTCAATCTCTTCAAACTCTATCTCAATAGAGATGGGTTTATTTGCCTCCAGTTGAGCTGTCACCTCAGATTTGACAGGATCCTCCGAAACTGTCTCCATGCCTAATTGCAAGCAACTCTCCAACGGATCTTTAAGAAGCACTTCCTGCATATAACTTGAAACAACAGTGTTAGTAACATCTAGAAGGTAGCAAGTATCATCCTGATCGACAGATTTTTTCATAGCCTCTGAAATTTTAAACGTGATCTCTTCATCTCCTACTCGAAGAATGAGCTTGCCACCACTAACATCAATGATAGCCCTAGCGGTAGCTAAGAATGGTCTTCCTAGGATAAGGGGTAACTCAAAATCGTCATCCATGTCCAGTATCACAAAATCAACTGGAAAAATGAATTTACCTACTCGGACTAATACATCCTCAAATATGCCTCTAGGATACGTTACAGATCTATCAGCTAATTGCAAACTCATACACGTGGGCTTAGGTTCCCCTAATCCTAGTTTCTTGAAAATTTGTAAGGCATTAAATTGATGCTAGCACCCAAATCAGCTAAAGCTTTGTCAATTAACAAATCACCAATATGACAAGGAATGGTAAAACTTCCTGGGTCTTTTAGCTTTTTGGGCAACTTGTTTTGCACAATCACTGAACACTTTTCATCCAAGATGACTGTAGAAAGCTCCTCAAGCTTCCTCTTGTTGGATAGTAAATCTTTCAAGAACTCAGCGTACTTCGACATCTGTGACAAGGCATCAACAAGAGGTAAGTTAATATGCAGTTGTTTAAAGAGGTCAAGGAACTTACTGAATTGTTGGTCATTGCGATCTTTCTTGAGTCTTTGGGGATATGGGATAGGTGGTTGATATTCTTTCACCTTTGATGACTCTACATCTTCCGTTGCTTTCGTCCCCTCCTTACTCTTGCTAGTCTCCTCACTAACCTTCCTCTCAGCTTGCAACTCCTTCCCATTCTGAAGTGTTACCACCTTAACATGTTCCTTTGGATTGGGTTCTGTATTTCCCGGTAGCGATCCCTGCGGTCTTTCAGAGATCAGCTTCGCAAGTTGACCAATTTGATTCTCGAGATTGCGATTTAAAGCCTCTTGATTTCTCAGCGAGGATTCAATGTTAGATAAGCGAGCCTCATTGCCTTGAATGTATTTTGTGAGAAGTTCTTCCACACTGGGCTTCTTTTCTTGAGGGAGAGGAGGCGAGAAGGGTCGCTGAAATTCAGGTGGGCCAAAGTTGGTCTTCTGCTGGTCTTGGTTTTGGTTTCCCCATGAGAAATTTGGGTAATTCCTCCATCCTGGATTGTAAGTGTTGCTATAGGGGTTATTTTGTTGCTTAGGTGGATTTCCTAGATAATCCACCTGTTCCAGTTGTTCTTGTGTTCTATACCCCTGCATACCAAAATCACTTACATCCGATTGCACTTGTTGAGGGCCAATTGAGAGTGCGTCAATCTTTTTACTCAATAAGTCCACCTTGGTTACCAAAGCAGTGGTCAAGTCCACATCATAAACTCTCATGGCCTTTTGCTTAGCTCTAGTGCTTTCCCACTGATAGTTGTTCATCGCTATTCTTTCAATTAAATTTTAGGCTTGCTCAAGTGTCTTAGTGTTCAAAGTGCCTCCTGCGGATGCATCAATCATTTGTCTAGTGGATAGATTGAGACCATTGTAGAAGGTCTGAATCTACATCCATAATGGGAGGCCATGATGTGAGCACCTCCTGAGTAAGTCCTTGAACCGCTCCCAAGTGTCATAAAGTGTCTCCGCTTCCAATTGAGCAAAACACGAAATATCACTCCGAAGTTTCGCGGTCTTTGCAGGTGGGAAATACTTCTCCAAAAATTTCTCTACCAATTCATTCCAAGTTGTGATTGAATTTCTTGGTAGGGAATTCAACCACTGTTTTGCTCTTCCCCTCAAGGAGAAAGGAAACAGTCGTAGTCGAATGGCATCATCCGTGACTCCGTTGATTTTGAACGTATCACAAATCTCTAGAAAACTAGAGATGTGGGCATTAGGATCTTTGTCTTAGAGACCGTCAAACTGAACATATTGTTGCACCATTTGTATGATGTTAGGTGTAACTTGGAAGTTATTAGCCGCGACGGTTGGCCTTGCAATACTAGAGTCAGCTCCAATAAGTGTAGGCCTTGAATAATCGGACATGGTCCGATTTGCTTCATTCCCGTTGTTAGCCATGTATGGTGGATCTTCCTGCTCGATGAATTGAGTGTTGGCCTCTTTACCTTCTTCTTTGATCTCAACGATTGATTCGTCGTCTATGGTTGCCATAACTTGTCTAGGTCGCAATCTCAAATTTTGAAGGGCAGTTCTCTCAACTTCAAGATCGAGTTCTATCAAATCTTCCGGATTGCTGCGGGTCATGCACTACAAAGGTAAGAAATATAAAATCAATTGCAGCACTAGATAATAAAAATAAACAATGAAAACAAAAGAAAATAAAGAAAAAATGGTTAAAGTAATAAAGCAACTAGCGTTCTTAATATAAAAAATCCCCGGCAACGACGCCAAAAACTTGATACGAGGCAAGCGCACCTATCAATTTTAATATAGCGGATGTGAGTCCGAGTCGATCCCTCAGAGATTTTGAGTACTAATATTAACTTTAGCTTTATTATCTAACCGGAAAATTGTGATAAATTGAATGAATTAAAAATACTGAAATTAACAACTAAACTACTTATGAGACTTAATTACACAAATTAGAAAGTAATAAACTACTAACGACTTCAAGTATGCAATGATGTATTTAGTAATTATTTCCCCTAGTGTTTAACATGTAACCTTTTAAAATATATTCAATTCAGTTTTTATAATTCTTGACCGGAGGGATTCACAATTAAAGCTAATATCTTTCTCAAGCATATTAATCCTAATCCTAAATTATTTACCGGAATCTCTTCACTTAGTAATATAACTTAGAATGGCATTAATGTTTAATGAATTTCCACACAAACAATCAACTTTTCGGAAGAAACATGTATCTTATCTCTAAGTATACATGTAATTCTCTTCAATTATGTTAAGATCTAATTATACATGCAATTTCTCAATCAACATGCATAATATCATATATTGACACTCTAGAATTATCAGTCAATAATTAAACGACATAATTGAATCAAGAAAAGATAGAAACTTTTTTGAAATTATAATTCAATCCAAGGGTTACATGAAATCCTAGGTTCCATAATCCTAAATACTCGAATTCTAAGTTATCATAACGAATTTAAAAACGAGTTTCATCAAAAACGTAAAATAAAGCACGAAAACCCCTCTTGATTTGATAAACAATCTCTCTAATCTTGAAATTAATGTTGATTGATATTCTCCTCAAGTCTCCTCTCGTCTCTTGTGTCTTTTCGTTTCTGTAATGTTTCCCTTTCTTTTGAACCCTAAGATATCCTTTTATATATGTATTACACGGATTTTATTTTCGTCACCAGACACGGCCTGGGACACGGCTGTGTCCCCAGATCGTATAACTTTCTGCACTAAGGCAAAATTTCTGCATAATTTCAAAACTTCATAACTTCTTTGTTTAAACTCAGAATTGAGTGAAACTTGATTCATTTTCTTTGTTTTCGAGCCTAAAACGCGTTTAAACCCTGAAATCAACATTTTACTCAATTAAGTATCGATTTCTTTAAAGAAAACCAAAAAATGTGAGGGAAATACTATAAAATCACCATATGAAATATGTTTAAAATTAGAGTTATCAATACTCTTTTATCTTTTCATACATATAAAGTAATCTTAGTGGATGGGTATATAAATCCTTACTTTCTTGTATGTAGCGAAGCAACTAATCAATATAAAATTATTCACTTTGAGCAATCTTAGTATTCTCATTATCATTTAACTCTTATCTATTCCCTTTAGTAAAGAGTAGTCACAAGTGACCCTTTAATTCAGACTAATGTGTCATATCTAGTAGATTTTTAATCGAGTAGGATCGAGTGGTACGTCATATCTATTCGGTAGCTACTCGGACTTTACTAACTTTTTCCCTGTTTGTTTTGGTTTACTTTATTGTGGTACTTCTCTTTATGTCCGACCACGGAGACACATTAGAGTTGTTCCACTTCCTGGGTCCTAAGTTGAGTATGACCTCTAACTACCATCTATAGAGTAATGGGTAGACAGAAAGATTCAACAATTTACTAAAGGAAAATACCTTTAGTACTTCGTTAGTGCCAATTGGAGGAATTAGGTCGACTTGCTAAATATCACCCAGTTCTATTTCAACATCCAGTGAAGCTCTTCTTCCAACAAAAGTCCTATTGAGATCATCACAAGTTAGCAACTATTATTACCCCACATAGTGAGTACACCATATATAGGAGATATCCAAGAGCTTACCAGTTTATTAAAGATTGGAAGTAGAGTTCATAAGTAAAAAAGGCGTATCTTAAGAAGGCTTCTAAGCAGATGAAAAAAATAGGTAAATTAGAATCGTTAACCCAGAGAGTACAATGTTAGAGATCAAGTCCTCATAAACCTTCTTTTAAAACAAGTCAGATCATTATGGAATAAAACAGAAGGTTGATTTAAAGGTATATTGGTCCAGTTCCTATCATCTCAAAGAATGGAAGATCAACCTACAAGATCGAGCATCTTGTATGGTTGAAGGTTCATCCGATTTTTCATGTTAGTGTCTTAAAACCATATTATCTAGACATAGAAGACCTATCTTACAATATGTCAAAGAGGTCATACGTCTTCAACTTGAGTCAAGCCATGGAAGATATTCTTGTAGAGCGAAGAGTCAAAGATCCCACCATTAGAGAAGACCATACAAAGTACTTAGTTAAGTAGAGAGATTGAAGAGAAGAAGATACTAGCTGAAAGATTGAAGAAGACCTCAAGCCCTTACTTGAGAGAAAGTTAGCCTTGCCAGTTAGAAGACCTCCGCCACCAAAGAGCTCCAACACATATTGCTGGGGACATCAATAGAATTAAGTGAGGGTAGATGTTAGGGTTTCTTTTTTGTAATACACTTGTACTGGTAGGGCCCCATCCTTTTGTACATATTGTAATATAAAGGGGTGGTGGGGAGATTGTGGACTTTTGTACTTATAGCTAAGGATTTACTATTATTAAAAAGTTTCAACTTTAGGAATAATGCCAATTCAGCAATTTTAATATCTACTCTTACTTAGTCCAATGTTGCTCATAAAACTTTTTTTTTTTTAAGTATTAATTTGAATTGAAGCTTTTACTCACTACTTTAATTGATCACAACCAAAGACATCCTGTCATATATACATAACCACCTTACGTGCATAATTGTAGCCTTATAATACTGACGAATTAATAAAGTGTGCTATTCATTTTTTATTTCTTGCTTGAATCTTCTATATTTATTGTTGTCTTTATATCTAGTTCATGTTATTTACAAGTTTACATCTTATTGATCAATGTTGCATGCAAATTAAGCTTAATAGCTATTGTAAAGTCAGAACAATAGATACTACATTATTCATCTCTTTGTTAGAGAAAGTTTAGGACTGTGATATAAAGAACGCAAATTTGGACATGCAGGCGTACGTAGGCCACTCGTTTACTACCCCTACGTGTGGTGTGCACCCCCACCCCCCACCCCCAGCTACAGTTTGATTGGTTCTTCTCAATCAACGCATGCTAAATGTCCAAAATTCATCGCATGATGAGTTTTCTAAAATGTTTCAGACTCAATAATCGTACTGGTGGCTAGCATAGCTGATTTAATTTTCATATAATTACGGCACCTTTCCTTAACCTATAGTCAATTGTTAACTCTTCTAGAACGATGCTTGGAAATTGGATCCTATCGCTATCCGCTCAAGGCCTTGTACTTTCACAAACTTACGTAGCTTCTACAACCGATAGTCGATTACTTAAATATATATAGAGACACACATAAATATATACACACATATGCATAGAATATAATCCTCACCACACTTTTGCTTAGTTAAGCGAAAAAGTAAAGACGTTTTCTTCAAGCTACGCAAGATTTTATATATATAAATAAACAAATATATATATATTTCAAGTAAACTGAAATGCAAAAAATTTATTATTTCTTTTTGTCTAATTTGATGTATTTAATTTATACTCCTACAGGTTGAGACTTGTTATAGTAATAGTTAGTGTTGCCATGCACCATGGAATAAATTTGGCAAAACTGATTCATAAGATAGTTTTATATACATGTACACACACATACATACGTATATATGTGTGTATAATAAATAGCCATAATTAAGCGGATATAAATGTTCATTAAACACTTACTATCGCCTCTTTTTCCTTTAGAAGGGGAGGGAGGGGGGATGCCCTCGAGGGGGTAAAAGCATAATTTGATTATAGGAGGAATAAAAGAGGGACAACAGCTTCCTTTCCTCAATAATGAAGACAAATGAAATATTCCATATTTAAAAAAGTTTCGATTCCTACATATATTGACCTTTTCTTAATCAGAACTAGGCACATTAATTAATAAACTCTTTTAAGATCCTGTTTTAGTTTGATTGTTCTGTTGAGGTAGAGCCCTAGTATTTCATTTAATGATGAGATTTAGAAGAGAACAGTAAATAAATGTCGGCTTTGGTTCATGCCCCATTAATGCTTAGCTGTAGCTTATCGGTTGAATCCCCCAAAAGATGCTTAATTCAAAGGTGATTCGTTTAATCGTGAGCATAATGAAGAATTATTTAGCCTTTTTAATTATATAGTTTGACTTTCTTTACGATATTCACATAAATAAGATATAATATAATATTATAAAACTGTACTGCCATATGTGTGTATATCAAACTTCAAAAGTTCTTTGGTGAATTATTCATAATATTACTATTGTCAACAAAGCATACAACTTAGAGGCCAAAATTCTTGCGTTATGGTTTCACGAAATGGGTCTTAATCCATTGCCATAATCTAGAGTTAGTTAAATAAGATATATCCAATAAAATTAAATTTTATCAGTTTTTACGTACACGGTACATCATAATCGATTAGTTTTATTATAAATCGATAATTTACCTTCTTTTATTTGTCTTAATCCCCTTATCTTTAAACATACCCCTTTAGAATTCCAAATAATAATAATAAAAAGAATGTTCGCCGTCCCTATATTTTTATTTTATTGTTGATAAAAATAATAAGAAACTCACAACGATTGGAAACGGTACATGGAATCACATGGTTTTTGGAGTTGGGAGAGGGGCATATAAGAGATTTTCCCCAAAAAGCAACTTTGTAATAAAATAAAGCAATGGTTGTGGTGTTACAAAATTTTTTTAATGATTTCCTTGTCACGTTGTTCCATTTTCCAAAAAGCCCATAGGCTAAGGCTTCCACATGAGTGAGAGTGAACCTTTGAATCATACATAAGGAAATTATATATTCGTCATATTTGCATCACACTCAGAACGTCACCCCATCTGTTGTAATCATATGTCGTTCAAGGACGTTTGTATTTTTCTCGATTCACACACCGTGCTTCCTACCATCTTCCTTTGAATTACTTAGTCCTTTCCTCTCATTCCCTCGACCCAAAAAGCCCTTTGTTAAAACCCCATCTCACTCAGTCACTCCTTTTTCACTTATCCAAACATACAAACTGACATCCTTGTATTACAATTCTCTTCTAGCCAGTGGGGGAGAGAGAGAGAGAAATGGGAAGTGATCTGAACACAACCTTAGCTAAGAAAAATGGGGTTATTAAGGAATTTCTGGTCACAGGAAAAGAGGTGACAGCACAACTTCAAATGCTTATGAAAAAGCCTTGTTGGAGAAGTGATGAGAACAAGCACTTGGTTGATGAGCTTATGGGAAAAATCACGAGTTCTTATGATCAAAGCCTTTTAGTGCTTAAATCTGATGGTGATGAGGTTTTTCATCAAGATTTGATGACAAATTCTCATCATGTTTCCAATGGATTTGATGATGAAGGAAGAGGAGGAGGAGTGTATGAAGAATCTAGTGAGAGTAAGAAGATACCTGCTGTGAAAGATAAGAGGGGTTGCTACAAGAGAAGGTAAAATTTCACTCAATTTTGCCCCATATTACTCTCCCTCACCCTGTCTCTCTCTAAATCTGTCTTGTCTTACTCGATTTCAATTCATGTCTTGTCGATTCTTACAATTATTGTTCATGAAATTTGGGGTTTGGAATGAACGATAAAGCAATATATATATATATATATATATTTTTTTTCTTTTTTCTTTTTTCCCCTCCTCTTGCAGTCTAAAGGAGTGTATTAATTTAAAATACGATGGATCTTGCCAACTATATTGTGCTAATTAAGTGATTTTAGGGTACATGTGAATTATGAGCATATCATTATGTTTTTTTTTTTTTTTTCTAAAATAAATTTAAGACGTTTTATAGAAGTAGCATAGTAGATCTGCAAAATCTACTCTGTGACTATCAATTTATTGTCCTTTCTTATGTTACTCAGATATTCTTCTGGGGACAAATATCACAGCTATCCTCATTTTGTGGTGGTTGGAGGCTTTTTTATTTATATATATATTTTTTTCAAATAATAATTTGTGTTTCTACAGTTTCATCCACTAACAATATTTACCACTTTGATGTACTTTTGATTATAGCTCAGGCCTAGCTGAAACAATACGATGACTTTATGATTTGCAATCCATGAAATTTTTCCTTTATTAATGAGATTTTTTTTTTTTATTATTTTTCGTTTTTTGATTACAGAAAGTCTGGTGACACATGGGCAAGAGTTTCTCCCACTACTGAAGATGAATATGCGTGGAGGAAGTATGGTCAAAAGGCCATCCTCAATTGCAAGTATCCGAGGTTAGTTAATTACTTCTCTCGCATTCATTTTGTTCTACATAAAAATTTTCTGGATCTTCTTGTTGAGTAGCACCTATGTAAATCTCGAAGAAATTATATTTAGTGCTTGGATTTTGGGTACTTTTCACTAGTATTTTTCCATTTTATACCTAAATCTGAGGTTATTAAAATGTTTTATTCAATTGAATCTTCGCAAGTCAAATTTTACACATAAAGCTTCAAGTAACTGAATGTCATACCCAATCGAAGATTTTATTGACATTATTACATTGGGGGATTATATAGGAGTTACTTCAGGTGCACACACAAGTATGATCAAGGATGCAAAGCAACTAAACAAGTCCAAAGAATGGAAGACAAACCAGACCAGTACCATACCACATATATTGGTGTCCACACATGTAAAGAGATAACGAAGGCTCCACTAATGATTTCAGATTCTTATGATCAAAAGCATCTGGAATCTATCTTGGTATTTTCTCAAACATCCTCAAAGATCCCAAAACCCCAACCACAACAGCACCACTACATTAAGCCATTCCCAAATCCAACAACCTCGTCCACAACATTCATTAAAGAGGAAGGCAAAGAAGACACCAATAGTGACCTAACTGATAACAATAATGTTTCATCAATGGACTCTTACATGCCAAACGAATTTATGAGCATTGAATCCGCTGAGCCCACTACAATAACCTCAAGAATCATGGGTGACGATGCATATGATGTTCCCCACTGGATTTCAAATGTGGATGATGATTTTTTCGAGACCTATTTTGGTAATAATAATATGTAAGTTTACAGGTTTTATTAGACAAGTGAGATTTAAATAACGTAAAGTTAGACTAGAAATTTTCACTTTCATGTGTGAGAAATTACTAATTATTAGCCTCTTTGCTTCTTTAGTGGAATTGAGAGTTTGTAATGTAAATAACCTTTTTGATGTGGAAATAAATGAGCTTGTTATTAAGGGAATCTGCCATAGAATCCTTCACTTGTCAACGGAGAATTATTCGTATGGTACACAACTTGTTTTGGTTCTTTATTTAAAGGGATTAAAATTAAAAAAATATCTAAATTTTGAGTTTTGACATATAAAGTTTAAAGTTTTTAAATGTTATTTATACATCTAATAAGATTTTTTTTTTATCAAACTGTACACGTGATGTTAGGAACTATTAAATTGTATACTTTTATTTGTTAAAGGTTACTTTTTATATCATAGTAGGATATGGTGATAAATGTTGAGTACAATCAATGGAGAAAGCAATTTTGATAAGCGAAGGACTAAATGGGTATGATGTTTAATAATTTTAAATTTTAAGTATATAATTTACCTAACATCTAAAATTTGGGTTATAATTTTTATGTTGGTCTCAATTTAAATGCTATGCGATGTAAATTAAGTTTTACGTATCGTAATTGGTGTAACATGGACTACTTAGATGTGTCATATAATGACGAGTGTGAAATCACAACAACATTGGAAAATTTTCAATCCCACAAGTGAAATGAACCTGTCCCAAAGTTTATAGCCGGTGCGAAATTCAATGACTTTCCACTTTTACATAAGCACTTTAATGAGTATAACTTTCCTGGATGAGAACAAGTGCTGTGTTGCCTTTTGTTGCTTTCTGTTTTCCACAAAGAAGGGCCCCAAAGGATAACACCGTTAATCAATCTGGCTAAGGATGTAGGATAAAAGAATACAAAACGTGCATCGTGTGTGTGGTTTTCCAAGGTGACATGACAATTTTATAAAACGTTTGGCTAATGAGGGATTTGCAAATAAATCTAAAAGAGAAGATTTTTTCTCGCTATTTTCGGGCTGATTATAATTCAAAAAAATATATATAAATAGTTATAAGAAAATTATTACTTTCTTTTCTTTTTCTAACTACTAATAACAATTGTTGGCCAAAAAATAATAAATAAAATAACTACTAACAAGTGAATCAAAATGTTGGTGTTAATTTTTTCCTTTTTTTAGAAGTTTAATCACTTCCCGTTATTACTCATGACAAGTTCATTAGATTACCAATCAAAGGGGATCAAATAATCATAAATGACCTCAAAAGGTGACTTGTGAGTTTAGCAACCGAAATATTCGATTGGCCAAATCTAATTTCTGCTTTTCTTTATATGTTTATTATTCGTCTTATTTAATTTATTGCACAACCGTATGGTAATAGCAAAACTTCAACTGACTACATAATCAAAAATAAATAAATCATCATAGTTGCAAGACTATACAAGTATTCTAATATGGGTAGGGGTAGGATTACGTTGTAGCTCATAGAACATACGATAACTAAAATAGAAAAAAAAAAAAATCAACAACTAGAAGACAAAATATGGCATATAAACTTACATGTAAAACTCCAAAAGAATAAGCCGATAAACCATGAGCAAGATTTGGTTGTTGCAAACAACCCAGCTAAATGTTTGTTTTCTTTTTTCAGTTAAAAAAGATATTGAGATCAAAGTATAATTAGGGGAGTTAAAGAACAATTTGATAAGTATGAGAAGGTGTTTCGTATTATCTTCAAAGTTGAAGAGGTTATTTATAATATTTGAAAGTTTAGGAGTATTTTTATATCAAATCAAAATTTAAGGCATTATTTACAAAATTTGTTTAAAGGATGTATTCACATAAGATCAAAGTTTATAAATTATGTACATTTTTCACATATAAATATATATATATATATATGTGTGTGTGTATTATCCATACTATTCTACTATTATAACAAAATACAAATTTCCTATAATGAAAAGTATCATTTGCATTATATGAATTCTTACCACATGGCATGACTTGAGACGCCATATCTTTTGCATGAGTTATATATATATATTGGTTTTGCCCATGTGTTACACTATAAATAATGACTTTATGAAATTTGAAAATAATAATCAACTTGATTAAAAGAAATTAGAAAATCTATAGGAAGTTATTTAATCTAGATCCTAGGCCATTGACTGGAGATAAAGGTGCTTTAGAGCATGCCATAACTCTTATTGATACTGATCAACAAGAAATTGTTGACAAGCATAAACATGACTAGGTTTTGAGGTTGTTAATTAACCAGCTGTCTACAAAAATCTAATCATAAAACAGATATTTGAACAAACTTATTATCTCATTTTCAATGTAAGTTTCCACGGAATTTACGTGCGTTGATTATATGGCTGTCCTGGGTGTCCATAAGAAGGAGAGTAAATGAGTGGGACAAATGGTGTCGGAGAAAAGGATGGAAAAGTGAACGTACTGAAAGGGTAAAGTGGAAAATTGGTGGAAGAATGGTTACACAAGAGAAGATAATAATATATTGGCAAAACCTCTTCCTATGAGTTTATGGTTTCCAAATGGTTTATGGTTATGGGCATTAAATAGGATATTGATGCTATCCCAAATGATTTTCTTTAACCTGTGAAAAAGAAAAGGAAACGATATATCAATTAAGAACAATATTTTCTCACATGTATGGACACAAAATTGAAATCTACATTCATTTATGAAACTTTTTGTATGTAATAGAATCAAAATATAATCGAATATGTGACATAAATCATTTTAAAAACGCAAAAAAAAAAAAAAAAAAGAGCAAGTGATGCATGACGAAAATTTTTTGATAACTAATAAATGTATAATTATAAATACTTAACAGGTTTAGGCTTTTAATTCAGCCAATTATTGATATAATGTTATCACGATAGCATGGAAAAGAATCTTGAATTTCAATTCTAGTTCCATTTCCCGCAAATTAATAAGAAGTGTAATTGAGATTTTAGTTGTAATATTCCTTAAATATATGATGATGAAATTCTAATAATTAGGATTCTTTTTGATCCAATGGCTTGAAGTTAATTGGAATTCTAGGTTAAACATGTTTAGTGGGAACGACAATTAACCACCTAAGAAGCAATTGAACCAAAGGACAAAATTGTGCAACACTTGACTCTAATGTGAATGTAACTTCAACGGGAGGAGTTTTTAGTCAAGTTGTTTCACGATGGTACTAAAGCAATTCACCAACTAGAAGTGAAGAAGCTAAGCGCCATGCAGAGTAAGGTGCATAGTACGGGGGCACATCTTGAATCCGTAAGGAAGCACCTCTAGTGTTGTTTCTATTTGATATGATTTGGGGAACCATTAATACTAATGAACAAAATCTAGGGTATTTAACGTCAATGTAGGCAATATATACATCGATAGGAGAAGTTTTACTCTAGTTGTTACATTAATCAACGTCAAAGCCCGAACGTGAGTTATTATAGTTTAAACTTCTAGATCATGGTTATTAATCTAATTTTATAATGACAACTTATTATCTAATAAATGCAAAATTGCATGAAAAGCTTAAACTTTTAGATCAGTATTTCTAAGTTTATAATAGCACTTGTACGATCAAGACTTCAGAACTTTATGCCATTATATTACGATTTCTCCCCCATTTAATTAAGGTATCCATTTAATAGAATTTCCGGCTCACAAATGAAGGGGTGTTAAGAAAAGTACATATATGAGTGTTTGTGTGCGCCTATAAGTTTAAGCTTTTAAGACATTGTTTATGAGGGTTCTGGTGCGATATCTCCCCCACTTTGTACATACTAACGGAGAATCTCTTGTTGCATACTTTGTCGAACCCACGCTTACATCGATGCTTACGGATAAGATAAAAAGGTTATGTTACATAGTATAGGCATACTTTCCTATATAATGTGTCTTTATATCTTAGTAGGATTGACAAACATTTCCTCAATCTTTTAGATTGAGTGATTATAGAACTAAGATTTATCTTATATACCTTGCATTAAAGCATGTATATTGCACAGACAAAAATACTAATAACATTCTTGAGAATTGGGCGACCTATAGTTTTATCCCACATATTTCATGGTCAAATTTTCGAATATAATTTTAGATTGATTTTGAAAAATTAAATTAGTAAATCATTATAACCTTTTTATGCAGCTTAATTATTAGGGGTTATTTGCTATTCATTTCAATGGTCAAATCGGAATCGAATCATATTTTATGATTTGATTTAAAATCACTTCCTTAATCAAACCGCTTTAAACAAGCTTAGGAGCTAAATTGAACCACGTGCAATTCGATTTAGTTTCAATTTAAACCACATATGTTTTCTTATTCCCATTTTATTCTACCATCTATTTTATAATTATACTTTGATATATTTTATCTCCATTTGCATTCAAATTAACGTTAACTTTTATGCTTTATTATAAGGAACTATAAGTACCTTTCATCCTTTTAGTAAATAACTGAATTCAAGATGCATGAATATTAAGAGTTTTTAAAGTTAGAACCATTTAGGCTCAATGGGAATCAGTTGCATAAATTAATCAAAGCAAAATCTATAATAGAAAATGTAGTATGGAGAGTGGAGACTTTCTCATACAAGTTAAAATATTTTTCTTTATTTACTTTTTTCCAAAATGTAATTGGCTTGGTTTGTATTAAACACAACTCGTTATGTATTGAACTAAGCCATTTTTTAAAAGAATGATAATTGGATGTTGATTCTATATATTTGGTGAATCCTTCTATTTATTATCTTGTTATTAACTAATATCCGCAAATTGACAATTCAAATTAGAATCTAGAAACATAGAATTTCTCTCCTCGTGTGTTCATTGATTAATAGGTAAACGCCTTAAGTATATCGTAACAAAAAGATATAACATAATAATCAATTATGCGGGAGAAAGGCTTTATTCAATTTTATTTTATCAACAAGTATTATACATAGGATGGTATTGGTAGAAGATGACTAATGGTGGCTCAACATTAAGTTTTAAGAATATGTTGACTTTTTAGTAGCACTACAAGAAAATATACTATTATTATTGTTGATAAGACCTTTTGGATATGAAACCTTCAAAATTATACCAACTTGACTGGGCTCATACCTTAGGCTATACTTCTTCAAACTCAGCTTCCCCATCTTTGTTGTCATGTTCAAACCAAGCTCATGACATAGCCTACCTAATGATAACAGTCATCTACTGCCAGAAAACTATGGATAAGGCAGAATGACTGAGTCAATAACCACCTACTATATTTGCAAAACATGTTGAACATTGCATCTCCACTACCCATTACTTACAAACGTGGCCTCTGCCTACTAACTTCTCTCTAACTACTAACTCAACTCCTCTATAAATATAAGGCTATCACCCAATGGTAAACTACTTGATACTTCACATAATAGAGCCTACTTTCACCTTTGAGTACTTTTACTCTCTTAACATACTAATCTCACTTAAGCATCGGAGTAGCCATACTGGATAACCCTTCGGTATCCCTTACTATTCTTTATCTTATAGCCTTACTATTATGCTAAGCTCAATCTCAGCTAAATCTCTACCGACCAATATCTAGAGACGATATTTGACACCATCTATGAGATACCAATCCAATCTCCTACCTAAATATACACTAAACACTCTCCTAAACACACCATCCTTGACTCTCTAAAATGTCTCACATTAACAATCTAGAGAACAATCAGTTGGCAAACAACCAACCTACTAAAAACCAACCCCTAGCTAAGGAAACACTAAAATAGCACCTAAAGCACTTAGAGCACCTACTTGAGGAGTTTAATACCTAAAATAGGTTACTTTGCGCTCACCTTGAGGAAGCCGAGAGGTGTAGTGCATAGACCTAGCCGCTCGAAGCCTTTGATGTTCGTACTAGGAAAACAACTGATAACAATAGCAAGAAAATGACAAGGATCAACAACTTAATCCCTTGGCACAAGAATAGCAAGCACGGTTTATGGCTACTCGTAACCACACCTTTGTCGGCAATGAGCATGTGGTCGACTCTCATGGAGCACTAGTACACTCTGCAGCACGCAGAACTCATTGGTAAATAATGTTGACCTCAACGAGCTCCATATGATAGTAAGACAACTCTTTAAGCAATAGGGAAGCAAGGTAGCTGATGACGCTGGATTGGTTGCCAGTAATAATACCTCCTTTACTAAGGGTATTTAAGGTTAAGTATTGCCCCTAAACAACAAGCTTCTTACCTTAGACTAGTACGACAACATAAGTGATCTTGATGATCACCTCCTCCACTTTCGTACCCTCATGAACCTTTATGGTCATGAGGATACCATTAAGTGTAAGGCTTTCTTAGGTACGTCGAGGAAATCAACTCAAACGTGATTTAACCACTTGCCTAAGAACTCCATCAGCTCCTTTGATGAGTTGGCACGAAGGTTAGTCTCCACTTCAAGGCTAGCAAGCTTCCACTTTAGAGCTACAAGTACACATTGTCCTTATACTTGATAGGTAAAGCGAAGGGGAGACTTTGCGTGAATATGTAGCCTAGTTCAACAATGCTATGTTCGAGATCCTTCAATTGGACGACGAAGTAGCAACGCATGCTGTGCAGTTTGACATACAACTTTCGAGAGACTTCTTTTGATCGTTTGTGAAGAGTAAGCCAAAGGCCCTAATCAATTCTAGAATAAGGCTTAGAAATATATAGACCAGGAGGATAACATTTGCACCGGACGCAATGCCAACTGAGAGAGGTTGGGCGAATAGAAGGATAAGGAGAGATTATCCATCAAGGATTACCTTAATGGCAAGGATCGAGTAGAGCGAAGGGGAAAGGCTTAAGTAATAATAAGCACTAAGCCGACTAAAACCTACTTCCCCTTCCCATTTACATATAGCATAACCTTCTGAATCGATCCATCACCTAGGTCTTTGCTAAGGTGCGAAACAAGAGCTTACTATAGAAGCCCCCCAAGATGAAGGGAAATCTTACTCATCGGAACTCAAACAAGTATTGCCAATTCTACAACGACCATGGCCAGACAACGGATGAGTACTTCCAGTTGAAGAATACAATCAAATATGCTATTTAGAAGGGCATCTTTAGCGAGTATGTAGTCCAACAAAACCAAAGGCACTCGAGTAGAGCAGAATGAGGATTGCTGTAACGATCGAGCCCTTAATGGTGTGATTAACATAATCATTAGGGAAGCTACACTCAGGGAGCCAATCGAGCACCAATGCTCGGCTAACACCCCATCTAAGTTGATGACTATCAAAGAAAAGAGGTAGAAGTTAGTAACTTCAATCTCTTTCTTTGATGAGGATCTAGAGGGGCATAGATAACCCTCATCAAAATACCGTTGTAATAGAGGCGATGATTGCCAATTTCAAGGTCTTCAAGATTATGATGGACACTAGTAGCTTCATTGACATCCTCTTCTTACATACCTATAAGAGGATGCAAAGCAAGTTGCCTGTCGAAATGAAGCCCTACCACCATAATCTCACTAGCTTCAATAAGAGCACTATCTGAGCCAAGGGAATCATCACCCTTGACATGGAACTTGGTGATGACAACAATATCATACGATGGCCAATAGAGTTCGTCGTGGTCAACTGCCCATCTATTTATGGTGCTCTTTTACAATGACCAAGCTTAAATGCGTTTGGAGTCATCGCCTCATCCCTCCACCTAAAGGCTAAATTTCCAACCCTTATTAAGGTAGGGATTTGCAAGTGTAATCAAAAGCTCTCTTAAGAACTCTATGTCAAGGTTGCCAGAGTGGATAGGATCTTCTCTTTGGAGACTAACTTACGAGAGAAGCTAGCTAAGAGAGGCAAGTCAGGTGAAAAAACAAAAGACATGCAAATCAGTGCCTCTTTTGATAAAACCGCTAAGGTTAGGGTCAAGACCCCTTCCTAGGTGAAGGAAGAGATAGTTGCCTTCCTATGGGACAATTCAAATAGGTTCACCTGGTTAGCATTAGATATGCCTAAGATCTCCTTTGACTTGGCAACCCATAGCCTCAACATTGACTCTAGTGCATGGCTTGTCAAATAGATAAAGAGGCACTTTGTACCAAAAAGGCAAGTTACAATAGAGGAAGAAGTATAGAAGCTACTTAAGGCCGACTTCATCAAAGAGGAGAAGTATCTAACCTAGTTGGCAAATGTAGTATTGGTCAAGAAAAAGTTTGGGAAGTGGCACATGTGTGTCGATTACATCGACCTTTACAAAGCCTGCCTAAAAGACCATTTCCCTCTCCTTAGGATTAACTAATTGGTTAATTCCACATCAGGACACACCCTGCTCAACTTTATGGATGCCTTCTCAAGCTACAATCTAATCAAGATAGACTTAATGAACAAAGTCCATACCTCTTTTATTACCAACTTCGATATGTACTACTATACGGCCATGCCCTTCAGTCTAAAAAATGACAGGCAACATATCGGCATATGGTGACAAAGTTGTTTAAGCCTTAGCTTGGACGAAACATGGAGATGTATGTCGAGAACATGATAATCAAGAGCAAGTAGCTTGGTGATCATGCCAAGGACCTATAGGAAGTTTTCAACTAAATGAGAAAACACGACATGAAGATGAACCCCCCAAAAGTGTACATTTAAGGTTAGCTCCACCAAATTCCCTAGCTTCCTAGTTACCTAAAAAGGAATCAAGGCCAACTTTGAAAAGACATAAGCTTTAAGGGATATGAAGCCTCTTTCCTCAGTCCAAAACTTACAAAAGCTCATTAGTATGGTGACTATACTAACCAAATTTATCTCGAAGAGCATAGACAAATACTCTAAGTTCTTCAAAATCCTTAAGAATTCCAAGGGTTTTAAATGAACTCCTCAATGTGCGGCAACCTTCAAGTAGCTGTAGTACTTCCTCGCACACTCTCTAGTCCTCTCCAAGCTTATCTTAGGGAAGGACTTATATTTGTACCTGGCCTTTAGTGACTAAGCACTCTCTTCTATACTAGTCAAAGCAAAAGGGAGAGAGCATAGGTATATATATTATGTTAGCTACATCCTCTAAGGGCCTAAAGTCAAGTACACTAAAGCAAAGAAATTTTCCTTGGCTGTCGTCATCTCAACATGTCGACTTAAGCCTTATTTTCAAGTGCACCAAATCATCGTACTTACAGACTAGCCACTATGTTCACTGTTGTAGATGTTGGACGTATCTGGACAGATGGTGAAGTACGCAATGAAGCTGAGCACATATGAAATCCAATATCAACTATGGAAGGCCTATAAGGCATAAGTGTTGGCCAACTTTGTAGTTGAGTACACATGAGAAGAGGAAGCACCACTAAGAGATGACAAGCTAATGTTGACTCTTTACCTTAATGGATCATTTACCTTAAGGGGGTATGACTAGACCACATAAGGTTACAATTTTCTATGCCCTCAAGTTCGAGTTCGATACTAACAATAATGAATCCAAATACGAGACCTGATAACTAGTCTTAAGCTAGCCAAGAAGGTCGACATTGAGCACTTACAAGTTTTCTCAAACTTAATGCTTGTCATCAAGCAAGTCTGGGGTGCATACGAGGTTAAGGACAACACTATGGTAAGGTACTTAGAGAAAGTGAGGAGTCTTTTAGTTGAGTTTCCTTCGTGGACCATCAAGAAGGTCTCCTAAATTGAAAACTTAGCTATAGATTTGTTGTCTAAGCTTACCTCCATAGGGATACAAAAGCTCAAGGCAAAGGATAGGAAAATTTCCATAGAGTACTTACCAAAGAAATAACTTTGGGTTAAGCTAAGGTCTTAGAATTTATGGCAGCACCATTAGAGCCAAGCTGGATGGACCTTATTTGAAGTTATTTGGAGTAAGGCACACTCTTGGAAGATAAAAGAATGGGAAAGAAGTTAAGATACCACATTGCCAACTATACGTTAGTCAATGACATCCTGTACTGTGGGAAAGCTAGCATTCCCTTGCTTAGATGCCTTTAAGTAGACAAAGGCCTACACAACATAGAAGAGCTGCATACTGGAATATGCAACAACCACAACTAATCCCAAGCCCTCTACATTCGGGTTCTATGGCTCAGATATTATAGGCTAATCATGAGGTAGGATACTAGGATACCAAGACCATAGCCCAAAAGTGCCCCTAATGTTAGAAGCATACACCAATCAATCACACCTTAAGCACCAATCTTTAGCCCTTGACCAATCTATGACCATTTACCTAGTAGGGCATTGACATTCTCAATGCCTTCCTTAAGGCTTTGAGAGGTTGGTGGTATATTATTGTGGCCATGGACTAGTAAAAGTTGTGGCTAAAATCATTAAGAAGAGGATTGAATCGTTTGTTTGGAACAACATTCTTTCCAGATTTAGAGTCCCTAATGCCCTTATCATGGATAATAGGTATCAATTTGATAACCCAAAGTTTAGGGAATTCTGCACCAAGCACCACATCATGCTATACTTTACGTCAGTTGCCCACCCTTAGTTGAATGGGTAAGTTAAAGTAATTAATCATGATATTCTCAAAAGCTTGAAGGAGTGAGTAGACAGAGCTTAAGGCGGTTGGGTAGACGAGCTACCTAATATTTTGTAGGGATACATGACTACCCACCATACATATATAAGTGAAACCCCTTTTTCGTTTAGTGTTTAGGTTAGAGGCTATCATCCCCATCGAGCTACAGCATCCTAACATCTAGACTTAAAGTTTCAATACTATCCTCAATGAGTCCCTATTATAAAGTAGTGTCAATACTATAGAAGAGATCTAAGACCTTAACTTGACTTATATTATTGCTTACCAACACTGAGCAACCAAATACTACGATCAAAAGGTCTAACATAAGGAATTCAAGGTTAGCCACCTAGTTTGCAGAAAGCTTAAGGCTACAGGATCACAAGAAAGACAAAGCAAGTTAACCCCTAACCAGGAAGACTCAATTAGAGTAAGAGAAAGCTTAGGGAATTGGAAAGATTAGATGGTAAGCTCATCCCATGCACTTGGAATGCTAATAACCTTTAGCCATATTTTGACTGATGTATAGTCGTAAATTTTTTCATGAATATCAACAAAAGTTCTATTTCTCATGAGTATCATCTACTTTTTTAATTTTTCTTTCTCCCTTACTCCCATACTAAGTCCAAGCTCTTAAAGGATGAATGAACCCATTATCTAGGTAAGTTAGAACACCACTAACCTGGCCCCTTCGCGTAACCTTAGCAAGGAGAAACATCCTTTACACAGAAGAACTCCCATTATCTAAGTAGGTTAGAGTGCCACCGACCTTGCCCCCTTAGATAACCTTAGCAAGGAGAAATGCCCCTTGTACAAAGGAACTCCTACTATTCGAGCAGGTTAGAACGCTAGCAATCTAACCCCTTCATATAATCTTAACAAAGGGAAATAATCATTGTTCGGAGGAACTTTCACCATCCGAATAAGTCGAAATGTCATTGACTTAACCTTCTTAAGTAACCTCAATGGGGGGAAATACCCTTTGCATAATTGAGGAACTCTTACTATTCGAGTAAGTTGGAATGACACCGACTTAACCCCCTTAGGTGACTTCAGCGAAGGGAAACACTCCTTGCACAATTAAGGAACTCTTACTATCTAGGCAAGTCAGAATGCTATCGACCTGACCCTTTCGGGTAACCATAGTGATGGGTAACACCCCTTAGACAATAGAGAAACTACCACTATCTAAGTAGGTTAGAGTGCAACTAACTTAACTCCCTTGGATCACCTTATTGAAGGGAAACACCCCTTGCACAATTGAGGAACTCCTGTTGTCTAGATAAGTTGGAACGCCACTGACCTTACTCCTTTGGGTAGCCTCAGTAAGGAGAAACACCCTTATACCATTGAGGAACTCCCTTATAAACGTGTTAGACTTTATCCGCAAATTGACTCTACAACCGAATAGTCAGGTACAAACAAACAAATGACTAGGTATCAGGTTATGCTACCAAACAAGCATAACAAACCAAACAAAAGAGTGAAAAGTATTGACAAGAGTTGATGTACAAAAAGCAAAGTGAGTACATTGAATGCAAAAATTCAAGTTCCATTAATAAAAATGGGATTTACAAAATTAAGGTCGGCATCCTGACTTGCAATGCAAAAAGAAGGGAAGGAGGACAACTACTTATTGTCTTGGATCAGCAAACTCTACAAGCTTTGAAAAATCTGATGCTTCAGTCCATTCAAAAGGCTGATCCACTGATGGCCTTTGCTCTTGAGATGATTAGCCTAGGGCTATAGAAGGAAGGGTTGAGATCTGCTAGCTTGGGTCAACACGAGGATCACTCTGACTTGGATTATCCTTAAAAGCATTCTCTGGAGTGACCTCTTGTTGAGCTATCGAGGGAGAAGTGGATAGAGTAATGTCTAGACTATCCCCTATAGTAGAAGAAGTGCCTCGTACCATGTCAGCCACTTAAGTAGCTTCTCTTTCTCTTACTTGAACCACCCTCTTCTCTTGATGAGTTAGAGCATCCAATTAATCTAAGAAGCTCAGGTCGAGCTTAGGATGATGAATGAGCACCTCATCCTAAATAGATCAAGCATACTCGATGGAGAGGTCCTCTAGCTTGTCCAACTATCGGCCCATCTTGTAGAAGTCCTTGACAGCCTTGTTGATAGTGGCCTTCTTGAGCACTTCCCCACTCTCCAATTTGGAGATGATCTCCTTCATCTCCGTGCTCTCTCTTTGGAGCTCTTAGATTTTTTCGCTTTAACTAGCTTTCTAATTGACCAACTCTAACAAAGTAGTTTTAGTGCTATCACATTCAGATGCCTTTATTGCTAACTTAGTCTTTAGCATGGAGATCGATGCCCTTAGCTTAGTATAAGAAAAGTATAGCACAATTGTTCACCTACTCGACCATGACCAACATGAATAAGGAGGATCCTTCCCTTCTCTTTAAGAGTATGTCAGATGAAGTACAGTTCTACATACTTATGTTAACATGACGGAAGAAGTTGTTTGTGAAAAACAAACATGTACCTTTCATCTATTTCTTCACTAAAGCCTTCTTCATGTTAGAGAAGAGCTCGAAAATTGGATACTTGAAGTATCTCTTTACTTCCTCCACGGTGTTTGTCTCTTGGTCGTTTCTCAGGGCCATAAAGGCTTCTATCTCCTTTATAGCCTTAACACTATTGGGCCTAAGCTCCTTAACTTCCAGTTTGGACTAAGGCAATCTACTACATCTAGAAGTCTGCTTAAGCTGGCAACTCCACCACTAGGAACTCATCCTACCAATCTTTAATAGAGTCTACCAAACTTGCAAACAGGTTCCTCCCCAAATGGTTCTAGAAGTATGTCTATCCATTTAGACTCTACTATATGTAGAAGTGGTTGAAGAGTTCTAGAGTGGCCCTTATTACCAAATATTCATATAGCCCTTGTAACACCTTTAACACTCTCCATCCATTAGGAGGGACTTGTGTCGGATTGCACTAGTGGAAATTGAAAAATTCCTTCTCAAAGTCACTAAGGGGGAGGCGCATCCCATACTCTAAGCACTTTTCAAACACTACAAAGTGCCTCCCTCATAGCAATGGTAACCTCTCCTCTCTCATTAGCATTTGTACTACCTAACCTAGAGTTGGTCTAACCATAAAATTCCTTAGGACCTAGTTAATAGCGGAGAGCTTACTTTTGCTAACCCGACCACTCGATCCCTTATCTGTCCCAAGCTTGGTGAATAGATCAGTAGCCTTAGGTAAGGGATCATACACATAAACATCCCTTGGGATGGCATTGATAAGCCTTATCTTACCTAATGCCTTAATTGCCATTCTTAAATCATCATCCAACTGCACTAGTAATGAGGCTTCATCCTCTCCTTTGTAAGGAAGGTTACTCCTTGTGACTTCGAAGTCAGTTGTTAAGTTGTACTTGGATGCATTGGATGGTATGTCACTTATATTTGCTCTATTATTAGTTGACATCTTGATGTTGAAGAATTAAAGAAGTGTAAAGAGCTTTGAAGAAAGTTTAGGAAAAAGAAAGAGAGCTTTGAAGAAAGTTGATGAAAAGAGAGAATAAGGTTGCTCAAATTGTAGTAAGAAAGCAAGAGATTATGAAAGAGTAATTTGTTAAAGCAACTTTGGTATTTATAAGCCGAATGCTTTGGAAAGTGAATCGATGGGCATAAGGATTTGTATAAGCACAAATCCCCTAAAGCGTTGTGATGTAGACATGTGGAGACAATTTGGATCAAAACCGCATTTAAAAGACAAAACACTTGTGAGTGGACACAAGTCCACAGAGATAAGACACTTGTCACATCAAATTAACTGCACCATGAAAGAGTACAATAAAGTAAAAAATTCGAAAAGTTATTATCACAAGAAGTTTTCCTAAGGCCCTTTCAACTTGCATACTGTTGAGAGAATTTCTTAAACAGTCCAACAACACTACGCCTTAGCATGGATGGATAGAAACCGCTTGGACCTTGGTTAGCTCAACTTTGCATACTTAACACCTTTGCTTTGCACCCTTAGCATCTAAAGCACTCGATCTATTAAACCTTCACCTCGGCTCAAAGTGCCTACCTCAACCCATTGAGTATCCACCTCAAGCTACCTGTTTAGATCAGCATATAAGCATTCTTCTCTAACTTTGTAGTCTCCTCGAATCTCCTCTTGGGTGTCTCTTTTACCTTGACCAGATGAAGGACCTATTGCTTGATATCCCTCGGCGACTAAGGAGGCTGGATCTCCTACATTCCACCTCAGAGTTGGAGCACTCACCTTGACTCGAATAGCAACCTACTTAGATATACCACACTTGCTCAACCCCTGTATCGCTCAATTTGGACATCTTCTCCATTTTGTCAGCATGACGGTATTATCACCATGATACCTAGCCAACATAAGTACCTTAAGACCAGATCGACTATACGCCTCAAGAGCCCATTTTTCCTCTCTCTTTATCTCCACAATGGCAATGAGACTGTGCGGGTTGGGGCAAGTACTGATAGGGTTTTTTAGATTTGGACACTTTAGACCTATGCAAACTTGATTGAGCTCATGGTCTAGGCCATACTTCTGTAAACGCAATCTCACCATCTTCATTGTCAGGCTCAATCTAAGCCCATGACATAACCTATCTAACTATAATGGTCATCTACCACCAAAGACTACGGATAAGGCTAAATGACCAAGTTAATAACCACCTCTAATATTTGCGAATCACATTAGACATTACAGCTCTACTATCCATTGCTTATGAATATGGCCCCTTCTAACTAACTTCTCTTTAATTACTGACTCCTCTTCTTTATAAATATAAGATTATCATTTAATGGTAAATTACTTGATACTTCGTATATCACATATTAAAGTCTATTTTCACCTTTAAGTACTTTTACTCTTCTAACATACCAATCTCACTTAATTATTAAGTGGCTACGCTAAATGACCTCACTATGCTTTCTCACTTTGTTTTATCTTGCAAATGTACTATTATGCAAAGCCAAATCTCAATTAAATCTTTATCAACCGATATTCAAAGAGGACAATTAGATGCTGCAAAGAGTTGGTATGTATATGAAAGAGTTAACATAAAACTTTCAAGAAGTTAATTACGGCTTAATATTACTAATGTGCTTTCCCTCACACGTAGCATTTCACTCTCTTGATTCTCTTTTCGTGTTGCATAGGATCTTCATGTCAGATTCTGAAGGAGAACGGAGGGACGGGACAAATATTAACAGCCAGTGAGCCATCAAGTCGGATACGTTTCTACTCTATTATTATAGCAATAGGTAGAAGGGGTTATCATGTTGTCGTTATTATTATTATTATTTTTTTTTCCCTTTTTTCCCTCTGTTGAAGACCGATATGAATACAATCCGATAAGATTTTGACATTTTTGGATTTTCCCTACTTTGCCTTCGCGATCGGGAATTAAATGATTCTTCGTTCATGTTAACTTTTCTAGAAGAAGTTGAAAATTCATATTTTCAATGGCAACTTGTTTCATTTTTTTTTTTTCCTTGAGAAATGTAAAATCACTAGAACAACGATAAAAGAAGAAAGAAAAACAATGGATGATTTTGCAGAATGTTCTCCCGAAATTATTATTTTAGTGGGGATAGACTCATTAAATTAAGAAATCGTAACTTTATTGCTCCACTTTTTTGTAAATGTAGAATATATCTAGAAACCCATTATTAAAATTTTAAAGCATTCTCTAGAAGAGACTATATTATAAAGTTTTGAGGATATAGTCTTAAAAAAGATAAAAAAGATGTTTTAAAAATTCAGGGATCAATTTGTAAATGTTCAATACTTCTTAGGATATATTTACAATTTAAAAATACAAATAAAAATACTATTTGGGACAAATAAATACAAGACAATTCTATCACCACTAGATGTTAGGAAAAGAGTAGAAATTGACTACTCGTACGTCATCTTGGTTTAATGTGACCAATCTGTGTCATTAAAACTATATCTATGCGTTTTAAGGAAAATGATTGACATGGAAGATTATGGTGATATAAAGCTGGTTCATATTAACAAAATTAGCTCACTCCGATCACATACCCCATGTGTCACTTGTGTCGGCCGAGTCTTCACCCAGCCTCGTTGGTATCGGGCTTGGCGGTGATCAAGACCAGTCAGTTGAGAGTAGGGTGGTAACCGGTCCGGTGGCCAGCTAGTTCGTCGGTAGTGTAGGCTGAGCTAGTGCGTAGTTCCTGCTCTTGGGTTTGGGCCTTAGGCTCTTGCTTTATGTACAAGATCTAGTATCAATAACAGTGATCTCGAGTGACTCCATCTAATCTAAAATAAAAATAAATTGGAGGAGGAGGAAAAAGAAAAGATGAAAAAAATAGTAATATCGAGCGGTTATGAACTATGGTAGCCAATAACTTTTGGGGGTAGGCACTAGTGGAAAGTAAATATATTGGTGAAAGATTAAAGTAATTGTCAGTGGTTAGGTTAGAAGATGATGTTTCAAAACCAAACAATTGATTTAATGCATAAATAAAGAAAAACAAGTTTTCTTATTTTCCATTAACTTTTTTTTATTGTAATTGAACTTCTGTAATGTTTACTACTACCAGTAACCACTATTTACCATTACAAACTACTAATGATTGTACTAAGATCCAAGGTTATTGTAACTTAGGTCATAAATATTGGTTTTCAAACAAAATTAGGTTTTACTCCCATCTATTTAAAAGTTATAACATAATAATGGCATAAAAAAGAAAAATACTAGTACCTGTAACTAATATAAAATATTATGATTATATATATATATATATAGGTACAGATTAATCGCTATTCTTTATGGTTTAAGAATGGACTTGACTAAAATCTAAAGTATATAATGGGCGTTGAAGGATCATGTGGATCGATTCAAAGTAGTACCATATGTGTTAAAGAAACTATCCTTAGACCGTAATGATCCGAGCCCCCCAAAAATAATTTCCTTAATGAACTATCTCGGCCCGTTTAATTTCGTTAGACGATGTAAAGGAATGTCTAGTGGGCTTTCAGGTCATGCTTTCATCTCGAACTAAAGCTAAACAGCACAATTTTCCAGGCTCCAAGCATCTAATTCGTGAGGTGGGGTCTTTGTCCTTTGAGTTTATCAAAAAGCAAGCTTTAATGTCCGTTCGTGCACTGGCACAAAAAAAAAAAAAAAAAAAAAGTCCGTTCATGCACCCGTCATCCGTCAATACTCCATCGTTGATTCGTGCATCTATCTGTCTCCAAGTATATCGGACTGCACTCCAGCATGTATTTTCTTTCTATTTGTATCGGTTTACTTTTTTAATGTAATAATTCGTTTTTATGTACTTTTTTTTTTTTTAACAATAAGCTTTTAATACTTTATGTTTACCTACTTTTTATTTGAATTCTTAATCTTTTTTTATAAATTATAAAATTTCTATTAACTTCATTAAATTTTTTTACCAACTTACTACACATATCAACTTCAAATTGGTCCACAATAAAATTTAATAATGATAATATTTAATGTATTTAATTACATTAACAGATGCCTACGGGTTTTATGTATTGAAAAAAAATAAAATCAACAAGCATAAAAGAATTACGAAATCAAATTATGCACATGATAAATGAATATAAAAGATAAAAAATAAGGATTTTTACAATTCTGTTCTTTTGTTTTTTTTTTTTTTAGACCGATGTTACCATCTATTTTACCCTTGATTTAATCATTTTTAACTTTAAACCATTGAATAAATTATAAATTCAATAGTTTAAATTTAAAAATATGGAAATGAATGGTAAGATAATAGATGGGATCGATCTTATTCTCATCAAAATAAAGAATGAAACCGTGGAATCTCCTATAATGCTAAAATGGCATAAAAAAGGACAGAAAAAAAGAAACTTATAACCACAATATATGTCTTTGTTAGAAGGAATATGTGGAAGACACTAAAACGGTTAAAAAAAAAAAGGGTTAGGGAACTTCGAAGCAAAAAGAGGAAAAAAAAAAAAACAAAAGGTTCAAAAGTTAAGCAATAAACCTATAGAAGTTCCACGTTGACAACTCTTATCATACTCCTAATTCCTTGTATAACCTTTTAAACAAAGCATATTTATGGAGCATTCAAAAAGACAAAGATTAACGATTTCTATAAGTGGTATTGTATCATACTTTATTGAGCATGAAATTAAAAGGTGTATATGGCTAAATTCAAATTTTCACTTTAAGCTCATTAGTTAATTGGGTTGACTCTTTGGACTAAGGTGACATGATCTAAAAAATTATGACCAAATATTTAGGATGATTAAGGGAGTTTTGGCATAGTAGAGTTAAAGTAGGGCTCACTAGATTGGTTTGCTTGATCAACCTTTTCTTGGTTTGACCTACACTAAAATAATAAATAAATTTTTATCTAGACCTTGTAAGACCCACAATCAACTACTTAGAGTTCAACTCGTAAAATTTAGGGCAATCAACTAAATAATCTAATCGAGTTTAAATTATCAAATAAAGTTAAAAATATTAGCAAAAAAAATCCCATAAATTCAAATTTAAGAAAATAAGTAATAAAATAAAAAAATATAGAATTTTTAAATTTTTAGTATATTACTTGTTATTTATCGAAAATACGTAAAATACGTAAAATACATTCCAATAACTAACGAATCGTTAGAGATAAATTATATATACACTTAAAATAAAAAAATAATTTAAATAATATTTAGAAATATTTATTTGTACTATATATGAATTTACATATAGGTAGAAATATGTATAATTACTTTAAAAATGTGAAATAGGTTAAGATAATATTAAATAATTAAATAAATAGCCAAATTTTTACAGAGGTTCATTTGGTCAGTTTAAAACCCTAGAAAATTAGAGAGCACCGAAATTTAAAAGGAATTAGAGTTTTTACACAAATTACAAAAAATTTGTACAATTAAGACTCCTGATGGCTACCTGGAAACAAACAGCCATCATTACACCACTCCACTACCACTGCCTAACATGGTTGACACCCCTAGGGCCACCGCTAACGGCTAGAATCCCAATGGTTATGTGAGCCTAATTCTAGCCTGATTTTATGAAATTTATTATTGTATAATATTTTAGTATGTAGATTTAGGGAAAATTTTTATTTTGATGAATTTATATCTAAAAATATACTATCCTTAAGAAATTATGTAAAATCGAGCATGTTTCGAATTAGAAATAAATAGGCTTAAGAGTATAGTTTTGGACTCAAAATTTTTATATAGACTATTTAGGTGATATACAACAATTCCACAAAGCCCTTTTTCAAAAATTAATTTTTTTAATTTTTAAATAATTTTTAGGCTTTAAAATGATGTATAAAATGGGTGATTTAAGGTTAATTAAGTAATTAAATGGTTAATTAAGTAATTAAATGGTTAATTATTGATTTAGTGCATAATTATATGTTTTAGGATGTTAAAATTTGATGAAGTATAATAGTTATAGCATGTAGGGTGTCAGATGTAATTATTAGGGTATTATGTAGTATATATGTAATAGGTAAAAAATGAAATGTTTTAAGTTAATTTTGTAATTTAAGGTAATTAAGTATAAAATCTGATTTAGGATGAATTTAAATATTTTAAGATATTGATTGATGTTGGAAGATTATATTTGGAATGATAGAATCTTTTGAATCAAGTAATGTAGTGATTCAAATAGTTCTCGACTGTTTACATGAAGTTTTCTTCATGAAATTTTGGTATCCTATATTCTATTCTTATCTTACTTATGTTAATAGTAATTTTATTTTGGTTCATATGGAACAGTTTCTATAGTGGGTAGAGCTACTCACTATATTATCACAGTTAATTATATCGAATCGCTTATCCCATTAAATTAAATACATTACTTAAACCTGGGCGGATAGCAGGAATGAAACCTGTGTCTTCTCCTTGGCAAAGAGAAATTTTAACATTCGGTTATATTCGCATTTTTTTGTTCTTGACTTGACATAAAGTGTTTGGATAATAGTTATCTCTAACTTGGCCAAGTACTCTCAATTTTAATTTTAAATATAGAATATATTATTATAATTACAATAACATCTATATAATAGTCTATATAAAGACTAAATAGATTTTTTATTATCTAATTAGATAAATTAAATTGAATTAAAAAAAAAAGAAAAATGATTTTTTATTTGAAATAGTAATTTCATATTTTTTTATGAAAATAGAAAAAAATTGAAATTACTATTTCGAATAAATAATTGTTATTTATTATGATTGACGATGTATTACGATACGACAATTTATATTGGTAGAACAAGGATAAATAATTTTATCAATAGAGTCCTTCATACATTACTTTATTTTGTTTATTTTGATATAAGCTTGAATTTGGATAATAAGATGGCCCTAACTTGCTCCCCTTAATTTTACTTTGTTTGGTGATAATAATTAACTAATTCATCACGAAACTAATTGATTTTATTCCTAAAAAATAAAAAGAAAAATAGTTTGTAAAAAAAACTCTGAGATATTATGAAAGACTGAGATACATGATATCCATTATTTTCTTTATATAACAAAAAAAAAAAAATAGACTTAAAGAAAAAGGGAATTACTAAAATGACTTTTCTAAAATCATGTATCTTTTAGTTACGATTAGCTACTAGTTTCATTCTAATTTTTTAAATTAGGGATACTCACTCTTTTGAGCTTGACCAATTAATAGAAAAAAAAAGGTCATTTTGAATTAGGTAGGTAAGGGTTGTCTTTTTAAACTTTTCAACGTATATTTATGTAATAAAACATGGAATAAACAAGGATATCAAAAACAAAAAATGACAGTCCAAAAAATCGTACTTTTATATAAAAAAAATGTATTCGTAAAAATATTTGGAAAAACAAGGCATATTAGGCAGCGTTAAAAGCTTTTTCGTTAGCGCAGTCTCTTTCGACTAAGAATTCAAAAAGTTTTTTTGTACGACAAATAACTAATCAAACGCTAGATTAAATTATCTTAATATGAAAATGGTCTACAAACAAGGAGGTTTCTTTTAGGTTTTTAGTAACAATGGGGGATGATATTCTGCCTAAATAGTAAATACAAGTAATAAATAAGAGAATACTAAAGATTCGAGCCATAAAATTTCTCAATTCTGACATAAGATACTTATTAGATCGAATAAGTACATTAGATCTAATAGAATTATTTTGTTGTATCTAAACTAATAGTAATTCAACCCATTTCATGAATAAAATATGACCAATTAACTAACTAACAAAACTACTTATTACAAATAACATCTTGTTGTTGCTGCATCGAAACATATAAATGTTGACTAATTTGGCTAACGTTGAACTTGGTAAAATGAAATGGTTGAATAATTGAAAAATGAGATTATTTAGATCTATATTATGTACATAATAAGTAATAACACATAATATGCAAATATTGGAAATATAATAAATAGAAACTATTAGAATAAAATTGATATTATATTAATAATAGGAATATATATAAAATTTGGTAGGAAACTTAAATTAGGGTAATTATATAAAAAATATAAGATTTTCTCACATTGAGAGTAAATTCGGTAGTTAAATCAAGATTAGGATGTATCGTACATATTGGAATATTAGTTAGAGACTAAAAACAATATTGAGAATACTTGAAAATAATGTAATTAATTTCCCATTATGGGTTGAAACGAGTTTCTAAGGTTCATGTATAAAACTGTACTTAAAAATTGAACCAAAACCTAATTTAGAAATCAATGTGGAAATTGAACCCGAACCTAGCCCCAAACCTAAAATAATTATAAAAGATTTGAGAATCTAGATACTTGGACATATTAAACCTTAAATTAAAGATAATAATAAGTGTTATAGAATAAAAACTAATATATAATAGTTATATGAAAACTATGACAATGTTAGTATCATAGGGATCATTAGCGATCAACTGAGTGAGTCCTACCTCATGTGAGCAAGCGGGCAGTCGAGATAAGTTAAGATTAATACAGTGTTGTATTTTGGAGGCTCAAAATTGTACTTGATTGTGCTTGTTCTAAGCTGATGATATGATTTTGATATCTTGTTTTGACTTATATTGTGTGATTTATATGAAACGATTAATCACTCTAAACTAGACCTAACTAAATATATGACTTGTAAATATAAATTGAGCATGCATAGCAACCTATTAAGGGAATATTAAGATTCTCCGGCCAAATATCGACCCCTTCGAAAGAGATAGCATTGGATAGCATAATTAGTCCCTTTTTCATCCTTAGTCAAACTAAATGACAAGTGAGGAGGTTGCGACAAGGGTAAAGTCAATGGTTCGAAGGTAGTCGCGAGAGGAACGATGTCTCCATTGCACAAGCCTAGGTTTGGTCATGAGCTGTTGCATTAACGGTAATTCCTTAACCCAAATTAGAGCGGGTGCAATTTCTCTAATCTCACGATAGGCTGGACAACATTGTACGATAGCATTTGCTTGTACTTGCATAGCATCTAACTAAGTGATTTGGTTGATAACTCTATTTGTGTTTGTTATATGGTTTTAAGTCTCCGCCTTAACTTACTAAGCTGTAGTTGCTCACATCCTTATAATCGTTATTGTAGGTGCTAGCAATGAAGTGGCTTATAATCACCTTAACGCTACTAACTGTGGGACCTTGGGGAGTGATGATGTAAACAGAAGACCAAATTCATTCTCTAGTTAGATTTATTTAAAGCATTTAGCATTAGTTTACAAATTACTCAATTAGAATGTGATTAGATTGCTAAAACTTGTAAATACACTTAGATTAATTTAATGTAAATATTTATTTTTCTTAAATTCATAAGTAAACAATTTATTTAATTTATAAACTATTTACGTCAAAGCGAGTTAGTTATGAATACCTTGTATAAATTGGGTTTAAGATGGTGGCTGTATGGTCAGCTTCTATTTTAGAATGGTTTGCATGGCGAGACTATTACAATTCTGCTGTTTCGGGGCATGACAGGCCTAAACTTATGAAAATAACCTAATTGATATCCATTAATAAAAGGCTTCAATTTTAACTATTGATTACCATCATGATTCGATGGATAAGATCAACTATTGTTTCCTATAAATGCCCTATTCACATCCTCATTTGGAAAGGAAAAAAGCCATTATTAATGCCATTACTCTATCGGAATCTTATCTCAAAGATTAAATACTTAAATGGCTAAAGAACTTTACCTTGTTATTCTTCAATTGTGGAGTTTGATATCACAATGCTCCTCTACCTATCATCATACATATTATAGTGTTACCAATATCACCTACTCCTCTTCCTTGTAGTTCTTTCCTAATCATCTCATACGAGTCACTCAAGTTATTTCCCTAGTCATACGTGGCATGACTTCATACATAGCATGTATGTAACCCTTGCATCTGTACTCACACCCTTATAAGAGGTAACCGAACTCCTATAAACATAGGATGGTTCTGGTATGTATAACATGGGATAGGTAGATAATGTTGAATAGACAATTTTGGCATGTACTACATGGAGTAAGCAATTTGTACGTGGAATGCAATTATTCTAGCGAACGTAGAATGAATAGTTTTGGTTGGTTTTAGTATTAATTGACAATTTGTTTTGTTCATATGTCAATTTTATCCTTATTATAAAATATTTATAATTTTTAATAAATACATTTTAATGTTGGGTTTTTTTAATATAAATTAATTGGAAGGCTAAGTGGCAGTTTTAAAAGCGATGGTTACATAAAGGTCTTCCGATCTTAATAATATAGATAATATACTAAAAATTATTAAATGTATTTAATTATATAATTTAATATTATAAAGTAATAAAAATACAAAAGATAATTAAAACTGAGAAAAAGAGGAGGCTAAAAAGAAAATTATTCAAACCTTATCTACCTTATGCAATTGCCTTAAGGCTAATAAGAAATTAATAATCGTTGATAGATGGAAAAATTTACAAATATGATGCAAGTTCCATTTTTTTTTTTTTTAGGTTTAAGAAATGTTAAGAACTTAAATAAAAGGAAAAAGAAAAAGATTGAACACTTAAATGGAAAAGCAGACAAATGTTGAGGTAAAAGTGTACTTTTTCCATTTTTTCTTGGAATCTACATATAAATGTTTTTGTGTGTATGTGTGTGTGTATATATATATATATATTATATTTCTTTTTCTTTTTTTGCCAACATGAAATACATTCACAATAATTTGATAAGGTCATACATTTAGAGGTTTTAAACTACAATCTACATATAAAAAAAATACTTAAATGAGATAAGGGCTTTCTAACCCAAAAACAATAGCTCATCCCATACTTAGCTTGGGTTGCTACCCAATGAGCACACATATTAGCTTGTCTATAAACAAAAGAAATTGAACATAAGCGGAATAAGGATTGTAATTGCAAAATATTAATAATGACACCCACTACTTTCCATGATGTTGAAGAAGGACAGTGTATAGATTTGATAATTTGAGCTGAATCGAATTCTACTGCAATATCCATCCAACCCCTTGTCTTTGTAACTATCAAACCTTTCTTAGTAGCACTAGCTTCATTTACTTCAACATCACATGTTGTAATGGAAGTCGCCTTTACATAAAGCAAAGCTCCTATGTAATTTCTACAACCAATACCAATGCTGTCACATCTTGATAGGTTATGAGTTGAACCATCGCAATTAATCTTGATAAAGTGTTGTTAAGGTAAAGTCCATCGTTTGTTGGATATGGTAGTTGGAGAAAAAATTTGCTATTGATTTTAATGGTGTTCTATAGTAGATGCCAACAAACTTGCAATTTGAAAATCTTGTGCAACAATACCATGAGAATCAGTAGAAACATGAGAGAAAGCAAGGTAGTGAAGATGAAGCTCCTTTTTAATTGTAGCTATAACACTATGAGGATTTGGATTTTCTTTCTTTTTTTTTTTTTTTTTTTTGAAGACAATCATTACAATTTAACCAAATATGCCATAGAATTATAGCTACAAATGAAAGAAACTCTAATGCTTGATACTTAAACAACCTAAGTTATTATACAACATCTTCGAGCTAAGTAAATATTCAAGAAACATTAAACTCCTCAATCTTGATACATAATATGTTAGATCCCAAAGTCACGAAGTTGCAACAATCTTGTCGTATAAACCAACCTACAACAATAACCAACCTTATAATCCCTATCATAGATATAATTTACACAAGGCGTTAACGACTGCTCGCTTTGAAGTAAACAACTCAATTAAGAATTAAGCTAAAATTTACATAAGAAGCTAAAACCTTAAGTCACATATATATATATATATAATTACATTCATATTGTCTTATAATCCCAAGAAATTGCACATACTACAGCAGTCGATTAACTTCCATCTCACATATCAGTTCATAACCTAAAAATACTAATAAGACATTTAAAAGACTTGATCGTATAGCCATTTGATCCTCACTCCTCATAGCTTTAGAAGAGAATGAACCTTAGGATAATTATATTGCGGTATGTTAGTTAGAACTTATAAGAAAGTCTATAAGGGTATGAGTAACCATAGCTAGGTAAGTTAAGTTAGAGACTTAAGAATGCATAACAAAACACAATAAGGTTATCAATCAATTAATTATATGCAATGCAACAAATAAGTACCATCACAAAACATAGTCCAGTCCATTGTGAAATTAGAGTAATTTCATCTATTCTAATTTCTACTCTAATTTGGATTGAGGAGTTTTCATGTTTACGTAATAACTCACAACTAAACCTAAGTTTTTGTAATGAAGACACTACTCCCCCTATGATTATCCTTCAAACCATTGCCCTCATCTTTATCGCGACCTCTTCTGCTATTACTTAGTTCAACTAAGGACGAGAAAAAGACCATTATGCTATCCAACGCTATTTTTTTTAAAGGTGTCAGTGTTTGGTTGGAGAATCCTAATAATCTCCTAAAAGGTTGCAATGCATGTCTAATTAGGGTATTTAAATCGGTTATGAATAGGTACGATTTAGGGTGATCACATAATTTTCACACCATTTAATTCACATTAGTCACCAATACAACATAGATTTCAACACAAAGTCCAATACGTTCAAGCATATGTGTATAACTATCTAGAAGCACACTCATACACAATCCTAAGCCTTTGAGTATTCTAAAATAGTACTCCAAAATACGATGAAGTATTAAACTTAACTTACTTAGAATCCTTGATTTGCTTACTAAACTTATCACAAATCAACTCGTCTCCATATGTCCTATAATATAAATACACTTTTAGTATTTATATCTCGATGATATATATATACTTTAGGTTATGATTTAACTTAATTTTCCATATATACATATTATTTATTATCGATTCATTCTAGGTTAGTTTAGGATTCGGTTTTTGAATCCAGTTTCGATTTAGGTTCTAAGTTAGTTCTAATTATGAGTATTATATGTAAGTGCTAAGTATGCATTTCGAACTCTAATTTGAAATTAATCACATTAGGCTCAAGTCTCCCCAATATCACTTTTGGTCATGATTCGATATTCTAGTCTACTCGATATATTTTAATCTTTATTTATGTATTGAATTTACTCTCGATATAAGAAAATTTTATATTTTTCATATAATTACCTAAATTTATGTTTCGTACCTGATTTATTATATATTATTATTATTATTATTATTATATTATCCATTTTAACCTATTATTTTATATTTATTAGAATCCCAATTCCACATACTCTTAAAATTATACATATCACTACACAATACCCCTAATAATCACATTTAACACTCTAAATACTACAATCATCATACTACTTCAGATATGAATATCTTAAAATACTTAATTATACCCTAAATCAATAATTACTTAATTAATTATTAATTAATCCCTAAAATCACTAATTATATATATTAAAGGATTAAAAATCACTTGAAATTTTTGAAAATTCATTTCCGAAAAAAGGCTTTATAGTATTGTTCTATATTTCCTAATTAGTCTATACAAAAATTTTGAGCCTAAAATTACACTTCTAAAGCTATTTATTTTTAAATCGAAATATTTTCAAGTTTATATGGTTTCTTAAGGACAGTATATTTCCAAATATAACTAAATCAGATCAATATTTTTCCTTAAATCTATATCTAACAAAACATCAAAATACTAAAATTCATAATTTTCTAGATAAAATTAATAATTTTAATAAATTACACAAAATCGGACTAAAATCAAATACACTTGACTATTGGGCTTCTAGCCACCAATGGTGGTCCTAGCGATGTCAATCAATCTAAGTGGTGGGTGTAGAGTGAAGTGGTGGTGGTGGCGGTTTGATTCTAGTTGGTTGTGGATTGTATGTTCATTCCAATTGCTTTAATTGCACAGATTTTTTGTAATTTTTTAGAAAAACCTTAATCCTCTCTTGTTTCAACTCTCTCTATTTTTTTCACTCCCAACTGACCAAATGAGCTTGTGAAGAAGTTTAGGTATTTATAGAGCTCTAGGGAATTTTATTATATTAAATTGAGTTGACAATTGGGCTTATCTTCTTCCATTTTAACTTTCTAGTTGGGTTAATTTAATTAGTTCAATTTTTTCTTTCTTCCCTTAACCTGCCACAACCTTAATCTGGACACTTCCTTACTTTTTTTATTTTTCCTTGATTTTTTTATAATTTTCTTTAATTATTTAGCATTTTTTAAGTATTTAAAGTAATTTCACGTATTTTCACCTACATGTATATACATATGGAGTATATATAATTTATTTCTAACGACTTGTTAGTTATTGGAACTTATTTTACACATTTCCGATAAATGACGGGTAATATACTTAAAATTTGATATTATAATTTTCTATTATTTTATTACTTATTTTTCTAAGTTTAAATTTACGAGGTCACTTTTACTAATATTTTTAATATTATTATAATAATTTAGATTTGATCAAATTCTTTAACCGATTATCCTAAACTTTATATACTAAATTCGATCTTTCAATTAAGGGGCTTACATAATATTTTAAACTAAATGGCTCCAGCCCAATGGCATTAGAAAGACAAATGTTCTGATGACTCTTCCTTTGAACAAAAAGAACAATTTGGAGTTGGAATAATTTTCCTATAAAACAAATTAAGGTTGGTAGAAAGAGCATTAGAACATAAATGCTATAGGGTAGTGCTTATGTTTTGGTTGACAACACAACTTCTAAATTGTTTTCCAAACACCATTCACCATTATATGCAAAGAAGAGGCTAAGTGAAGAGTAGTATCCTCCATTGAGACTATGATTCTATGATAAACACTCCGTACACTATAATTACCAAACCTCTCTTTAATCTACACCATCCTATCAGCAACTGGTCTACAAGAAATAGGGGTTTTCAAAATATATTATATCTCATTTCAGGGCAATAAGTGCTCTACTCTTCTCAAATCCCAACAATAATTACCATTATCCATAAGTGCACATACTTTCAACTCCTATAAATCAGGTGCTACATCCCTAGGTGGTAATTTAAATCATGGCAAAAATTGTATTTAAGGATCCATCCATACTCAAACTAAATGACCATCTCCTATTTGCTATGATAACTCTTTTAATAATACATCTCTTCCTTGTAACACACTCTGTCAACCCTAAGAAGCTTTACTACCTCATTTGGCATCTAAGAAATCCTAGTTGGGAAAGTAAATACTCTTTAATAAATGAACCCATAAAGCATCAAGTGATTTTAGAATGTGCTAAGCCAATTTTGTTAATAAGGTTGCAATATCTCTAAAACTAAGACCCCACTTTCTTTGGATTTAGATAATTCTTTCCATCTCTTCTAGTGAATTTTATTACCCCTTTCATTCTCCCCCTACCAAAAATTAGCAAATAACTCATTAACCTCTTTACACCACTTTTTAGGAAAGGCAAAAACACTCATTAAGTAAGTTGAAATGGCAAAAGCTACAGACTTAACATGATTTCTCTCCTACACAAATAAAGAAGACTCTCTTTCCAACCTTGAAGTTTTAAAACAATTGGATTTTTCACAAAATTCAAAGCATGCGACTTAGATCTAACCAAATTAGTAAGGAGACCTAAATACTTGCCAAGACTATTATTTATGTCAATATGTAACTCATTAGTACATTCTCTTTTTATCCCCTTAGGATAGGCTTTGGAAAAGACCAAAGAACTCTGATGATAATTTACTTATTGACCAAAAACAGTACAATAGAGTTCTAAAATCTATTTTAAAGACTAAAAATTAGTTGTAGTAGCTTCTAAAAAGAATAAGGAGCCATATGCAAAAAACGGATGAGTTAACATTAGGCTACAAGCTCTAATTTTGAAACCTTTTAGGGAATCATTGTTAGAAACTTTACTAATTAGCCTAAATAAACAATCAACAACCAATAGAAATAGATACAAGGATAAAGGGTCTCGTTGTCTAATGCCTCTAGTAAGTAAAAAATTCCCTTCTGTTTACCATTTATAAGGAAATTATATGATATAGAAGGGACATAAGTCATAATCTACTTAATCTAAGTGTAAGAAAAACCCATCTTTTTCATGACAGACTCTAGGAAAACCCACTCTACTCTATCGTAAGCTTTTTCCATATCAACTTTTCTTGCACAAAAGTGTTTTCATTTTCTCTTACCTAGTTTAAGAAAGTGAAAAACCTCATGGACCATAATGATAGTATCCTGAATTAATCAATCAGAGATAAAAGGACTTTGGAAAGGGGAAATAATATTATCTAGTACGAGTTGTAACCTCTTTGCAAAAACCTTTGAGGTAATCTTATATGAGAAATTACACAAACTAATTAGACGAAATTGAGAGATTTCTTTAAGACAAGAAACTTTTTGAATTATTACAATGTTAGTTTCATTAAATAGAGAAGGAAATATAACTTGATGCAAGAAGCTTTTAACCACATGAAATATGTACAAGCCTATGCATTGCAATTGTGACTAATAGAAGATACCACTAAATCCATCTAATCTAGGAGATTTAAGGCTTCTAAGTTTGAATACTGCTTCCTTAACCTCCTCTTCTTCTAAAGTTCTAATAAGCCACTCATTTTTCTCATCTATTATAACTCTATCAATTTAGTCTAACACACTAGCATTGATAAGAGGGTGTTCTAATTGATATAAAGATGAAAAATAACCCAAGAATGCCACTAACACTGATTCCTCATTATCTCTCCAAATTCCTTGACTATCTTTTATACAGAAGACTTTACTCTTCATCCTTTGATTTAAAGTGGTGCGGTGAAAAAATTTTGTGTTTCGATCTTTACTTTGTAACCAATTAACCCTTAACTTGTGGTACTAATACAATCCTTCTTACTGTTGAGCAGATTCTAACTATTGTTACAACAACAATTCCTCCTCTAATAAGGCCTTAGAAACTTTACAATGTTCTAACTTTGCTAGTTTCTAATGTAATCTATCAATCTCCAAAGTAGAATTTTGAATTAAATATTTGGACCATCATTGGAGTGAATTTTTACGTTCACTAAGCTTCTACATCAATCTACATAAATTAGGATCATAGCTCTCATGCTACCGTATAGACCAAATAACCTTAGAACAACCATCTAACATCTTTACTCAAAATGAAAAATGCTTAGACCTTTGTTATCGATGTGGTAAAGGTTTACTAATAACGGCGAATGATTGGATCCATGAGCTAGCAAATGTAGTATTTGTATATTAGGAAAAGCTTCCAACCATATACTATTAACCAAATCTCGATTTAATTGCTCTTTAACCCAAACTCCATCAAAATGGATTAGACCAAGTAAATTTTTTACCTATGATAGCCTACATTAATAAGCTCACAATAGGATATCATTTGATTAAAACTTAAGAGCTATCGCAATGGCTTACTCTATCCTTTACTCTTTTCATCATTACTCTTGATTTCATTAAGATCACCCAACAACATCCATGGCTTATCAATATTACTCGACAAAATCCTCAATTTGTCCTATAATTTCAATTGCTCTAAGTACATGGAATTGGCATAGAAAAACTAAATACCGACAAGCTTATTCATATTGTGCTCATGAAAGTGAATTATGATTAAGTTTCTATTAGTAGACATTACATTCATAACCAAATTGTCTTGCCACCACAAAGCTAAACCTCTCGATATCTTTACTACTGAGTTTAATAAACTGTTGCAATATACACCTGATTTGTACTGAGATAATATTGAATTAAAGAAGGATTTGTTCCTTACTAGATTTGACCCCACAATGTGTTGTTAGATTATGGTTTTACCAGTTATAATAAAGTTGTAGATAAGGCGAGACAATTGAAAGATAATCATGTAAAGCTGTAAGCAGTATGGAGTCAAAAGATCAATAAGGGTTATCGACCTAGTCCATCATTTAAGATATCATATCCTGGTACCACTAGCAATTCTAGACAAAAGAGAAGAAAACCAGCAACTTTAGCTAGTAACCCAGCACAGTCAATGCCTGGTTTAAGTTTTTATGATAAGGATGGTAATGTCAAATGCTGGAAGTGCAACACAAACCATTTTCTAAGAAACTGTGCTTAGTTGAAAGGAAAATGTTTTCTATGTAGAGATTAGAACCATGTGCCGCGAGCATGCCCTAGAATGAAACTAGTGAAGTGTAACAAATGTGGTAGAAAGGGACATTTCTCCAGATATTATCCACAATTTAGGCAAGGAACTAAGAGGATGGAAGGTTTTCATAACACAACCACACTCACTCAAGTTTTTGCATTGGAGGATATGGGAGTTAAGGAAGATCAGGATTTTGCATATTGGATGGAGGAGTACTACCATAATGATGCTAAAGAGATTATGGGAGCCAAGGAAGAAAACGATGAAGGACTTGTGACAGGTATGTACTCAAACTATTTATTTTGATGATACTTTAAGTATGAATTAAATTGAGGTGTTTACATTTTAAGATTCATGAATATAAGTTTAGTTAGTAATCATAGTATTAGTTCATTCCAAGGAATGTACTGATAAACGGACAACCTGCTTTTATGTTTTTAATACTAATGCATCTCATTCTTTTGCAAGTCAAGAAGTTGCAAATGAATAGGAGATTAGTATGGTTAAGATCAACATAACTTATAGAGTTAAAACTCCTACTAAGGAGAAGGTAACGACTCGAGAAGTAGTAGCTAATGGTAGAATTAAGATTAAAGAGAAGGAGTACCTCATAAGTCTTATAATATTATCTTTACAAGGTTATTAGGTAATAGTGGAAATAGATTGGTTGTCTAAGAATAAAGCAATTATGAAATGTAGAAGTAAAACTATTACTCTTAATGATGGAGAATTGGTAGGAAAGGCTGGTGAAAGCAAATTGAATTTAGCTGTGATAGAGATATGTGATGAACTGTATGAGACAAAGGTAGAAGAGAGCCATTGGAGATTTTGCTAAGTGTTTGTTATGGAAGTAAAGAAAGAGGCACCCAAGGTAGCGAATATACCAGTAGTGTGTGAGTTTTTGAATGTATTTTTAAAGGATTTACTAGGCTTAGCCGCACATCAAGAGTCGGATTTTACTATAGAGTTAGTTCTCGGAACTGAGCCTATTTCTAAAGCTCTATATTTGATGTTACCTATGGAACTTCAGGAACTAAAGAAGCAACTTCAAAAGCTAAGTGTTTCACCATAGAGAGCACTAGTATTGTTTGTGAAAAAGAAAGATAGTATCATGAGATTGTACATAGACTACCGGGAGTTAAATAAGGTTACCATTAAGAATAGGTATCCATTACCTTACATTGATGATTTGTTTGATCAACTATAAGGTACAATAATGTTTTCTAGAATTGACTTGAAATCAGGATATCATCAATTACGAGTTAAGTTAGAGGATGCGCCTACGACTATGTTTAGAATATAAAATAGTCATTATGAATTTTTGGTGATGCCATTTAGTTTGACAAATGCCCTAGTTATGTTCTTGGACTTGGTGAATCACATATATCAGTCATATTTGGATAAGTTTGTTATGGTATTATTGATGATATTTTGATCTATTCGAAAACCAAGGAGGAGTATGCAGAGCATTTATGACTAGCGTTACAGAAGTTGAGGGAGAGTAAATTGTATGCTAAGTAAGTGCGATTTTTGGTTGGACAAAATTTTCTTTTCTAGGTTACATTATATCTAGTGAAGGAATCTTTGTAGGCCTTGATAATGTAAAAGTAGTAATAAATTGGAAGCAACCGACTACTGTTATAGAGATGAGGAGTTCTTTAGGTATAGCAGGATACTATTGATGATTCATAAAGGATTTTTTCAAAATTGCCAAGCCGTTGACTCAATTGACTTAGAAAGATGTAAGATTTGAATGGAATAAAGAGTGTGAGTTGAGTTTTCAAGAGTTGAAAAAATGATTGGTTATAGCACTAGTATTAACATTTCTCGATCCAAATAAGCCTTATAATATGTCTAGTGAGGCTTCTTGAAATGGATTGGGTTGTATACTGATGTTGGATGGAAAAGTTGTTGCATATGCATCGAGACAATTAAGGCCATATGAGAGAAATTATCTAACCCATGATTTTGAATTAGTAGCTGTAGTGTTTGCTTTAAAGATTTGGAGACATTATCTACATGGACAATGGTGTGAGATATACATTGATTACAAGAGTTTAAAGTATTTCTTTACTCAAAAAAAGTTAAACTTAAGACAAAGGAGATGGTTAGAGTTGATTAAGGATTATGATCTGACTATGAATTACCACCTTAGAAAAGCCAATCTGGTAACAGATGCTTTGAGTTGAAAGAATTATGAATATGTTGCATTATTGTTAACTTCCCAACATGAATTTGAAAGGTTAAGAATTGGGTTTGACTGGTGTAAACCTAATAGTCAAATAATGAATCTTGAACTGTAACCTACTTTATTGGAGGGAATAAAGCAAAAGTAAGAGGAAGATAAGGATCTAAGGGAGATAAAAGAGAAATTAAGCAAAGGAAATGATTTTGATTTGAAAATGGATGGAAGAGGTATATTAAAGTTTAGAGGAAGAATATGTGTGCCACAAGATCCCAGCATAAGGAAGGAAATTATGGATGAAGCACACATTATGAGTTATACTGTACACCCAGGAGGAAATAAAATATATTAAGATTTGAAACTCATGTTTTGGTGGAATGGAATGAAAAGAGATATGGCACAGTATGTGGCATAATGCATTACTTACGAACAAGTTAAAGTGGAACATCAGAGACCGGGTGTACCATTATAACCTTTGGAAGTACCGAGATGGAAGTAAGATCATATTACTATGGATTTTATAGTAGCATTACCAAGGACTCAAGCTGTTTATGATTTAATCTAGGTCACTGTAGATAAATTAACAAATAGTGTACACTTCTTACCTTATCGGATGAGCGATTCAATGGAAAAGCTAGCTAGGCTATATATTCGAGAAATAGTAAGATTATATGGTGTACCAAAGAATATTGTTTTTGATTGGGATAGCTGATTTATATCCAAATTTTAGGAGAGTTTACATAAAGCTTTAGGTATAAAGTTACAATTTAGCATTGCTTATCACTCGCAAACAAATGGATAATGTGAGCAAACGACTCAAACCCTAGAGGATATATTGCGAGCTTATGTTGTGGACCCGACATGATTAATTAGACAAGTGAGAAGATTAAGATTGTTCAGCAACAAATGAAGGAAGCTTAAGACCATTGTAAGAGTTGGGCAGATTTAAAAAGAAGGCCATTAGAGTTTGAAGTTAGTGATCATGTCTATGTTAAGATAAGCCCATTCAAAGGACTTAGAACGTTTGGCTCAAAGGGGAAATTGAGCCTACGATATATTGGTCCGTTTGAAGTATTAGAGAAGGTCGGTAATGTATCCTACAAAGTAGCACTACCTCCAAGCTTATCAGGTTAACATGATGTATTTCATGTTCCTATGCTAAGAAAGTTTATTAAAAACCTAAATGCAATTGTTGACATAAAGCTAGTAGAGTTAACGAGGAATTTTCAAGTGGTAAAGTAGCCCATAAAAATACTGAATAATTGGGTTCAAAAGTTAAGGAATTGAGATATAGAGTATGTAAAGGTCCAATGGAGCAAAGGTCCAGACTTAGAGATTACTTGGGAGCCAAAGGTAGTAATGATGAATTGATATACATGGCTTTTCTAACTTCTAGGTTAGTAAAAGCATATGATTAATGCTTTTGGTTATTTGAGTGCAATCAAAATATATTGAAGTTTTGAGAACAAAACATTTTTGAAAGGGAGTGGAAATGTGAGCCTTGTAACTGTAGGATCGGACTTAATACATAAAGTTTAAGGTGATCAGTTAAATGATTTGATTGAGTCTAAATTATAAAATAAAGCTAGAAATATTAGTAAAAATAACTCTGTAAGTTTGAATTTAGGAAAATAACAAAATAATAGAGTATTATAATGTCAAATTTTAAGTATATTACCTGTTATTTATTAAAAACGCATAAAATGAGTTTTGATAACTAATGAGTCGTTAGAGATAAATTATATACACACTAAAAATCATAGAATAATATAAATAATATTTAGGAGTATTTACTTATACTCCATATGTATTTACATATAGGTAAAAATATGTGAAATTACCTAAAATACCTGAAAAATGCTAAATAATTAAAGAAAATTATAAAAAAAATAAAGGAAAAATAAAAAAAAAAAAAGTCAGAGAAGTGAGGTACTGTCCAGAATTGAGTTGTGGTAGGTTTGGGAAGAGGGAAAAATTTCAAACCAATTAAATTTATACACTTAAAAAGGCAATTTGGAAGAGATAAAGCACTTGTCAAGTCAAAATTAATGCACCAAAATTTCCTAAGACCTTTATAAATAGCCAAAATTTTTTAGAAGCTCCTTTAGATAGTTAGAAGAGTAGAAAAAATAGAGAGAGTCAAAATAAGAGTTATGGTTTAGTTTTCAAAAATTACCAAAAGTCTATACAGTTAAAGCAATTGAGTCGAACCTATAAACCACCACTACCTGGAACTGAATCGCCGCTACCACCATACTCCACACCTAAGGCTTAGATTGGCCAATACACTTTAGACCATTGTTGGTGGCCAGAAGTTCAAAAATTCGATGAGTCCCAAATTTTGCCCAATTTTGTATAAATTATTAAAATTATTAATTTTATCCAAAAAATTATAAATTTTATTATTATGATGTTTGATTATACGTACATTTAGGGAAAGATATTGATTAGGTTTAATTACATCTAGAAATAAAAGGTGCTTAAGAAATTATGCAAAACCGAGTATATTTCGAATTAGAAATAAATAGGTTTAGGAGTGTAGATTGAAAATTTTATGTAGACTACTTAAGTGATATAAAACAGTGTCATGAAGCCTTTTTTCAAAAATTAATTTATACTTAAGTGATATAGAATAGTGCCATAAAGCCTCTTTTTTAGAAATTAATTTTTGAAAATTTTAAGTGATTTTTAAACCCTTAAAATATGTATATAATTATGGATTTTTGGGGTTAATTAATGATTAATGGAACAATTATTGATTCAGTATATAATTAGGGATTTTATGATGTTCATATCTAATGTGGTATGATAATTGTGATATTTAGGGTGTTAAATGTGATATTTAGGGGCATTATGTAGTAAATATAGGTAATTTTGATAATACATGAAATTGGAATTATGGTCAATATAAAATATTAAGTTAAAATGAATAATATAGTAATAATATTAATACATATTAAATTTGGTATGAAACATAAATTTAGGTAAATTATATAAAAAATATGGAATTTTCTCACATTAGGAATAAATTTGGTACATTAATAAGGATTTAAGTACATCGAATCGAATCGAATAGAATACTAATTTAGGATCAAAAGTGATAATTCGGATACTCGAGCTTAATGTGATTAATTTCATATTAGTGTTTGAATTGCATTTTTAAGATTTATGTATAATACTCGTAATTAGAACTGATTTAAAACTTGAATTGGAATTGGATTCAAAAACCAAACCTTGAACTAACCTATAATGAATTGGTAATGAATAATGTGTATAAATGAAAAATTAAGTTAAATCATAACTTAGAATATATATATATATCATCAAGATACAAATACTAAAGAACATATTTATATTATAGGATACATAGAGATAAGTCAACTTACAATTGGTTAAGTGAGCAATTAGGAATTCTAAGTAAGTTAGGTTTAATACTTAATTGTATTTGGAGTACTATTTTAGAGTACTCGAAAACTTAGGATTGTATTTGACTGTATTTGTAAGTAGTTATGTACGCATGTGCTTGAGTATTTGATTTCATGTTGAATTCTATGTTATATTTGGTGATTGATGTGAATGGAATGTTGTGAAATTATTTGATCACCCTAAACCATACTTAACCATAACCAACCTAAATACCCTAATTTGACATGCATTGCAACCCTTTAGGGGATTATTAGGATTCTCTAACCAAACACCGACACCTTCGAAAAGGATAGTGCTAGATAGCATAATGGTCTTTCCTTCATCTTTAGTCGAACTAAATGACAAGAAAGGAGGTTGTAGTAAGGATGAGGGCATTGGTTCAAAGGATAGTATTAGGGGGAGCGGTGTCTTCATTGCAAAAATCTGGGTTTGGTTGTGAGCTGTTGAATTAAAGGAAACTCGTCAACCTAAATTAAAGCAGGCGAAATTACTCTAATTTCACAATCGACCGGATTATGTTATGTGATGGCATTTGCTTGTTGCATTGCATGTAATTAGTTGCTTGATAATCCCATTTGTGTTTGTTATACTTTCATAAGTCTCCAACCTAACTTACTAAGCTATTGTTGCTTATACCTATATAGATTCTCTTACAAGTTCTAACTTTTGATTACTATGCCATGATACAATTATCCGGAGGTTAGTTCTCTTTTGAAGTTATGGGGGAGTGAGGATCAACTAGTTAAATGATTAAGTTTCTAAGGACTTGTTAGTATCTTTAGGATTATGAATTGATATATGATGTGTAAATTAGTAGACTACTGTAATATGTAGAATCTCCTAGGAATTTTACAATAATGTATATATAAATATATATATATATACGACTTAAGGTTTTAACTTTTATTGTAAATTTTAGCTAAAGCATTCAAAGCGATGAGTCGTAGATGTCTTGTGTAGATCATATATATGATAGGCATCGTAAGGTTAGTTACTGTCATTGGTTGGTTTGCACGGTGAGACTGTTGCGACTTTACCACTTCGAGGTGTAACAGGTATAAGCTTACTGAAAGCTTGAAAAGGATGATGAGGAAACTTGCGAAAGGACGAGAGATGAATGAAGGAATAAGCAAAACCCATGAACAGCACCATAGGATATGATACACTAGTAGAACTTCTAAGGACTTACGACATAGCTTGATATGACATATGAGATGGTCCAGTGAGGTCACTTGCCACATAGCCTTGTTTAAGGGTTAGGATAAGAGTGAAATGAGAGTAAATAATCAATGTTTACTGGAGGAAGAATGTTTTGTATATTAATGGTAATCTGATGATTTGCAGTTATGTGTATAAGGGGTATTTATACCTGAGAATTTAGGACAACTTACCTAACAGGGAAAAGACAAAAAATGGTATATCTCCAAAAAAGTAATGTATAAGAATACAAAAGGGTAAAAATGAATATTTAAAAAAAATAATGATTAGTGTAACATATTATATACATAGTCTTATATACGTGGCAGAGATGCATTGGCAATGTCGTTAGAGGATGTGAACAAAAGAGTATGAGCAAATTAGTTATCCGAGCAAGGGTGATTGAGGATTAGTCTAAGGTAGCTTTCTTGGCCTCTCGGCAGGAGTGATGCCGGGCAATTGGTCTACTTAGACATGGTTGAGCAAACGTATAAGGTTTAGCTATTATATCAGCATTCCTTAAGTTAGCACATAACTTTTGAGAGGTGGGTAGTCATACAGCTCGACATATAGAGTTGATTGACAACAAGGACAAACTCGGCTTCAACATGAGACAATTGGAAAGGAGGATTCATTATGCCAGCCCTTATAGTCCTTGGCCTTGGTTGTGGGTTAAAGGCCTGATAACCTGATTCCTATCACTCACTGACTCACTCACTCTCTCTCTCTCTCTCTCCTCTTTGTCGCAATGCACGCCACTCCTTAAAAGGAAAAATAACCTAACATATACCATCTCTTTACATCCTCTCTCTCCCTTGCTTCCTCTTGAAACCCCCCATCGTCCCACATGAATACACACATACTTCACTCTCTCGTCACACAAACACACATAAGCCTTCATGTACGAGACATACTCAAATAGCAACTTTATATACATACTCACTTTAAGGCACGGCATACACAAAATACATACACGTATATATGTATATCTATATAAAAAATGCACATATCCTTATACGAAAGCCAATGCACATACACATACACATAACAATACACACACCTACCGTACACTTCACATGGCACATACATACCCTAATCATGTACAATTACTTGAATTTCACAAATACAAAATCAATGTTATGAACTCACACCGAGGAACAACACTTACCTACATGGTTATTTGCACCTAACACCCAACACATCATACACACATGTACATGACATTAGTATTACAGTACCTCCACAAACTAACCATGCAGTAATTACCCACCACTACCATCATACCAAAAATTACAACACCTCTCCAAAAATTAAAAGAAAATCTTAAAAGATATAAATTGAAAAAATAAAATGAAGATAAAAAGAAGACTTACTTGAATATGGAAGAAAGATTAATTCTTGCTGAATTTCTCTTTCAATAACGTAAATCTTGATTAGGGATTTATTTTGGTGAGGAGGAGATATGTGATGTGTCTTTGGGGTCGTACACATGAGTACCGCAATGAAGAGAACCAAAAGAAAAGAAAATGGGGGCTAGCAAAGTTTGGGTAGTTACCAACTAAATACGATACACCAATCAATCCTACTTGACCTATAATCAGCTAGATATAACTCACTGGTCTAAACTATAAAGTTACTCGCCGTTATTTCTTGTTAAGGGGAATAGATAAGAATAAAAGGATAATGAGAACACAAAGGTTTCTCAAAAGGGAAACTTGTAATAATCTAATAATGGAGTGATTTATGTTTGCGTACAAAATGAGGGGGGTTTATATATGAGCCCCATTACAGTTACAAGCACATATGAAAAGAAAAAAAAAAGGGTAATTTACAATTGGAATACATGAAATATATTAAAAAGAGTAAAAAAGACAGAGAATATTCAGTACAGAAAAGTAAAGAATCCTTATGGAATATTATGCTAGAAGAAACATATTACATGGTGGCTAGTTGCTCTGAAATATAGTATAATTTGGATGAAATGAGAAAAAAGAGGCTGCGGTTAGAGTTAACTTAATCTAGATTAGGTTAGTCCTCAGCCAATCAGTCACTAATGAATATTTACCTTTGACTGGGGTTAGATCTTAGTCGGTTAGAGAGCTTGGCTTTGGACAATCGTTAAGGTTGGTATGCTTGAATGTTGTTTAGATTATGGTATGACTGATTAGTAGGTAGGCATGCCTACTTGCTCGAAGGGTCGGTATGTCTACTCAACAGCTCCAAAGAAAATGTTAGTGCACGAGAAAGCTCAGCACTCAGGTTGGCAGTAGAGTAAATCATGGAGATTGGAATAGGAATTCTTGTCCTGGATGAGACTAAGAGTTATTATTCTCTTCGTAAGTCCTTGGAGTCCTCTGGCTTGACTACGTGTGATTAGTCTAAAGGGTTGATTCCTATCATTTACTTAGGGCTCAAAAAGATTTGACCTCAAATCTGAAGTGGTCTCCAATTTGTGTTCTTCTGGGCCACCTGTAAGATCTTCTTCTTCTAGTCAGTAGGGAATTAAGTTGGACACATTGAAAATAAAGGAAAGACCACGGTCATTAAGCAATTCAATCTAGTAGGCATTACATTTAATCTTCTTCAAAATCTTGAATGGACCATTAACTCGTGGAGACAACTTGCTCTATCTTAGGTACAGAAACTGTTCTCGGCTAAGGTGAATCTATACTAAGTCTCCTAGCTTGAAAGAAATAGTTAGGTGGCCTCTACTACCAATCTCTTGTTGTCTATGATTGAACTTGTCAATTTTCCTCATTACACTAGCTCCTGTAATTTTTGGATTAGGTTAACTCTAGATTGACTCTCATCAATAGCTGCAAGGGTATTGATCAGATCCAGTAGAATAGTATGATTGAGGCCATAGACAAAGTCGAATGGAGTCTTCCTAGTGGTGCTGTAGATATTTCGGTTGTATGCAAAATCTACAACTAGTAGACATAAATCACAATCCTTTAAGTTCTTTCCCACGACAGCTTTGATCAAATTGCCTAGCATCTTATTCACCACTTGAATTTGGCCATCAGTCTTAGGGTAGCTACTAGAGTTAAACATAAGCTTAGTCACTAGTCTTCTCTAAAGAGTCTTCTAAAAATAGCTTAATAGTTTTGTGTCTCAGTTTGAAACAATAGTTTTTGGCACTCCGTGTAGTTAAACAACTTCCTACAAAAACAAATCAACAATATATAAAACATCGTTAGTTCAATGGTACAGGGATGAAGCGTGCCATTTCACTATAGCGGTCCACTACAACAAAGATTGAATCTTTTCCCTTAGATGTTTGAGGTAAACCTAAGATAAAGTCTATGTTAAGGTTGACCCAAGGTAAGGTTGGTGTTAGCAGGGGCATATACTCTCCATAGGGCTGTCTCTTCCCCTTAACTCTTTTACATACTTTGCAACTTCCAACTTCCAACTACCTTATGGACATCTTTGGTTAAATTAGGCCAATAAAAATTTTCCTTCAATAGATTGGCTGTTTTAGTCTCTACAAAATGACAAGATAATCCACCACCATAAGCTTCCTTAACCAATAGCTCACGTGTAGAATAACTTCGTCTATACAGCCTTCAATCCTTAAACAAATAACCATCTCAAACATAATAACCTTTGACAATAACTCTATCTTTGCACTGCCTTACAATAGGACCAAAATGAGGGTCATGAGCATACTATTCAATGATAAGTGAAAATATCAGTAATTTTGTGATGCATCTCCAAGGTTAGACATATGGAGAAACACTATAATGAGGTGAATCGAAAAGAAACATAAGAAAAGCTAGCAAATTCCGAATAACTACTACCTAAATATGACTCACCAATCGATCTTACTCGTCCTACAATTTGTTGGATATGACTTACTAGTTCGAACTAAAGGGTCACTTGCCACTACTCCTTGCTAAGGGGAATAGACAAGAGTTGAAAGATAATGAGAACACTAGGGTTACTCAAACTTGAATAAATTTAGATATGGATGATTGATGACTCTGTACAATTAAGTGGAGGTTTATATACCCATCCACTAGGGTTACCTTATATGTATGAAAAGATAAAAGGGTATTCTTACAATTAGGTTACATAATATATACTAAAAAGGGTAAAAGAAACAAAGAATATTATTTAGTATAGAAAAACTAAGAATCCTTCTAGAATATCATGCTAGAAGACACTTGTTAATTAGTGGCTAAATATTAGAAATATGGTATAAGTAGACAAGAGAGAACCTATAACTAGGGGTTGACCTGATTTAGTTTAGGTCAGAGCTTGGTCAACCATTCATTGAAAGGTAATTAACTTGAGTTGGGGTCAAACATTTGTGGCTGGCTCAAAAGCTTAACTCAGATAGTCTTAGGCTATGTTTAGCAGGCCTGATGTGGGTGACTGCTTAGTAGTTAGATTGATAGAGAAGGGAAACACAAAGGTCTGGATAGGAATTTCCATCTCAAAGAAGACTTTGAGCTAGTATTCTCTAAGTGAGTCCTTAAAGTCTTCTAGCTCAGCTACATATAATTAGTCCAAGAGGTTAATTCCTATCATCCGCCTGGGGGTTAGAAAGATTTGCCTTCAAATCTGAAGTGATCTTTGGCTCTTCTTTTAGGATACTCATAGGGTCTTCCTTTATTGGTTAGTGAAGGATCACGTCAAACACATTAAAAGTAGGAGAGACACCATAGTAATCAATTAACTCGATTCGTTAAGCATTACAGTTGACTTTCTTTAGGACCTTGAATGGACCATCAACTCGAGGAGATAGCTTGCTTTATCTCAAGTGCAAGAATCATTCTCAATTGAGCTGAATCCATAGTAACTCTCCTAGCTAGAAAGTAACAATTCGGGAGCCTCGACTATGAATCTATTGTTGTCTCTAATTGAAATTGGTAATCTTCCTAGTTATAAACTACTGTAGCTTTAGCAATTCTTGAGCTTAGTCCACTCTGGATTGACTCTCTTCAACAATTGTAGGGGTACTGATCACATCTAGGGAGATAGTAGGATTAAAGCCATAGATGACCTTGAAAAGGGTCTTTTCAATAGTATTGTGTATAGTTTGGTTGTATGCAAATTCCATAACTAGTAGACATAAATCCCATTCCCTTGAGTTCTTTCCCACAACATCTCTGAGCAAGTTTCCTAGTGTCCAGTTCACCACTTCAGTCTGGCCATTAGTTTGAGGGTGGTTACTGGAGCTAAACACAAGTTTAGTTCCAAGTCTTCTCTATAGATTCTTCTAGAAAAAGCTTAAGAATTTTGTATCCCAATTTGAAATGATGGTCTTTGGCACTCCATGTAGTCGAACAACTTTCTGCAAAAATAAATCAGCAATATATAAAGTATCATTAGTTTGATGGCACGAGATGAAGTGCGCCATCCTAAGACAAAGTCTATGTTAAGGTTAGCCTAAGGTAAGGTTAGTGTCGGTAAGGGTATGTATTGTTGTCGAGCTTGATTTTTCACCCTCATAGTTCTTTTATAAAATTACGTCTTGTTTAAACCGATTAGTACTAAACCCTACTCGTTTGATATTAATCCTTGACTAGGGTTTAAAGAAAACCGTTTCTTTTTTCTTTTTAAAACAACTTTAGAGTCGCCACTCAACTGGAGTTTCCACTCGATTAGAGTCGAGAAAAACAGTTAAGTTGTTGGTTATAACTTAGCCACTAGTTTAACAATTAAAATCAATTTTGTGAAAACAGTTTTTGAAAACCAGAGATTTAAGCCTGGGGTTAGAAATTTTAAACCCTCACGAGCACCATTGACTTTCCAAAATTAAAATTAAACTTAAAAGTTACCTTTTAATTTTGAAAGATAAGACTCAATTTAATTACTCTAATTGAATAAACAAAATAATCTAAACTAAAGGAAAAGGGAAATTAGGTTTTTTCATTTTTATCATCGTCTCGTAGGTGTCTATGTACCCGTTATTTGGGATCAGACGTACGTAATTCTTTTAACGAAAACTTTTAGCAGGTTAAATAGAATTTAATTTAGAAAACATGTCGAATTTATGTTTTTAGTTTAATCTGGTTTATTGAAGGAAATTTTTTAAAAAAGTGAAGGTCCTAAATTAAAATTTTTATTTTTGGAAAATCTAAAAGGGCCTTAATTTTACGAAGGGTTAATTTATTTTTATTTTTATTTTTTACAAAGACATTTTTCCAAGTGATAAAAAAATATATTCACTAGCCTAATTAATTATTTTTATTATTGTTTTTTTTACTACATTATCTTATTTATTCTTTTTATTTATTTCTACTATATGAAAATAAATAAACTATTATTTTCTTTTTTTCTTTTCTTTTTCTTATTATATAGTTTTTTCTTCCTTCTTTTACTTCTCCTTTTTTTTTATTTACATTTACAATTATAAAGAAAGTGAAAAATAAAATATAAAAAAATCAAACAACAACAACAACAACAACTAAAAATAAAAAGAAATAATTAAAATAAAATAAAGAAACTTTAGACGAATTAGGCGTATGGGTTAGACCTAGGCGGGTCGATCGAGTCAAGTGGTCGAGTTCGGGTTAGATTTTTGGGTTGGGTTGGATCTTTGGGTTTCTCTTCAATAGTAGGAGTAAGGCACGCTTTAGGCCAATTCATACACTGAATTAAGTCAGGAAAGATGTTTTCATGGGTTTTTTTTATTGGGTTTGGGGGTGTTTGTTCGATGCTATGGTTAATAGAGCTCGTTTGGGAGGTTTTGGAAGTGGCGGTCGGCGATGGTGCTCGGTCCTTCGGCGTGGTGGCAACTAGGCGTGAGAGGAGTGTTGGTTCGGGGGTTTAAGGGTACGAGAAGAGTGGCCGTGGGGTTATTTTAGGTCAAAGGGGGTTAGATGTGGTGGTTTCAAGAGGAAGGTATTGCGGTGGTTAGGGTTTTGAGGGGTAGTAGTTTGGCGAAGCAACAGAGGTTGCGAATAGGGGTGAGATTGGTCAGGTTAAGTAGCTGATGGTGTAGGGAAGTTAGTGAGGGTGGTGGTTAGTGGTGGTTAGCTAAAGAGAGAGAGTGAGAGAGCTATGGTTAGAGAGAGAAAATGAGAGAAAGAGGAGAGAGAGAGCTCGTGAGTGTTCGTAGGTGGTTGTATGTCCTTGTTGATGGTCTATGAGCTCTAATTTATACACGAAACAATCTAGAAAACAAAGGAAAGTTCGTATTCAAATTTATTGAAAATGCCCAAAAATCTAGTTTTTTTTCAAAATTTTGAAGCTTAAATTGAATGTTCGTTTGACTGTATATGTATGTGTTAATGGGTTTAATTCACAGAAGGCTACGTGTGCTCCTCAATTTTATCACTGATTTAATGAAATTGCAATGAAAAAAGGATCAAATTTGCCCATAAAGTACACTGTTCGAAAAGGAAAATGTGAGAAAATATGGGGAAATCGGAGGAAATCGAGGGAAAGAGGGGAGAAAGCAAAGGAAAGAGAGAGAAAATCGGCTGATGTAGCACCACATCGGACTTGACCAACTTGAAGTTACCACGTATCAATAGTGACACGTGGCGGCTAACATGACATGCCACATGATGTCACATCAATAAGGTCTTCCAATCCGATACTGCCATATGTTAATATACGTAGCGTAATCAGATCCTGATACATGGTAGTGTGCTAGTTAATAATAATAATAAAAAAAAAAACCTCCTTCCTTTGCTAAGATTCGAATCCAAAACCTCACACTCAATACCTGTTGAGTCTGATTTTTCGATTTCTTTTATTTAATATTTGATTTCCCCATTTCTAATTAATACTAAACCTTAACCCATTTAATATTAATCCTTGACTAAAAAAATTGAGAAATTCTAGTTTTTTATTGAAAATAATTTTTGGAGTCGTTACCCAACCAGAGTCAGGAAAAAGGAAAGAAACCGTAACCAATTGGGTAGATTAATTATAATTTAGCTACCGGTCTTTGATTTCAATTTTAAATAAAGAATTAGAGGGTTTCAAGTTCGGGGGCTAACCTATTAAACCCTTAACAGATACCACTATCTATTTACCGAAATTAGGATTATTTTTCTAATTATAATATTTTAAAAAATTAATATATAAAATCAAAAGAAAAAAAAAACCTAAATTTCTACATATTTTATCGTTGCCCTGAAGGTGCGTACGTACCCATTAGCCAGGATCAGATAATCGTAGTTCTTTCCAAAAAATTTAGTGTGTTGCTTCATTTTAATTTTGAAAACCGTCCAAGTTTACGTTTTAATTTATTCAGTTTATTTAAAAAATCTAAAGGGCCCTAATCCTTAAACTCTTTTATTTTTTATAAAGGACTCTCCAAAAGTCATATTTCTTAAGAAAATGTTTCTATATTATATTTATTTAAAGAAAAACAACTTTTTATATGATGAATCCTAATAATCTTAATGCTAAAACACCTAAGCTAAAAAAGAAAAATAGTTTTCCATGTGGGGAACCCTTGAAAAACCTAATCTCAAAAATCCCTAAACTAATATATACAACTATCTATCGAAACAAAATAATTCCATATAATATAATTATATAAAAACTAATACTAAAACTCCTAAACTAACATATACACATATTATATACTATGTTAACTAATAAAATATAATAATGTATATATAATAAAAAAACTAATCTTAACAATCTCTAAACTAATATATATATATATATATATATATATATCCATATAACTACTATTAAATAAACATTCACTTAAATCATTATCCAATCTATATAACATTAGAAAACTAATACTAAAGGAATATTCTATTATATACACATATCTATATGTACTATCTTAAAAATAAAAACATAATAAATATAATAATAAATAAATAAAAACTAACCTGAACTTGTCATTCACTATGGTGAAGGAACCGTTCAACAATCTTAGCAACGGTCGTAAACTGCAGTGTCCGTGCCTGAGTGTCGCTGTTCAGGCGAGTTGGCATGCGGCTCACGTGAGAGTAGAGCTGATCGAGTGTGACGCATGTATGTTGTGGTCAGCGCGAAGTGCAGTGATCATCGGGGATTTGGTTGCTGCTGCGTGCACACATGGTGATAGACCACGGTTGTTCATGGATGGAGAACTTCTACGTGAAAGTGTAGTAGTACGTACGGAGTCGGATATCGTGTGGTGTGGCTAAGCATGAAGCTGCGGCTATTTGTGGGAGGTTGTGTGAGGCCGTAATCGTGTGTTGCTTGTATGGCGAAGGTCCTCAGCGGTTGAAGATTGGATGCAGCGTCGGGTCTTAAGTCACGTGGTGTTAGACAGCGAGTTAGGATCGCATATGAAGGAGAAGATGACTGTTCCGGTGATGTTGATCAGGGGGCTTCAATCAGGCGTGTGGGTATGGCTAACGTGCAGTAGGCTTTGGTATGGATGGAGGATAGCAGTTGATCATGGTATCCTTTGAACAATGTAGTAGAAGTGATCAAGGGGCATATGATTGTCAGCGGCTAATGTATCTTGGTCAAAGCGTAGATAGTGATGGACGACGGCTTGGCGTGTATGTGTTTGTGACAAGGGTCACGAACAATGCTCCGTGTGTGCTGATTAGTCGGTTAGAGACATACTGTGCGTGAGTAATGAAGTGATGGTGGGATGCTATATTAGTCGTGGATAATGTAGAGTGCAGCGTGCTCGTGTAGTAGGCTGGTTGCTGTTGTGAAGCGCAATAGTGAACGTGTGTGGTGTGCTCGGTGGGCTGTGTTGAGTATGGGCTGCTGAAGATTGTGTTGTGTTTTTAGTTTTTGTAGGGGCTCCTGTTCCTTTTTTTTTTCTCTCTTTTTTTCTGACTGCGTGAAATGTTTATATAGTTTAAACAAATCATATCATATCATATGTAATTATATCTGATTCGTTAATTAAATTAGATTCAAATTTAATTCAAATTTGATTTAACTAATATTCATATGATTTGATTAGATATGAATCCGATTTTAAATCTTACTTCTATAAAGATAGAAAAATAAAGACATAGATGCTTGCTGAGACTCGAACCTATAACCTCCAACTAAATCCACCACAAATACTCCGCTACTTATCCGTTAGGCCGTTGGTCTGTATCTTGACATTCATTACCATTAAATTATATTTAAACTATCTGATTCCCTAAACTAAAATTTTTAACTAACACTAAAACTAATTATTCCTAATATAAATTACTTCCTAAAAATCTCCGAAAGTTTTTTATAATTTTTCCTTTTCTTATTTTTATTTTTATTTTCATCATTTGTTAATTTTTATTATCTTTTTATCTTTTATTAATTTTTTTTTATTTTTGTTAATTAGGACCCTTTTTGTAAAAATAAAAATTAGGACTTTAAAGGAGTAAAAATTAGGTGTCTACAATACACAAACCAAGTCTATGTGTTTAATCATTAGGCTATTCACCTATGCCTTATTCATATGTTCAATTAAATTGCATATATGAATCAAGTCAACCTAAGCTAGATTCAAATTTAGGCTCAAGCTTAACGGTTCTAAACTTATTTCAAAATTAAAAAATCTATCCTAATAAAATAGAATTTTCTAAAATCTTTTATTTTTTTCAATTTTCTTATTTTTTTTTTTACTTTTTCAATTTTCTAAATTTTTAAACTTTATTTTCTAAACTTATTTTTTATGGTTTCTTTCTACACTTCCTATTTTTAGTACTTTTTTTGAAAATTTCTTATTTTTTGTGCTTTTTTTGAATTTTTTATATTTTCCTAAAATTCTTATTTTTTTTCTAAATTTCTTAATTTTTTTGAGTTTTCTTTAATTTCCTATATTTTCGTGTTTTTCCTAATTTAGGGCCTATTGAGAAAAGAAAAAAAAATGAAAATAAAAATAAAAGTAAAAATTAAGGGGGTAAAAATTAGGTATCTACAATTCTCCGTGGGTCTCTCTTTCCCTAAGTTTGCTTGCATACGTTACAATTATCAACTATCTTATGGACATCCTTAGCTAAATTAGGCCAGTAAAAGTTTTCTTTTAATAGATTAGCTATCTTATTCTCTTTAAAGTGACCAAGTAATCCATCACTATGAGCTTTATTGACCAACAACTCATGCATGGAACAGCTCAGAATGCACAGCCTTCTTTCCTTGAAGAGATAGCTATCCTCGACATAATATCCCTCAATAACAACTCCAACTCTATATTGCTTTATGATAGGACTAAAATGAGGATCATGAGTTTGCTGCTCAGTAATGAGTGAGAATCCTAAAAATTTTGTTTGCAAAGTGGTTAACAAGGTTTGCTGTTGTGATAGAGCATCGGCAACCACATTTGCATTTTCCTTCTTGTGTTAGATTACGTTTGAAAACCCTTCCATAAATTCTAGTCACTTGACTTGTCTCTTAAAGAGTTTGTTCCAACTCTTAAGATGCTTCAATGATTCATGGTTAATGTAAATAACAGACTCTTGTTGTAATAAATAGTGTTGCTAAATAGTAAGGGCTCGGAAAAGAGAGTACAACTCTTTCTCGTACACAAAATAGTTCAAGGCAGTATCACTAAGCTTTTCGCTGTGGTAGGCGATAGGTTGTCATTCTTACATAAGAACGGTGCCAATTCTAATGCTTGACACATCATGTTCTAATTAAAAGGGTTTGTTAAAATCTAGTAGCAATAGGATAGGGGTAGAGGTAAGCTTCTCCTTGATCTCCCTAAAGCTTTGTTTAACTCGATCATTCCATCTAAACCAATTGCTCTTTTTTGTCAACTTGGTCAAAAAGGTGGCTATGGTACTAAAGTTTTTAATAAATCACCTATAAAAAGAAACTAGGCCATGAAAACTTCAAACTTTAGTAACATCTTTCGATGTCGGCCATTCTAAGATAGCTCAGATCTTCTCCCTGTCTACTCAAATTCATTCCCTTAACACTACAAACCCAAGAAAAATTATTTCATATTGGCAGAATGTACACTTCTTCAAATTCTCATATAACTTCTCAATTCACAAAATGTGAAATACTACTCAAATATATTGAACATGGTTGTTCAGGTTGGTATAGTATACTAATATGTCATCGAAGTACATGACCACACATCTTTTGATCCAAGGGTACATCACATGGTTCATTAATCTCATGAATGTGCTCAGCGCATTAGTAAGTTCGAATGACATAACCAACCATTTATAGAGACCATACCTATTCTTGAAGGTAGTCTTCCAATTATTACCTGGTCTCGTGCAAATTTAGTGGTAGCCACTTCACAGATCAATCTTCAAAAATATTTTGGCACTTAGAGCTCATCTAACATATTATTGAGCCTCAGCATTAGGTACCTGTATTTGACAATGATTCAATTAATTGCTCAGCTATCGATGTATATGTGCCATGAACCATCCTTCTTAGGGACAAGTAGAGTTGATACAAACACAAGGGCTTATGCTCTCCCTCACGTATCATCGCTCTATGAGCTCATCTACTTATCTTTTCAGTTTGACAGCCTGCTTAGGGGGCATTTTGTATGCAGGTCAATTTGGTAGGGCAGTGCCTGGCTATAGGTTAATATAGTGGTTTATGCTTTGGATTAGGGGTAATCCTTTAGGCAGCTCCTTAGGAAACAGGTTGGTAAACTTATCAATCAGCCTTCGAATTTCATTTGGAACATCCTTTAAATATCTCATCTCTAGCAATCTTCTAATCAATAGAAACATAGGCTCTTCGGCCTTCTCAGTAGCTCGGAGCTCTCATTGGCTCATCACTAAGGCTTTCTTCTTACTAGCTTGGATGAGCTAATTATGGGTCTCGTTTACTTGGGATGGGGTCATTGGCTATAGCACAATCTTCTTTCCATCCTTAACAAAGGCATAGGTGCTCTTATATCCACCGTGAATAATACATTGGTCAAACAACTAAGGTCAATACATGGGGACGACATTGCATACTACCTCATCCCTATACACATTTCCAATACAGAACGGTATGGTTACTTATTCAGTCATGTACAAAGCACCATTATCATTAAGCCAATGTAGCTTATAAGGTCAGGGATGCTTTAAGATCAGCAAACTTAACCTCTACATAAAGAATTGTATGACTACATTGATATAGCTTCCTGCATCCACTATGATGGTGTACAATTATCCTTTGATGGTACATTTAGTATTAAATAAATTTTCTTTATGATCTTCCTCGGAGTTCGGTATGGAACTCATACTCGTCTCAAGATTAGGGTCATTACTTCTCCCTAGTCGACATAGATACAGGTCTCCTCTTCCTACCCGACTTTGGCTTTTCCAACATCCTTCTCTTCCTTAGTCTCGCTCTCATTAATGTTATCCATTACATCTTTCCAGAGCACCATGACACATTGGTTCAGATACTTGACAGCCATATGTCCGAAGCCTAAGCATTTAAAGCACTTTACTTTGCTAGTCTTTTGTCTAGAGGTTTGTTCTTTCTCATACATTCTTAGGGTCAGCCTAGCCTCAGTTCAACTCGACTGTCCTGCTCAGCCCTGTTAACTTACGTAGTTATCGTTAGGTAAGTCATTCCTTTCCTCGACTTTGCTTAAATAGGTCGGCGTAGAACAGGGGCTCAAGAAAACACTAGCCTAAGTTGCCTTGAAGCACTTTTCCTCTGCTTTTCGACCTTTTGTGCTATCTTAATTGCCTTTTCCAAGGTATAAAACCTCTACATTTCCACAATGTTGTGAATCTCATATTTGATCTTGGAAATGAACCTTGATACTATGCGGGCCTCTAGGTCCTCCCCATTAGCTCGAATCATAAGCATCTAGAACTGTCTCACATAGTTGTCAATAGATCAGCCTCCTTGGTGAAGCTCCCGCAACTTTGCAACTGTATTTTATAATTATGTCTCAAGCAAAAATCTATCCCTTAACAACATCTTCTTCTCATCCAAAGTCCTTACTCATCATCTTATACCCCTTCTCTGGATGCATTCAGCTTCTTTCACCACATAGTGGCATACCTAGAGAACATAAGTAAAACAAGTCAGACATTAAAAGTCTTTATATAACTATAACAGTCAAATGCCTTTTCAACCTTCTCTTCCTACTTTAAGTATTTATCCTCATCTTTACTTCTACTGAAAGGTAAGATTTGGACTTTGACATTATCCAGTCCTCGAAGAGCTCAGCGTCTTCATTCCTATGCTCGATAATAATCAGCCTCTTCTTCTTCCTCACCAAATTCTTTGGCATCCATCTCCTCATTGCCTTCCTCAATTTCCTTTAACTCCATCCTTCGTTTAACAGCTTGGTTTGCAACTCCTCTAGCTCACTGCGGGTAAACTAGGTGATTAGCTTAGCCCCCTTGGCATAACCTCTCTCTTGAATATTTTCAGGTGGATTATGTGGTGGTATACCTTAAGGTTATTGCCCATTTATTTGCATCATAATGACCAAACTCTCGACAAGATTAGTGAGCCTGTTTAGTTTGTCATCAACTGACCTTGGGGTGTTGCTGCCAGTATGACTATGACCAGGTTGAGCACTACTATTCTAGTCATCAATAGCACCCTGAACACTTAAATCTAACATGATACAATATTTCTCAAATAGATTAATAACACACTACACATAAAATACTATTACTGTACTACCTAAAACTTTAGTTAACACTCTCTAACAACTTCACACTCAATAATTGCTTGAATAAGAAAGAAATTGAGCTTGTTTTATTCTTTGAAAAACAGAGAAAGGATAGGGTAACAATGGAACCACACTTACCAACACACAAATCTTCACTACATTGTTCACAACACCAAACTTACCCTATACAAACATGTTAAAGCAGCTATGGAAGGAGTACAGTAGCTACAAGCAACAAACAATAATCAAAACTTCACTATAACTTTACATGCTCCCTCTCAAAACCGTGCTCTGATACTAGTAAAGCTGATGCATCTTTAAGGTCGGATACATGAAGAAACACCACAACGAAGCGAACCAAAAAGAAATAAAAGAAAAGCTAGGAAAGTCCAAGCAGCTACTAATTGGATATGACACACCAATCAATCCTACTTGACTTACAATTTGTCAAATATGACTCAATGGTTCGAATTGAAGGGTCATTCACTACTGCTCCTTACTAAAGAGAATAGATAATAGTTAAAAGATAATGAGAACACTAGGGTTGCTGAAACTTGAATAAATTTAGATATAGATGATTAATGATTGCATACAATTAAGTGGATGTTTATATACCCATCCACTAGAGTTACCTTATATGTATGAAAAGACAAAAGGGTATTCTTACAATTAGGTTACTTAATATATAGTAAAAAGGGTAAAAGAGACAAAGAATATTCAGTGCGGAAAAAAGTAAGAATCCTTTTAGAATATCATGCTAGAAGATACATGTTAATTAATTACTGGATGTCAAAAATATGGTACAAGTGGTTGAAGGAGAATCTGCAGTCAGGGGCCAACTTGATTTGAATCAAGTTGAAACTTGGTCAACCATTCACTGAAAGGTAATTAACTTGAGTTGGGGTCAAACATTTGTAATCAACTCAGATAGTCTTAGGCTGTGTTCGGTAGGCCCGATGCGAGAGACGATTCGGTAAGCATGTTGATAGAGAAGGGAAACACAAAGGTTAGGATAGGAATTTTTTTTCTCGAAGATGACTTTGAGCTAATACTCTCTAAGTGAGTCTTTAGAGTCCTTTAGCTTGGCTATGTATGATTGATCCATGAGGTTAATTCTTGTCATTTTCTTCTGTAAAGTAGTTAGCATGGTTTGCCGATGTGATAGAGCATCAGTAACCATATTGGCGCTTCTTTTCTTATGCCGAATCACATATGAAAAACCTTCCATGAACTCTAACCACTTGGCTTACCTCTTTAAAAGTTTTATTTTGACTCCCAAGATGCTTCAACCACTTATGGTCATTGTAAATAACAAACTGTTGAGGCAATAAGTAAAGTTGCCAAATAGTAAGAGCTCAAAAAAGAGAGTACAACTCTTTCTCGTACACAAAATAGTTCAATGCAACACCACTAAGCTTCTCACTATAGTAGGTAACCGATCATTGTTCTTGTATAAGAACAGTACCAATTCCAATGCTTGACTCATCACACTCTAACTTAAACAGTTTGTCAAAATCGAGCAGAGCTAGGACAGGAGTAGAGGTGAGCTTCTCTTTGATCTCCTTAAAGCTCTGCTCAACTCGATCATTCCATCTCAACCCTTTACTCTTCTTGGTTAGCTCAGTCAAAGGGCCAACAATGGTACTAAAGTCTTTAACGAATCACCTATAATAAAAAAAAAGAAAAAAGCAAGGCTATAAAAACTTTGAATTTTAGTGATATTCTTTGGCATCAGCCACTTCAAGTAGCTCGGACCTTCTCCTCATCAGCTTGGATTCCTTCCCCTGATACTACATACCTAAGAAAAACCACTTCACCCTAACAGAAGGTATACTTCTTTAGGTTCCCAAATAACTTCTTGGTTTGTAAAATATAAAAAATTGCTCAAAGATGTTAAATATTGTTGTTTAAGCTGACACTATACACCAATATATTATCAAAGTATGCAACCATACATAGTTTGATTAAAGGGTGCATCATATAGTTCATAAGCCTTAGAAATGTGCTCAATGAATTGGTAAGCCATAGAGACCATGCTTCGTCTTGAAGGCAGTCTTCCACTCATCACTTGGTCTTATGTGAATTTGGTGGTAGCCACTTTGTTGATCAATCTTTGAAAGTACTTTGTCGTCATGAAGCTCATCTAACATGTCATCGAGCCTTAGTATTGGGTATTTGTACTTGACAGTAATTCGGTTGATTGCTAGGTTGCCAATGCATGTGTACTATGAACCATCCTTCTTTAAGATGAGTAGAGCTAGTATAACATAAAGGCTCATGCTCTCTCCCATATATCCTCTCTCTATAAGCTCATCTACTTGTCTTTTTAGCTCAACAACTTGCTCGAGGTTCATTTTGTTGCAAGTTGGTTCACTAGGGCTACACCTAGCTATAGATTGATACAATGTTTATGCCTTATATTGGAGGTAGTTCTTTAGGCAACTCTTTAAGAAGTAGGTTGAAAAATTCATTTATCAAGCTTTAGACCTCATCAGGTACATCATCCAAATCTCTCATCTCCAATAATATTCTAATCAATAAGAACATAAGCTATTTAGCCTTCTCAACAACTCGAAGCTCTCTTCGGCTCATCACTAAGGCCTTCTTCTTATTAGCTCGAGTGAGCTGATTATGGGTCTCATTTACTTGGGTTAGCATCATGGGTTGCAACATAATCTTCTTCTTGTTCTTAACAAAGACATAGGTGTTATTGTATTCATTGTGAATAATATGTCGGTCAAATAACCAAGGTCTTCCAAGTAACAAATGTGAAGCTCCTGTAAGGATGACATAACACACACTACTTCGTCCTTGTACACATTCCTAATACTGAATGGCATAGTTACTTGATCTGTCATGTATAGAGCACCCTTATTATGAAGCCAATATACTTAGAGGTTGGCAGTCTAAACCTGTACACAAAGGACTATGTGACAATGTTAGTGTAACTTCCTCTATCCACTATGATGGTATACAATTGTTCTTTGATGGTATACTTTATATGGAATAAATTCTCTCTCTGGTCTTCCTCTAAGTTTGATAGGGAACTCAAAGTTTGATAGGGAACTCAATACTCGTCTCAATGCTAAGGTCATTACTTCTCCTTAGTCGACATAGACATAGGTTTCCTCTTCCTCCTCAGCTTTAACCTTTCAAACATTCTTCTCCTCCTTGAGCTCACTCTCATCGATGCTATCCACTATATCTCCTCAGAGCACTATGGTACATCAGTTTAGACACTTAGTGGTCATATGTCTATAGCTTAAACATATAAAGCACTTTACCCCGTTGGTCTTACGTCCTAAGGTCTATCTTCTTTCATATGTCCTTAGGGTTGGCCTAACCTCACTTTGGCTTGGCTGGTCTGCTCAGCTATCATCAAGTCGATCATTTCTTTCCCCAGCTCAAGAAGATCTCCTTGGCTAAGATTGAGTGGGTTGGCGCAAAATAGAGGTTTGGGAAAATGTTGTCTAAGTTTACTCAAGGAATTTCTTCTCTATTTTTCTACCCTCTATGCTCCCTTAATAGCCTCTTCTAGAGTATAAAACCTTTATACTTCTACAATATTGTGAATATCATGTTCAAGTCTTAAAATGAACCTTGACACTATACAAGCCTTGAGTTCATCCACATTAGCTCAGATCATCCGTATTTGGAATACTCTCACATAGTCATTAACAAATCAACCTCCTTAGTGAAGTTCCTATAGTGTGGCAAATGTGTCTTACAAGTAGGTATCAAGCACAAATCTACCCCTCAACATTCTCTTCATCTCATCTTAAGTTCTTATTCCTTGTCTTTCATCCCTTGCTTTAACTACATTTAGATTCTTCTACCACATAGTAGCATATCCAGAGAACTTAAGTCTAGTAAGTCACACTTTAACAACATATGTATATCCATAACTATGGAACACTTTCTCCACCTTCTCTTCCCACTCCAAATATTCATCTACATCTCCACTTATACTAAAGGGTGGGATTTAGAAATTAACATTGTCAAGTCCTTGAGGAGCTAGGCATTCTTGCTGTTATACTCAATAATAATCAACCTCTTCTTCTTCCTCTACATACTCATCGGCATCTACCTCCTCATCATCTTCCTTAATCTCCTCCAACTTTAGTCTTCGTCTACCAACTTTGTCCACTACTCCTTCAACTCAAGGGGGTTGAATCGAACGATTGGCTCGGCTACCTTAGCCATAATGTCTCTTTAGAACATTTTTAGATAGGTTATGATACGGTACACCCTGGGGTTGTTGTCTGTTATTGTGCATCATGATGATTAGACTCTCAACAAGATTAGTGAGTCTATTAAGTTTATCATCAACTAACCTTAGAGTATTACTATCATTATAACCACAACTAGTTTTAGCGCCACTACTCTAGTCACTAATAGCACCTTTTACACTAGAATCTGATATGGTATAACACTGCTTCAACAGATTAACAATACAATATATGGAAAACACTACTACCTTACTACTTAAAACTTCAATTAACATACTTTAATAACTTTAACACCTAATAATCACTTGAATAAGACAAAAATGAACTTGCTTTATTTTTGTAGTAAAAAATAGAGTAAAAGTAGGGTAACAATAAAAACTTCACTTATCAATACACAAATCTTCATTACATAGCTCAAAACTTTAGAACTTACTTCACACAAACACACTGAAGTAGCTACGAAGGGAACATAGTAGCTACAAATGGCAAACACAAACCAAAACTCCACTGCAACTTCATATACTCTCTCATGGAACCATACGTTGATAATGGCAAAGCCAATGCATCTCCAGGGTTGCACACATAAAGGAGCACACAACGAATAGAACAAAAAAGAAAAAAAAGAAAAAAAAAAAGAAAATAAGGCTATTAAAGTCTATGTAGTTACTAACTAGATATGATACGCCAATCAATCCTATTCAGCCTACAATCCATCGAATATGACTCACCAATTCAAATTATGGGGTCACTCAGCACTACTCCTTGATAAAAGGAATAAATAAGAGTAAAAAGACAATGAGAACACGAAGGTTACTCAAAAGGGAAACTTGTAATAATGTAATAACGAAGTGATTTATGTCTGCGTACAAAATGAAGGGGGGGTTATATATGAGCCCTATTAGGCTTATAAGCACATATGAAAAGAAAGAAAAGGGTAATTTACAATTGGAATACATGAAATATACTAAAAAGGGTAAAAGAGACAAATAATATTCAATACAAAAACGTAAAGAATCCTTCTAGAATGTTATGCTAAAAGATATGTGTTGCATGATGGCTGGTCGCTCTGAAATATAATACAATTTAGATGAAATTAGGAAAAAGAGGGTATGCGATCAAAGCCAATCTGATATGAATTAGGTTGGTCCTCAATCAATCAATTGTTAATGAATATTCACCTTAGACTGAGGTCAAATCTTGGTCAGTTTGAGAGCTCATCTTTAGACAGTTGCTAAGGTTAGTATGCTTGAATATTGTCTGGATTATGGTACAGTTGCTTAGTAGGTAGGCATGCTTGCTCGGAGGGTCGGTACATCTACTCGATAACTCCAAAGACAATGTTGGTGCACGAGAGAGCTCGATACTCAAGTTGGTAATAAAGTGAATCATAGAGGTTGAAATAGGAGTTCTTGTCCTAGATGGGGCTATGAGCTATTATTCTCCTCATAAGTCCTTGGAGTCATGTGGTACAGCTATACATGATTGGTTTAGAAGGCTGATTTCTATCAATATGGTACTGTAAGATACATTTGTTTAATATGGTGTTAGTGGAAAGTTTAAATTTTTCTTAGACAATATTACCCCTAGCACTTGATGTCCAATTATATGCCATACCAAAGTTTGAAAATAACAAACTTGCTTATTTTTCTTTATTAATTTAATTGACTTAGGTTTTACATGAAGTGGGCAACCAACTGTTGGTATGGATCATCAAATGCTTCACAGCATGTTTGACGAAATTTGTACAATGATGCATAAGAAGCAAGGGAAAGGCTTTGAGAATTCCTTTGTGAATTTTGTTCATGCTATAGGCAACATCTACACTTGTTTTGTTTGTAGTGCTTTGAATGAAAAATTAGGTTCATGGATAATCAATTTAGGTGTAACGGACCATGTAATGCCTTTCTATACCATCCTTTTCAACATCTAAACATTGCTCCATCCTATAATAATTAGACTACCTAATGGTAACAACAAAATTATTTATCTCATTGGTTTAGTATACTTGAGTAGCCATTTGAAATTAAGTCATATTCTCTATATACCAAATTTTAGTCACAATTTGCTTTTAGTTAGGCATGTTCTTACTAATAACAATCTCATAGCCAAAATTGATGCATCTTACTTCATAATTCAAGACTTAAATAGTGATGTTATTATTGCTTCAAGCAAAGCTAAGCAATGTCTCTATATTTTGTATTCCAATGCAATGGGCAGTAGTTCTCTGGATGGTTATTCTCAACCCATTTCCTTTTCTATTGATATACTAGTTGACAATTCCACTTATTGCATTTGTTTCATGATCATTTGGGTCATACATTTCTTTCTAAGTTGCAACATTTAGATTCTTGTAAGCAGCTTGATGTTACAAATTTCCTTTATGCTACTTGTGGTGAAGCAAAATCACATAGACTACTCTTTGAGAGAACTTCTTATTAAGCTACTTGTTTGTTTAAATTGCTTCATATAGATATTTGGGGGGCTTACTTAGGAATTGATTGAATTACCTCCCAGTATAAGTCGATAGTATTTAAATGGGTTTATAAATTCAAATATAAACTTGATGGCTCTATTGAAGGGTATAAGGCTTAGTTAGTGGGAAAGGGTTAGACTTAGATAGAGAGCATTAACTATCATGATATATTTTCACCAGTTACTAAGCTAGGTATGGTGTGAATTCTTATAGCTAAAGTAACTGCTTTTAGGTAGCTACAATAATGCTTTTTCACACAAATATCTTGATGGGGAAATTTTTATGACTCCTGCTTTGGGCTATTCTAAGGTTACTTCAAATGAGATTTGTAAGCCTAAACGATCACTTTATGGGTTAAAGCAAGCGTCTCACCAATGGAATAAGAAAATTCCTCAATTTCTTATTTGTAAAGGTTTTGTTCAATATACTAGTGATCATGCCTTGTTTACTTGTTATCAATTCGATGGTTTTATTGTAGTGCTTTAATATGTAGACAATATGTTAATTTTTGGTATAAATGACACTTTTATTGCTCTATTAAAGACTGAATTACATGATGCATTCACCATTAAGGATCTCAGGTCAATAAGGTTTTATCTTGGTACTAAGATTTACTCCTCTCTTACCGATACCATGTTGCATCAACGCAAGTATATTCTTGGTACTATGTTAGATGTTAGACTTTCTGCTTGTAAACTATTTTTACTACCTTTGCCTACTATTCTTACTCTTAACAAACATATAAGTGATGTTCTTGAGGATCCATTTTTGTTATTGTTGCACCTTAAGTTGCTTGTTGTATCTCTCTCTTACATGGCTTGATATTTCTTTTGTTGTCAACAAGTTGAGTCAATATCTCTTATAGCCATGTACTCCTCATCTATAAACTACATTTCACTTTGCTCAAATATCTGAAGGGTTCTATTGATTTGGGGCTTTTCTACTTAGTAGATAATGATTTTCCTCTTGTGGGTTTTTCTGATGCTAATTAGGGCTCCACTTCCTTTGATAGGAAATATTTTTCTAGTTCTTCTATCATACGAGGTGGTGCTTTGGTGTCATGGAAGTTCGAGAAACAAACTACTATTTGTACATCCATTACAAAGGCTGGATATAGGAGTATGGAGTTACTGTTAAAGAGCTTTTGTGGGTGTCTTTTATTTTACGTGATCTACGACTTCCATTTTCTCTTCCACTTCCCCTTTCCATTGATAATTGATCGATTATTCTTATTGCATTGAATCCATATTTGCATTCTAGAATAAAGCACATCAACATTGACACTCCTTTCATTCACCATCATGTTAATTTTGGTTTCATTCAGTTGGTTTATCTCCTTACTCGTCAGCAAATTGCAAATTTACTCACAAAAATGCCTTCCATTGAGCAATTGGATTATATGCTTTCCAAGATCAATCTTTAATGAGATCTAACCTAACAGGGGGATGTTGACAATGTAGAGAGCTGTCATGAACTGAGGACGGCCTAGTCGTGGCAGACGCTGTATACTATACGAAGAACCCCTGATTGGTTACCCTTCTAATCAAGAACTCTTCACACAATATACAAGGCTCTACAACCACTAGTTCCCAAAAAACATCCAGATTCACATGATATCATCACACAAACATAGTTATATAAAATTTGAGTTATAAAGCTTACAATACATGGTGATTAAGTATATCTAAGTCTATGATACTAAGATAAACAAAAGTACATGAGTAAGAGTCTACATAAACTATTCTCTCTCAGTACACAGGACAGCTAGCTCTTGCCCAAGTCCCCAAGCTGACCTGTGGCATCCCTCATCTTGCCTCTACGAACGGGCTATCCTGTAACAAAAGTCTAAAGGGGTGTAAGCCTAAGCTTAGTGAGCAAAACCCTCAGCCATACCACAAGCAAGTTATAAGTACATTATATTCACGTATATGAATGAATGATCAACCAGAATGCCAGACAATACGTATAATTAACTAGTTCATATACGTAACTCAGATTTAATACCCTCCGAAGTCAGGGTCGGAGTTTACATGACACCAATCAGATCCGGGTATTATACTAGAACTTACTTTACTATGGAACTCTACGTTCCGTACTTATATCAAATAATTCTTTTATTTTCATAAAAACCAAGTTCTAGTATAATCGTAAGTGGGCCCTCGCAGTCCACACTTACCCCTAAACGGAGGCCTCTAGACTCGACCCTTAGACAGGTGGTTAGCGCTTCTAACGCTTAGTATTCCCGCGGGCTAAGGTAAGGTCATTTTGTACGAGTGCACCATACAAAACCAAATAAATTAATAATATCAACTCTTGAATGACCTCTCTTTACCTCCATGTGATGTGACGGCCAAAATTGTATTCATGCTATGCATGTTAATGCATGTCCCAGTTTCTTTTTATAGGCCGAGTATAATTAAGTTCAAATTATGCTGTGACCATCCAATGGTACACACAATCATTTTCTATACTACCATGCAATAAATAAGGCATTTTCTATACTTAAGATAAATTCACAACATAACACACAATTACATACACAAGTATTTCCCGAACCCTACACAGTAATCAATTAACAATAATATTTAAGTCCACTATCTACAATCACAATCAAGCATGGAATCATAGGGTAAATACTTACTCGGCCATGGTAACTTGCCCTAATCGTAGTAATCGATTGGGAGGTCCTTGCTCACCTCAGGATCACCTGATCATTATAATATGATAATGCTAGTAAGTAATCGAATTAACTAATAATTCTGATTATCTATTTGTCTAATTCTACTTAAATTACTATCAACTCCTATCCGGTTAGACTTTATTATTAATCGTATGTAACTTTTTCATTTTATTTCTGATATTTATGACTTTATAGTCGTTTTTCATCGTTTTCGAACGTACCTTCATACGGTAATGTCCGTTTTAGACGTTATGACCCATGTTTTACGATATAGACTAAATTTATAAAAATTTTTAACTATGAAAACTTAAGTACTCTTATTACTTATATTTATATCTTTTGTTTATACTTAATGATTTAGTTAACCCTTAAATTCTTATACCTAGAGGATTTTACTTTACCATTACTGATTCATATACTTAATTAAGTATAATCCAATTTAGAATGTGTATTAGGATTTACTAATTTAGGTATCTAATTATATATACTCTTCTCATTTTCTCATTTTATAATCTATGCTTATGTCATCGCTTACATCATCATTGCTTATGTCATCACTTGCTTCTATCATGGCTTATGTCATCACTTGTTTCTATCATGGCTTATGTCATCATGTGCTTACCTCATCACTTACTTCATCACTTGATTACATAAGCCTCACCTCATGCTTATATTATATGTACATGTCTTATGTACATTTCACTTCTTTCCTTATGCTTATGTACATATACCTTATACATATATATACTTATACCTATACTTAGACTTATACCGTATTTATACGTGTATACATACTAATATATCTATACGGTTAGATACGTATTTTTATACAAAATTTCGTATGCCTAATCTTTTCCTTAAGAAAAGCTTCCTAATTCCATTCTTTTGTGTTTTTAAGTGTGTAATTAGTGTAGTATAAGTATGTATAGTTAGGTGTTGTCTTAATTTAGGTTATGTACATGGTTAATACTCATGTATAAAGGTTCCCATAAAAGTATTCTTTTAGTATTTCCTTATGTACACATACCTATGAGCTCATACACATGTATTTCTTTCCTCTCGTTCATGGTTCCTCACTTTCTACACTTAAAGAAGGGAACTTTATGTCCTAATCTATATGACCATACATATCACATGTCTATTTATCTAATCTACCTAATTACCTAACTAATAAATAATAGAAAGAAACATAAAGCAACTTAAGTACATACCTTTGCTTGTGTTGGAATTAAGGGGACAAAAGGAGAAGTGATGAAAGTGAAATGGGAAGAAGAAGCTCACGGCAATGGAGGAATGTTTTTGTTTTGTTTCTTTTGTCTTGTTTTCATTATGGAAGAAAACAAATGGTGGGGTCAAGATGAAGAATAAGTGGACAGCAACTAAAGAAGGGAAGGAAAAAAGAAAAACCAAAAGAAAAGGAAAGAAAAGCCATCATCATAAGATTAGATATTTTCTTTATCTCTTAGTGTCTTTTGTTGACTTTTCAAATTGTTGACTTTAGTCAACATGTGTTGACTTGGTCAACTTTTCTTAAGCATGTGTAATTTTGTATACATAATGTAGTAATTAAGGGAAATTAAGGGAAAATTAAGGAAATGAAGTATTTAGTGAATTGATTAGTAAGAGTAGATGATGAGGTCTTACTTTAAGTATTTATAACCTATAAACATCATTTGGTAAACTACTTAGTGTAACTAGTATGGAAAATATTAATTAGGGTATTAAGGTTCACTACATTTAGCTTAATCTTCAACTATACCTCTAACTCTATGTAATACTATTTTAATCATATACTTAAGAAATAAATGTAATATATGATTCATTATCTTAGTTTCTAAAGGATTACTTGAGGATTCAAATCATATATGCATAAATGAAAGTCATCTCTAACCTTTTTCTAATGATTTGGCAAAATACGAAGATTTTACTATCAATTAGGGTTTTTAGGGTATACTATGATGAATTAGTGCACATGTGTCTTTCAGGTGATCATTTTAGGGTTTCTATCACTTTTGAATGAAATCTTTAGCATTTAGGAAGATTTAGGATAGAAAAGTTTTTTACGCGAATAATTAATTCTTTTAGGGTTTTCACTTTCATTAGCCTTGTCAACTCCTAAATTGTCTAATATAGTTGAATCTATTTCAAAAGTTAGGTTGAAAATTTTAGGGGTTTACAAGAGCAATTTTTATTTATTAGTCCACATGTAAATTAGATAGTTGATGTGTACACTTTAGTTAGCACACTTATACCACAAATGGTTTGGTATATACTTTGTAACTAATGTATTAGGAAAGTGCACCTATCAATTTATAATATGATGGATAGAAGTCCAAATGTCAATCCCATAGGGGCTAATATGATTACTAATATTCACTAGATCTTTATTATCTAACCAACAAATTAAATTTTAAGAATCTTAAAGAATTAAATCTAAATTACTGTGAAAACTAATTTAAATATTAATTAAGACACAATTCAAGAATTAACAAGAAAGTAATTTAATTAATTCAAGATTCAACATTATACTTAGATCTTACTTCCCCTAGATCTAACATGTGATTTTTTTAAAGATAATCTAATTTATTCTTTAATTTTTCTTGATCGGGAGAATTCTCTACTAAAACTAACTACTTTCTCAAGCCAATTAACCCTAACCTAAGAATCACCTATTAGAATCTCTTCTCAATAGCATGACCTAAGATTGCATTATTGAACAATAAATTCCCTATACTTTAATTCAAAAATTCCAGAAGAATCTTACAAATTATCTCTAATTTTGCAATCATTCTCATCAACAATGTCTAGATCTAATCTTATAAGAAATCTCTTGATTCTCTTATGTGATATCAAACTCTAGATTACTACGCATTAAAATAATAACCTAAATCATGAAACAAAAACAGTTGAATCAAGAAAATAATAAAGAACTAAATTAATCAATACTAATTATGTCGCATGAATAGATTTAGGTTCCACAAAACCTAGATATCAAGATTCTACTCATTACACATTCTAAAATAAGAATATAAAAATAAAGTATAGAAAAGAGTAAAAAAAAGTATCATGAAATCCGAATAAAATTAAATCTTGAAATCTTCTCTTCTCCTTGCTTTCTTGGTTGTTCTTAGCTTCTAAAACTCCCTTAAAATCATGTAAATAAGTTCTTCTGAATAAACCCTAACAAGATTTTATATATGAAGAATTTCAAAAAAATAGGTTGGTTGGAAAAGACATGACCAAGAACACAACTATGTATTTTGGTCGTTTCCTTTACTGTACTACATTTGTCCTTTTTTTTTTTTTAAACCTAGAAATGACATGACTAACAATATGATCATGTCTTTTGGTTATTTGACTGTATCAATATTCAAACTTTCATAACTTGCTAATTTTAGCTTCGATTTGAGTTAAATTTCTTTTTATCTTCTCCTTTTCTCATGTAAATCGTTTCAAAACTTGGAAAACAAAATTTTACTTAATTTACTGTTATCATCTAAAAATAAACTCAAATTTCAAGGAAAATCATAAAAGATCACTAAATAAAATATAACCAAATTGAAACTCATCAAACATCCCCACAATTAGAATTTGCTTGTCCTCAAGCAAAAAAATCAAAGAAAAATTAAGACAAGGATTCTTAAGTTAAAAACCATCAATGCGTAGGAAACTAGCTAAAAATTATACTTAAGTCGGAAAGATTCAACTTGCAAATTTAATTAATTTTCTTTAAATAACTTTCTTAACTCTTATACTCAATTTTTTTTCCTAATATCCAAAGGATACAAAGTACCAGAGTTCACAAACTAATATATGTAAATTAAAGTTTAACCGGATCATTTAATAAAGGATTCCTATACTCAAGATTAGATTTAACATCTCGCCAATCAGAAAAGAGTCATAAAATTTTTAAACTTACTTAGCTATAATTTATACAACCCTCTCTTCAATCTCGCTAAGTACTATAATTCAGAATAAACACGTATTAAATCCTCTCATTCTCTAATCATCCCCTTAGTTCATGCTTTAGCTGGAAGGCTTCAAATGTACCAAGTTAAACACATTAATTAAGGACGATTGTGTTGGCAGTGGGAGAGGATGTCCCTCCTTTGACAGATTAAGACCGATCCATACCAACTTCGCCCTTAGATTAGTAATGGGAAAGAACCTTTCTCTTCTGAAGGACCGAGGCCGATCCATACGAATTCATTCTTTAATTTTATTTTGCCTCTCTCTCTCTCTCTCTCTCTCTCTCTCTCTCTCTCTCTTTTATATCACTTTTTACCTCTAACTATTTCATTTCGGGGGTTTCTCAAAAGATAAATTTCATTTGTTTGTTTACTAAGGATGATAAAGCTCTAAAGTCATCTAAGAGGAAAGTATACATCAAAGTAAGCTTCGAAAATAATCATAACTAACTCCTAACCAATGATGTCACTCTAATCCTAAGTCATTAAAATCTTAAGCTGAATAATCCTTAACTTTACTCCACAAAGATTTTACCTATCAACTTTGGCATCGTATAAATCAAACATCAAAGATCAAGTATTCAAATTACATTCAAGTTAGTGGAAGTTATCAATTTCCAAATAATTGCAAGTCAATAAAATAATAAAATTAGGTTAAATGCGAAAATGTTGGTCTCTTAAGTAGTAAAAGTTTCTTTATATTTCTATATCTCCTTCCCCACACTTAAAATCGTACATTGTCCACAATGTATGAATTAAGTCACATAATAAAAAATATATCAATAAAAACAATTATAGGTAAGGCTAGATAAAAGTAGGAAAGAAAAATTGATACTCCCCTAAAAATTTGAGTAACATGATACATAAATGTAAGAAGTCTAAAGTTTAAAGTAGTCCAAATCAAACGCAATCTCTAACCTAAGCTTTAAAGTTCCATGACCTTAACCTCATAATCCTCCTAATCATAGGGATCATCCATGAAATCAACCTCATCCTCTTCATATTCTTCATCCTCCTTCTTATCATTGACATCTTTAGCCAAACTCTCCTCTTGAGCTCCTTCCTCTTAACTTGTAATTGAGCACGTGGTACCATATTTCTCTACAAAAGGAAACAAGATTCAAGTCTAATTTCCAATATGCCAAAGCTTCCCTACACTTAGAATAAAGAAATAGACCAAAAATCATGATTAAGTATGGAAAATAAATACTATAACTCATTGAGGAATTTTCTTAAACACGTGGTCTGCATGCAAAATGTAGTTCTGTTCTTGAGAAATCATTCATGCAATCCTCACAACTATTGTTACATAATAGATTCTAAGCATTCTTAAACTCCCAATTCCTTAATGACATGAATCAATAACATTTGTATATTTGAATAAACACTAAAGCCCTAAGTGCTAAATTGAAGAAAAAGGCATATAAAGCAATCAAGTTTAGCACTTCAACTCAAACATTCAAGAATCGAATGCCTATAGTAATATACTGTAATAAGTAGAATTGTGTTATAACCCATGTTTTACAAACCCAAAGTTTAGCTCCAATTCAAAAACACGGTTGTGTTCATCATGTATATCACTATCAAAATACTAAAACAAACAACATTTAACATGACCTACACTTACTAAACAGAATCATGCAAAAGCCGTAAGAAAAAGTGAAATCCAAATAAGTTCTTCCATGAAAAATTCAAGAAAAACGAGAGATATCAAGAACTTATCAGAGTAGTTGAAGTGAGTGCACTTGGGAAAACGTAAATTAGTGTGAGTGATGGATTGTGAATTAAAGATGGTTGCAAGTATGTTCTTTTGTGTGTTTATGCATGAGTGAAATAGCAGATGAGAGGAAAATAAAATCATACGTGTGTTTGTGTAGAAGAAGAAGTGAGGAGAAGTGTTGAAAAAAAACTTGTTAGGCATAAACTTATATAGTAGGCACAACACGACTGTATCTCACGGTTGTGTATCTTTCTGTGGCATGGCCAAAACTTATCCCGGGACTGACACAATCCGAAACATGACCATATCTCTAGATCATGTAACCTTTTACAGCACAGTTGTGAAGCATGCTTGCAATTGACATAGTCCAAGACACAACTGTGTCTTTGGACTGTATAGTATACTGTTTTGCATTTTTTTTATTTACTTTTAACTTTTATTATTTTTATTTTAATTTATACTTGCTAAGCCTAAATGCATGAGTTTAAAATAAAATAAACCTAAAGAAACAAAAATACTAAACTAAAAAATGAACCAAAGAAATATAATCCAAAAGATTAAACTAAAAGGAAAACTTATTATGTTGCACTTATCAATTTTGAAATTTCATTTAGCTTTAGGGACGCTGCCCTAGAAACCCCGCAAGGGATGCCATCCCCATGACCCTTGATAAATAACTAGTTAGCAGGACTACCGTATGCGTAGTGTAACTTAAAAGTGAACTTGACCCTAAAATGAAAAATAAAAGTATTAAAGTGTTAAGATAAACTATCGAGCTTGGTTTTTCACTCTCCTAATTCTATTATAAAATTACATCTTCTTTAAACCGATCACTACTAAACCCTACCCATTTAATGCGAATTCTTGACTAGGGTTTAAAGAAAGCCATTTCTTTTTATTTTGAAAACAACTTTAGAGTTGCCACTCGACTGGAGTCGGGAAAAATAGTTAAGTTACAACCAATTGGGTGGATTTGTTATAACTTAGTCACTAGTCTAACGATTAAAACCAATTTTATGAAAACGGTTTTTGAAAACTAGAGATTTAGGCTCGGGGGTTAGGAATTTTAAACCCTTACGGGTACCATTGACTCTCCAAAATTAAAATTAAACTTAAAAATCATCTTTATTTATGAAAGACAAGACTCAATTTAATTATTCTAATTGGATAAACAAAATAATCTAAACTAAAGGAAAAGGGAAATTAGGTTTTTTCATTTTTATCATTGCCTTGTAAGTGCCTACGTACCCGCTGTTTGGGATTAAACATACGTAATTCTTTTAACGAAAACTTTTAGCGAGTTAAATTGATTTTAATTTGGAAAACATATGGAATTTATGTTTTTAGTTCAATTTGGTTTATTTAAGGAAATTTTTAAAAAAAGTGAAGGTCCTAAATTGAAATTTTTATTTTTGGAAAATCTAAAAGGGCCATAATTTTACGAAGGGTTAATTTATTTTTATTTTTTTGAAAAAGATTTTTTTCTAAGTGATAAAAATAATTTATTCACTAGCCTAATTAATTATTTTTATTATTTTTTTTACCTACATTATCTTATTTATTCTTTTTATCTATTTCTACTATATTAAAATAAATAAACTAATACATAAACTTTTTCTTTCTTTCTTCCTTTTCTTTTTATTGTTATATAGTTTTTTCTTCATTCCTTTTCTTCTCTTTTTTTTTTTTATTTACATTTACAATTATAAAGAAAGAGAAAAAAAAAATAAAAAATGAAACAACAACAACAACAACTAAAAATAAAAAATAAAAAAAGAGACTTCGAATGAATTGGGCGCTCGAGTTGAAACTGGGCAAGTTAGTCTGGTCGAGTGGTTAGGTTTGGGTCAGATTTTCGAGTTAGGTCGAATCTTTGAGTTCCTCTTCAATAGCTGTAGCAAGGAGCACTTCAAGCCAATCCATACATTGAATTAAAGTAGGGAAAGACATTTTCATGGGTTTTTTTTATTAGGTTTAGGGATGTTTGTTTGATACCGTAGTTAATGGAGCTTGTTTGGGTGGTTTTTGATGTGCTGGTCAGTAGTGGTGCTTGGTCCTTTGGTGTGATGGCAGCTAAGCACGAGAGGGGTGTTGGTTCAAGGGTTTAGGGATAGGGGGAGAGTGGCCATGGGGTTATTTTATGTTAAAGGGGGTTAGATATGGTGGTTCCGAAAGTGGGGTTTTACAGTGGTTAGGGTTTTAAGAGGTGGTGGTTCGGTGAGGCAGTAGAGGCCATGGCTAAGGACGAGATTGGTCGAGTTTAGTAGCTAATGGTGTAAGGAAGCTAGTGAGGGTGGTGTTTGGTGGTGGTGAGCTAGAGAGAGAGAGATTCGAAGAGAAAGAAAGTGAGAGAGCTACGACTAGAGAGAGAAAACAAGAGAAAGAGGAGAGAGAGAGTTTGTAAGTGTTCATGGGTGGTTATGTGTGTTCGTGCACATCCCCTAACACCTAATTTATAGTCGAATTCAACCTACAAACAAAGGAAAGCTCGGATCGACCTTTAATGTAAATGCTAAAATTTTAGTTTTTTTTTTCCAACTTGGGAGCTCGATTTAACTATGTTAATGGATGAATCTGGTCCTATTCTTTAGTTCAATTCAATGTAGGTCATGTGGAGTGCAAGATTGATGCAAGAAATTATATGCTTATGTGTGAAATTTATGCGAAAATTGAAGCCAAAGTGAAGGGGGTAGGCTATTCTTGAGAAGGAAAGAGGAGGAAAATTTGGAGAAAACAAGGGAAAACTGAGGGAAAGTGCTGACGTCACGCTACGTTAGCCAACCCAACCAACCCTGACCTACCAGGTGACACATGGCAGTTGACGTTGCATGCTACGTAGCGCCATGTTAGCAAGGTGATCTAACCTGACGATGCTACGTGTCAGGATACGTAACGTAGTAAGATCTTGACACATAATAGTGTGCTAATTAACAAAAATAAAAAATAAAAAAAACTCTTTGCCTTTGCCAAGATTTGAACCCAAGACATCACACTCAATATCCAAACCAAGTCCATGTGTTTAACCATTAGGCCATTGACTTGTACCTTGTCCATAATGCAATTGCACGTATGGACCAAGTCAATTTATGCTAGATTCAAATCTAAGCCTAGACCTAGTAACCTAACTTCTAAACATATTTAAAAAAAAAAATCTACCCTAAAATATTATTTTCTAAAATCTTTTACTTTTTTCAAATTTACTATTTTTTGTAATTCTCAATTTTTGTGTTTCTTATCCAATTTTCTTATTTTTTATGCTTTTTCATTTTTTTTATTTTCCTAAAATTCTTATTTTTTTTCTAAATTTCTTAGTTTTTTTTTTCTTTAATTTCCCATTTTTTGTGTTTTTGATAATTTAGGGCCTATTAGGAAAAGAAAGAAAGATAAAAATAAAAGGGGCAAAAATTAGGTATCTACAACTACTCCTTTTTGTGGTGAAATTTGAATAAAAATTTGTCACAAAGACAAAGAGACTATTTTTTCCCTTAAGATGATTCTAAAATAACTAATGCTATCCTAAAATTCATTTGGATGAAGAAATAAAATCTAGTCGTGCCTTTCTAGGCTCACTAACCTAAGCAGGAGCATCTCTAAGGGATAAGCAATCTTACATTAGAATTGATCTAAAACCCGGCCATGCCTGACAAGGCTCACAAACTTAAGTGGGAGCATCTCTTAGGGACTAACAACCCTAAACTAAGATCGATCTAAAACCTGGTCGTGCCTCACTAGGCTTACTAACCTAGGCAGAAGTGTCTCTCGGGGACTAGCAACCTTAATATGGGATCGATCTAAAACTTGGTCATACCTCACTAAGCTCACTAACCTAGGCAAGAGTGTCTTTCGGGGACTAGCAACCTTAAAATGGGATCGATTTGAAACCTAGTTGTGCCTCATAAAGCACACTAACCTAGGTAAGAGAGTCTCTTAGGGACTAGTAACCCTAAATTGGGATCGATCTAAAACTTAGTCGTAGCTCACTAGGCTTACTAACTTAGGCGGGAGTATCTTTCGAGGACTAGCAACCTTAAACTAGGATCAATCTAAAACCTAGCTATACCTTACAAGGCTCACTAACTTAGGTAGGAACGTCTCTCGGGGACTAGCAACCTTAAACTAGGATCAATTTAAAACCTAGCCGCACCTCACTAGGCTTACTAACCTAGGCAGGAGCATCTCTTAAGACTAGCAACCCTAAACTGAGATCGATCTAAAACATAGTCGTACCTCACTAGGCTCACTAACTTAGGTAGGAGTGTCTCTCAAGGACTAGAAACCCTAAACTAGGATTGATCTAAAACCTAATAATGCCTCATATGGCTCACTAACCTAAGCAAGAGCATCTCTCGGGGACTAGTAACCTTAAATTGGTGTTAATGCTGTGCTAAAAGGAAACAATGAGGAGGAGTGCCCTATAGAACTTAGTGAACAGAGGGGAAATGCCCTATTGGCTCGCTTGAGAGAAACTTAATGAGGGGAAGTGCCCTATGGATTTGTTAAGAGAATATTAGAAAGGATAAACTAAGTTAAGATCGTGTCTTCGAGGGCTAGCTAAACACTAAACATTGAAAGTGATTGCCTTCTGGGTTGGACAGAAGAGACAATGAAGAGAGGTGCCATACTAGCTTGCTAAGAGAAACTTCATAAACAGAAGGCCCCAATGGGCATGCTTAAGTGAATTTGGTGAGCAAAAATGCCTCGTAGGCTTGCTAAAAGGAACTAAGCGTCTTAACGGGTTTGCTAAAAGGAAGAGAAACACCCTATGAGCCCACAAAAACCCTGAAGAGAATGATGAGGGGAATTGCTCTATGATCTTATTGGAATGTTTGAAGAAAGATTAGTGGATATGGAAGCGCCCTATAGGCTCACTTGAGAGACACTTAGAAATGAGACTAAGTTAAGATTACGTTTAGAAGGCTGGCCCAAAAGAAACTGATGAAGAGGAGTGCCGTATGGGCTCACTAAGAGGAACTTGGTGAACAGAGGGGCCTGATGGACTTGCCAAATGAAATTAAGCATCCTATAGGTTTGCTAAAAGATCTTGATGACCTGAAGGGCCCTATAGGCACACTAAAGGGAATCGAGGAACAGAAGCTCCCTAAGGGTTTGCTAAAAACCTTAAAGAGAGATGAATGGCTGGATGGTGAGATAACCTAATCAAAAGATGGTTAGGATTAAAAACTTATCCAAAACACTACCTAATTTTGAGGAAAATATTTATAGAAAAACGCCTTTTTGTAAAGACTATTTATGTTGAAAAAGACATTAAGGATAATTTCCTTTATATAAGGAAGAATGAGAAAAGCCCTGACTCTTAACTATTTTTTTTTCTTCTTTCTTTTTAGAATGGATTGAAAACTTAGCCACGAGCCGACATGGACTTGAAATACTTTCTCTCTCTTTTTCTTTTTCTTCTTTTTTATTTTTTCTATTTTTATTACCTCTTGTTTTCTTTTTTCTTTTTTTTTTTTAGTTTGCTAATAAGTAAAGAATCCTTGCATAATAATCACATGGGGCCTCTAATATTCCCCCCGAGAAAGGGTAGAAGAATGGGACCTATTAGGGCCTCTTATATTCCCCTTAACTTAGATGCCGAGCCATTTGTGGGGCCTTATGATTTTCAAACATCTTTAAAAAGGTAACTCATGGCTATTTTAATCGAAGAGGACTTCCTTGCAAACTCTCAATCTAAATTACACTCTTGACTACAGTCCCAAAATTATAGTCTATTTTGCATGTGATACGCCTTGATTAATCCATTAAGTCTTTTTTGGTTTAACATTTTGAATATGGGCTTTTGGTCCAAGGGTTTAAAAAAAAAACTAATAAAGAAGCCTATTTTAAAATAAATATTAATCCTGGGTGTACAATTCGAGAACCTTAGGAACAATTAAAAATATACTTACCTCAATTTCAAAATCAACTTTTATACCTTTTAAGATCGGAAGAGCTTTTATTGTGTAAGGGTGGTATTGTGGGTGGGAAGGCCAAGTGTGAGAGAGGCTTTAAAAGTGGATGTAGAGATTTTGGGTTTATGAGCTCAGACTATGATTCAAAGCTTTGCATCTTTAGGGCTATTTGGGATTTTGACTTTTGATTTGACTTCTCCTACTGGGATGGCTTTTACTTAGCTCTTAACTTACACTTAAGCCTAATTTTCCAACCTCTTTTCCTTTTTCTATTTTCTTATTACTTTGCCCTACTGCTCTTTTGTTGTTCTTTCTTTTTCTTTTAGCCCCAAGTCTCCATTGCTTCTTAAGTGATTTAGGGTCCTAAATTCATGGATTTCTATTGTATGGGATCAAGTGAGGTAAGTAAAAGCTAGAGGTGTTTAAAAAAGATGTGGCTTTTCCTTATTTCAAAAAACATAACTCATTAGAAATCAAATTTGTTTTTAGATTTAATGTTATAGAAGTAAGTACAAACCAATTTTAATACAAACTAATTTTAATCTTCGGTCTTCATTAATGACCCTGACCTTCGAATTGCCCTATTGTGGGGTGGTTCTCAATAGGGTTTAGTTTGAAAATTCTTCAAATAGGTCCAATAGGGTGAACAAGGGATGATTGTGTTTAGGATTGGAGAAATGAATGCCTAACTTCATTTTAATCCGCATATCACATTCAAAGTGGACCTCCTTTAAGGAATGAGCCTAAAGTATCTTCACTTTTATGTCGCTCAACTTTCAAAGTGTTTCAGGTTACTGTATGGAAAATACTTTGCCTCTTTTCATTCTAAACTTGTTAAAAGTGAGTTACCGATTCCTTGAGGAGGAATTTATTTGCCTAAATAACATTGCAATCATTTCATTGAAAAGGCAATTGTATTATTTCAGCTATTACAAACTTTATTGAAAACAACTTCCTTCGCCCTTATCTTAACAATCATCCAATTGCTTGAAACAACCCATGAGCTTATCAGAAGGCATAGACAAGCTCAAAAGAAATGGAGCTCTAGGTGACTCAGTTGAACTATCCTCATGACTTGAAGAAGGAACGTCTTGTTATAGCTCTGGCTAAATGACTTTTGCATCAATCAGGTCTTAAATCTTGTTTTTCAATCTCCAGCATTTTTCACCAGAGTGTTCCTTCTGACCCATATGATAGTCACATCTTGCTTCTGGGTCAAAGCTGCGTGGTTTGTAGTTCGAATTAGGGGCTTCACAAGCTATAACCCTCACTGCTTTCAAATGACAAAAGAGCTAGGTGATTGATATCTTCAGTTGAGTGAATTGTCTCCTTTGAGTCCCTTGGGTTTGTTTTTCCTCACTCCTCCTTAGCTTTTTTCTTAAGCCTCCCTTATCATTTGTGTTTACTAGCACTTAATCAGTATTGAACGTCGGGTGTCGAAATCTTCTAAGAATGGGGCTCATCGCCATTTCTAGATCTATGGTGATCTTTTATAACATGGCTATTTTCTCTTATAGATTTGAGAATCTCCTTTCCAGGTTCAAATCCTAGGATATTTAGAGAGTGGTGATTAAAACCTACCATTATTGGGCCATTTGATACATCATCCCTTCTAAGGAGGCGAATTGATCGTCAATTATGCGAACCTAGTTGGAAGAATTCTTTACCCGTTAGCAACTTTTCTTTCATATTTTTTTCACTTCTTTTAAAGAGAGAGAAAGATAAAACTTTATTTTATAGAAATCGAATAAAAATGGTAGATTTTTTTGTTTTTGGCTTTTTAATTGCATTTCTTGAGTAAGAGAGTGAATGATTAGATAAACTCTATTAAAGGACTATCTACAAAGAAAGGAAAGTACAAAGAAAGGAAAGAACAAAGAATGATAGAATAAAGAGAAAAATTTTATTTTGGAAAGATCAGAGTACAAAGAACAAAACAAAAGGAAACCTAACAATTATTCTTAATAAAACTCAAAACCTATTCAAAATCCATTAATTCTATCTAAAGTTTCTATTCTAACTCTTGCAGTTAGGCATTAATCTTGTCCAACATTTCTAAAGCCTAATTCATAGTCCTCTCGCTTTTTTCAACTTGAGCTAACGAGGCCCTGTTCGAGGCCTCAATACGCCTAGCCCTCTGCTTCCAGTAGGTAGCTTCAACTTGTAGCAATTGCTCATGGATTCCTAGGGCAACTAGCAGTCTTTGATTTCTCTTGTTAGTTACTCGCCATTCTGAGATCTACATATCTTATGGACAATAATCAATCATTAATGTAGAAAAAGAAAGCACATGGAAATATATAGGTATTAGGATTGTTTGGGTTAATACATTACTCCCTTAAGTTGCAACCCTACTATTATTTTCAAAAACTTGATTGCATTAAAAATCTTGGACGATCAGTAGGGTTGCAGTTTCTTAAGGGTAGTATATTAACTCAAGCTTAGAGGGGAGTGTATGCAATTAGGGTAGGTCTTGAAAAAGGTCCTTAAGTTTTGTGAGCTCACTTGTTAAAGAACACTTTCATTGGTTACATTAAGCTTAAGTAAGGCAACCTAATCAACCCTGAGCGGTGGTTAAACCATAACACCTGAGCATGCAGCAACTTTCCTAATAATATTTCTATTATCAGAAGTAAGTTGTTCTAATGAACTAGATCTATTCAATAGAATTGTCTCTCGATATATTCTATTGAAATTTGTCTTAAGTCAATGTTGTGCACTACACCATATTTAGATTCATTAAATGTCATTCATCAAAATTAAGAACGTTAGGAAATTACTTCTTTTTTTTTTCAAGCACTCAATCATATTAATTGATGAAGCAATCCCTAATGAATTACTCACATATGATAAAATAATGACAAAAACTAATAGGAAACATAATTAAACAGAAATAGAAGATGGAATAGTTAAAGTAAAAACCCATTTTTATTCCACTGAAGAAGTTTGATGAATATACAGACAATGAATTCCCATCGTCTCTCTCGAGTGATTCTACGAAAAATATAGTACACACTTGGGAAAATGATATAGGATACAAACTGGTATAAGGATGGATAAAAATGTAAATATGTGTAGGCAGGTGATGTGTTGTTTTAAATGATGTCTACTCTCCTAAAATTTGATATCTGCAAAGAATTCTTCTCTTCCACAAGTTACGGTAGCTTTTTATATTCTCCTCGTCAAAAGACTCGAATTTATCCCTTCACAGCACCACTTGACGTTTCCCATGTACTAGTTCGTATGAAAAGGTTGAAACAAACAGTTGTGCCCCTTCCTATCATGCCCATGAATCGGGGCATGATAATCTCGAAAAGAATTACGTTTCACCAATCATGGCTGTTATTGAGGCCGTGAGCTCCTTGTTGCATTATTAAATCTCATTACGCCTATGACCATGGCTGTGATCATCCTTCTACTATTCAATCTATTCAATCACGGCCATGATTGATGGGGGGATTGACAAAGCTTTCCTTGATCACAGCCATGATTGAGGGCATGACTAAGGTAGATTCTTCATTGCTTCATTATCACGCCCGTGATTGATGCTTCTACACTTATTTCTTCTCCTTCACGGCCATAATTAACTTAAAAGTTGTTATTCTTATGTATACTTCCTCCCTTTGCTCGTGTTTTTACCTAAAATCATTATTTTATTCAATTAAGTACCTAATCTACAAAATTAAATCATATTTATGATCAATTCTATGCCTAACATGCTTTGAAAGTGTAAAGTAATTTACACTTATCAACTTCCCTACACTTAAGCTTTGCTTGTCCTTAAGCAAACACTCAAAACAATTTATTGCACATTTGACAAAAGCACTTTAGCAAATGTCTTCGTATGCCAAATTCATAAAGGATTTCCTCACCAAGAAGAGAAAGATTGATTAGAATGAACCGATAATGCTTATAGGGGAATGCTCCATGATCCTTCAAAAAAATTTATCTACCTTACCTAGAAAACAAAGAAATCAGGAGAGTTTTACCGTTCCTTACACTATAGGAAATTTTCACTTTGATAAGGTTCTTATTGTTTTAGGTGCAAGTATAAATTTAATACCCTTGTCTATTTTCAGGAAGCTGGGACTTGGACATTGTAAGGAGACTCATGTCACCTTGCAACTTACTGACAAGAAAATCAAATACGCAAGGGGTATTGTTGAGAATGTACTAATGAAGGTGGACAAATTTATCTTCCCAGTCGACTTTATAGTCTTGGAGATAGGAAGAAGACAGAGAGGTACCCATAATCCTAGGTAAAACATTTCTTATAGTAGGTAAGGCATTGATAGACGTAAAATAGGGTAAGCTGACATTAAGAGTTATAGACGATCAGGTAATGTTTAATGTTTATGAAGCCATAAAGCATTTTGATGATTGCAAATCCTATTACACTATTGACATTTTTTATGAGATTACTTGTGAGTCTATAAAAGAGAAAGCATGATTGGATACCATAGAATTAGTTCTTAGGGATCTGGACAATTGGAGCGATGATGATGAGCTTGAAGAAGAAGGTAGGGAACAAGTGTCAGTTATCAAAGCTCGATACTATGAAGAATTAGGCACCAGTGAGCAAAAGCCAGTTCCATCATTGACGCAACCTCTGGTGCTTAAACTTAAACCTTTACCTAGTCATTTAAAATATGTTTATCTTGGAACAAATGATACTTTGCCAATAATTATCTCCTCCTCCTTGATAGGTGACCAAGAGAAACAACTTCTAGGAGTTCTAAGAGAGCATAAAGAAGCCATCGGGTGGACCATTGCAAATATAAAGGGGATTAGTCCCTTAATTTGCACTCATAAGATATTGCTTGAGGGTGAGTGCAAACCTACAGTACAACTACAGAGACAACTCAACTCAACCCAACTCTCAAGGAGGTAGTGAAGAAAGAGGTACTTACATTGTTGGATGCAGGTATTATCTACCCTATCTTAAATAATAAGTAGGTTAGTCTCGTTTAGGTAGTGCCAAAAAAAGGTGGTATGATTGTAGTGAAAAATGAGCATAATGAGCTAATCCCTACTTGTACTATGACCGGGTGGAGAGTTTGCATAGATTATAGAAAATTAAGGTTCACCCTTACTTGAACCACAATACTGTTAGAATTACAGTAAAAATGCACTCATACTATCCTTTACTAACACCTGTACTATCCTTTTTGACAAAGGACATTCGTGTTCCTTCTTTTGTACAGTTTCATATTTTCCTTGTAAATTATTCTATTTTGTTTTTAGCAAATAAGGACCATTCTTTTATAATTTCTCTAACTTAAGATTTGCCCTAACGGGATGATGTAAGTATCGTCAAACTGTAAAAGTTGAAGAAGATATTAAAGTATAGAGAATATATTGAACCTTTTTAATCTTAACCTAACTGTCCGTCTTAGTCTTAAGCTACTCTTATCTAGCCTGTTCAAGACTGGACTAGTGACGAGTGACCTTCAGCCATACTTGTGCATCATATGAGGCATTGGTGCATTATATCCTTCATCGATGCATGGGAACCCCTTGCTTAACCTTAAACTATCATTTCTTTTCGAGCCATCTTATGGCTTAGACCAATCTCTTTAGTTACGCGTGGTATTAGGTTTATGTGTTCATCCACAGGTCCGTATTATCTTGGTATCAAAGCTTGGCCACGTTCGAAGCTGGATTTTGTTACTGTGTTCCTTTAATAGTTTGTCACTACTCTCGTGTGATAGTGGTTCTATTGTTAGCATTGAAGTTTAGTAGTGAGAAGTGTTTCCCCCTGTTTTCGATACACCAAAATAAAGTGTGGTTGACCGTATGTTTATTAAGAGATTGTCATTGTGAAGTAAACATTAATGTCATATTTAAGTGTGTAAAGGACTTTGGGAAACCAAGAAAGTGGTACTCAACATGGCAAGGGCAAGAAGGAAGCTCTTCACCTTAATCAGTAGGTGACTGGTTGGATAGGCTTACTGATTTAGTAGCTAGTTTGGTGACTGTCATATAAGAAGACAGATAGTGAGCTAGAAATAACCCCATTAGAGAACATGAGCAACAACAACGAACCTGAGCTAATGCCCCAGTTCGACCACCTCGAGTTGAAGGAGTTGCTAGGGATGCTAGACGTAGGTTATCACTTGAAAAGATTGAGGAAGAAGTGGAAGGAGATGATGATGCAAAAGAGTGCTATGGAGTTGGAAGAAAGAAATGTGTGAGCCCTTAGAGTTGAAGGACTCAGGATGCATATCCCAAGGTTTTGTAGAAGTGGTGATGCCAAAGACTACCTAAATTGGGTAGATAAGATTGAAAAGTAGTTTAAATGCCACAAAGTACCCAAAAATGCAAAGGTTTGGCTAACTGTGTTAGAGTTCACTGGTTATGTCACCTTATGGTGGAAGAACTTGCAAGCTACTAAAAGAAGGGAAGGAGAACGAAAGATTAGGAGTTAGGATGACATGAAGAGAGTTATGTGAAAAAGGTTTGTGCCGAGCTATTATTTGTAGGATGCCTTCAAGAAACTGCAAGAACTAAGACAAGGAGCATTGAGTGTGGATGCTTACATTAAAGAATTCCATATGCTAATGATCCGATGTGAAGTCGTCGAGCCAGAAGATTGAACTGTGTCTCGATTCATTAGCGGATTGAAGTATGAGATTGGGGATGTCCTAGAAACCTTGGACATTAGAATCCTTGATGATGTAATCCGAGTCGCCTAGAGGATAGAAAGGCGCTTAACAGAAGATTTCGACCACCCATTAACCGTCCTAGCAATAGCTGACCTGTTCCGAGCAGACCTGTGCAAACGGAATTAAGCAAGGTCACTGAGACCGGACCTACTCAAACTACTTGAGTAAAGGAGAGGGAACCCTTGAGGAAGTTTGAGAAAGGCCAAAGTTTAAGGAGGAAGACGAGTGAGATCAAGTGTTTCAAATGCTAAGGATTTGGATACATGACCGCTTAGTATTCGAACGGGTGAACAATGGTAATCAGAGGCGAGGTACCGATCATAGAGGTCAATAGTACAAGTAAAGAAGTAGAGGAGCTGAAAGAGGATGGATAGGCTGAGCTATTCGAAGAGGAAGTTATCTACAGTAAGGAAGAAAACTTCACGTTAACCACTCTAATATTGAGGAGAACGATGAGTGTCAGTCTTGTACTCGAAGACAAACAGAGAGAAAATCTTTTCCATATTGGGTGCAAGGTGAATGAATCGACCGATTGTAGATAGTAGGAGCTTCACCAATGCAACATCTGCATTTATGGTCCATCAGTTGAAATTGCCGACCATGCCCCACCCGAAACCTTACAAGCTTCATTAGCTCAATGATAAGGGAGCCCTACAAGTCAACAAACAGGTGTCTGTGCCAATTTGCATTGGCAAGTATTGAGATAAAGTGCTTTGTGATGTATTGCCCATAAGTGCATCCGACATTCTACTTGGACGACCATAGTTGTTTGATTGAGCAATTATGTATGATAGTAGGAGGAACACATGTTCTGTAGAGCATGAAGGAAGAAGGGTGAAATTGAGTCCCATGACTGCCGAGCAGGTAAAAGTCATGCAGTCCCAGCTTAGTTGAACCCTAAAGAAGGATGCTTTGGTACTGACCTAAGCCGAACTGAAAAGAAAAATAGAGTTAGAGGGACCTACCTATCTACTTGTCAAGAGATTTTTGGAGATGAGACCTAGGGAGGAAAAGCTGCTGATCAAGGTAAAAACCTTACTAGAGGACTTTGCCAATCTGTTTCTAAAGGAGCTATCCAAGGTTTCAAGCATGCAATTGACCTATAGCCAGGAGCTGCCCTATCGAACAAGCGTACCAATAAGCTAAACCCTGAACAGGTTACCAAGCTATAGAGGCAAGTAGACGACCACATGGAGAAAGGGCATGTACGCGAGTCCTTAAGCCCCTATGCTGTACCAACCTTATTAGTGCCGAAGAAAGATGGGTCTCAAAGGATGTATGTGGATAGCCGAGCCATCAATCGAATCACCATCAAGTAGAGGTACCCTATACCAAGGCTTCATGACATGCTAAATGAGTTAAGTGGAGCAAGAGTGTTTTCCAAGATCAATCTCAAATCTGGCTACCATTAGATTCAAATGCGTGAAGGCGATGAGTGGAAGACCGCCTTCAAGATACGACATGGTTTGTATGAATGGCTTGTAATGCCATTTGGGCTGTCCAATGCATCGAGCACATTTATGTGACTTTTGAATCATGTGCTTTGAAAGTTACTAGGAAGGCTTGTAATGGTTTATTTTGACGACATCCTAGTATACAGTCTTCACCTGGAGACGCACTGAGAGCACCTCCAACAAGTGCTTGCAAAACTCCGAGTTGAACAACTCTACGCCAATCTAAAAAAGTGCGATTTTTGCCAATCCGAGGTGATCTTCTTAAGATTTGTTGTGAGTGGAGGTAGCATCTAAGTTGATGAGGAGAAGATAAGAATGATTATAGAATGGCTAAAGCCAACCTGTTCTGCTGACATAAGGAGTTTCTATGGCTTGGCATCATTCTATCGCCGATTCATAAAGAACTTCAGTACGATTGTAGCCCCACTTACCAAACTCTCGAAGAAGAATGTTGAATTCAAATGAGATGAGAAAGAGAGGAGGAGTTTTGAAGATGTGAAGGAGAAGCTAACTACAGCCTTCGTCTTAGCTCTGTTGAGCTTCAACAAGGTATTTGAGGTAGAGTGTGAAATGTCCGAACTAGGCATAGGTGCTATGTCGATGCAAGAATGTTGACCTATTGCGTACTTCAATGAGAAACTTCGAGGAGCCACACTCAACTATTCCATCTACGACAAGGAGTGTTACTCCTTAATCCGAGCCCTAATGGTGTGGAAACACTACCTGCTGCCCAAGGAATTCGTGATCTACACCAATCATGAATCCTTGACATATCTAAAGAGCCAACCGAAATTGTCTCGAAAACAGGCCAAGTAGTTTGAGTTCATGGAGGGTTTTTATTATGTCATAAAATACAAGAATGAAAAGAACAATATAGTAGTCAATGCCCTATTAAGACGACATACCCTCCTGACCGAACTATAGACAAGGCTACTTAGTTTTTCAAACATCAAGAATTTGTATGTCGAAGACCTACAATTTGGTCCTATCTAGATATGTTGTGAAGAAGGACGGATGCTGGACAACTATCACAGGGAAGACGAATACTTATTTAGGAAGAGGAGGCTATGTATCCTGACCTATTCCACACGAGAACTACTAGTATGCAAGGCACATGGAAGGGGATTGATGGGACACTTTAGCTAACGCCGAACTTATGAGGTATTATCCTCTAGATTCTTTTGGCTAAGGATGAAGAGAGATATCCAATCTATGCTGGAAAAATGTATGACCTATCGAAAAATGAAGAGTCGAACCAAGCAAAAACACTACCAACCCTTGCCGATCCTAACCAAACCATGGTCCGAGTTGATTATAGACTTTATGTTAGGATTACTGAGGATGTCCTAAGGGAAGGACTCCATCATGGTGGTTGTGAATCGATTTAGCAAGATAGCACGTTTCGTACCCTATTCCAAGATTAATGATGCTTCAACTATCTCTTTTCTTTTCTTGCAGGAGGTGATTAAGCTTCACGACGTACTTAGAACCATAGTTTCAGATCAAGACCTTAAGTTCATGAGCCACTTTTGGAGGACACTTTAGAGGCGAATAGGAGCCAAGTTATTATATAGCACGTCCTGCCATCTACAGACCAGTAGGTAGGCCGAAGTTGTCAATTAAGATGTAGGAACTTTGTTGCGGGTCACTATTAGACGAAACATGGCTGATTGGGATCTATGTCTGCCAATCATCAAGTTCGCCTATAATCAGACTACCCACGGCATCACAAGCATGTCCCCATTCAAAGTTGTCTATGAGTTTAACCCTAAGCTCTCATTGGACTAAGTACCCTAATTGAAAACTGATGATGATGATTGGCCAACCGTCGAAAAAGTTAAAGCCATCAAAACCATGCACTAGAAAGTTATAGAGCAACTGGGTCGAGTTGTTATTAAACTTAAGAAGCAAAGTCGAAGACAAAAGAAGAGAGAATTTTAGCCAGGCGATTTGGTCTAGATACACCTTAGCAAGGAATGATTCCTTAACTTGAGGAAGAGTAAGTTGTCTCCCAAAGCTGATAGACCTTTCAGAGTGCTTGAAAAGATCAATCCTAATGCCCATAGGATTGAATTACCTGAAGGATATGGAGTCTCAATCTCATTCAACATTACCGACCTTTAACCTTACACTCCTGAAGACAAGCAAACTGGACCTGAACCAGATTTGATCCCAAATCTTAAACAACTTGGAGGGGATGATAGGGATCAAGAATTGATTACACACTCTTGAGCTCGAGGGCTCTCTTAAGTGGTCCGCCGAGCTATCCGAGGAGAGTTAAGTGCCAAAGAGCAATACTTGCCCCAGCCTAATTTGCCAAGCTACTTTACTCTCCATGCCATCTAAGATGTTGTTGAGGTGATCAACCAGCATGCTAAGCCGAACCCTCCACTAAATTATAGTCCAAGCGCCAAATCTAAATGCAACAATCTCCACCGTACTGAGGCTGAGTAGAACTGTCATGAGCCGACCATCAAAGGTCAACCCCAATGTGAGCTATCCGTAAACCAACCACTATCCAGCCCTTTTTAACGCCAAATAGGCCTAAATCAAGGTCCACCCCTACCCAGACCACAATATTGTCAAAATTACAATAAAAATGCACGCGCACTATCCTTTACTAACACTCTTATTGTCCTTTCTGACAAAGGACGTACGCGTTCCTTCTTTTGTACAATTTCATATTTTCCTTATAAATTATTCTGTTTTGTTTTTAGCAAATAAGAATCATTCTTTTGTAATTTCTGTAACTTAGGATTTGCCTTAACGGGATGATATAAATACCATCATATTGTAAAAGTTGAAGAAGATATCAGAATATAGAGAATATACTGAACCTTTTCACTCTCAAGCAAAGTGTCCCTCTTACTCTTAAGCTAATCTTATCTAGCCCATTCGAGCATGGACTAGTAACGAGTGATCTCCAGCTATACTTGTACATCATATCAAGTGTGACTTGAGCTCGTATGGGGTGTTAGTGCGTCATATCCTTTGTCGGTGTACAGGAACCCCCTACTCAACTTTTGACTATCATTTTCTTTTCAAGCCATCTTGTGGTTTAAACCGATCTCTTTAGTTATGTGTGATATTGGGTTCGTATGTTTATCCACTTGTCTATATCAAGTTGTGTGCTTAAAAGGTACAAGGAGACTAATTTACTTTTGAACTGGTAAAAATGCCATTTTATGGTAAGAGAGGGAATAGTCTTAGGTCATAAGGTGTCAAAAAAGGGGATTGAAGTTAACAAAGCCAAAGTGGAGATAATAGAAAAGCTACCACCACCTACTTCAGTCAACAGAGTTAAGAGCTTCCTAGGGCATGTTGGCTTCTACAGGAGATTTATTAGGGACTTTTCTAAAATCTCTAGACCTCTTTGTAATTTACTTGAAAAAGATTCTACCTTTGTTTTTTATGATAGTTGTTTATAGGCATTCAATCTATTAAAGGAGAAGCTTACTTCGGCACTAGTGATCATTGCACCAGATTGGAAGCTTCCTTTCAAGATGATATGTGATGTTAGTGACTATGATGTAAGAGAAATACTTAGGCAAAGGAGAGTTAAGTTATTTCAATTATATACTATGCAAACATAACTTTAATGAAGCGCAAAGAAACTATTCCACAATAGAGAAAGAACTTTTAGCAGTTATATTCACTTATGACAAGTTTAGGCCTTACCTCATAGGTTCTAAGATTATGGTATACACAAACCATGCTACTTCGAAATATTTGTTTGCTAAAGTTGATGCTAAACTTGGGTTAATTCGATGGATCTTATTTCTACAAGAATTTGACCTTAAAATTAGAGACAAAAAGGGAACTGAAAATGTAATTGCTGATCATTTATCTCGATTACAATTGAAGTGTTTAAGTCACCCATTAATGAAAGGTTCCCTAATGAACAATTGTATGCAGTAAAGATCCGAAGATTACCTTGGTATGCTGATATAGTCAATTACCCAGTTAGTAAAATCATACCACACGATTTTGTCATTTCAAAAGAAAAATAAGTTTTTATACAATGCGAATTTTTATTTCTAAGATGAACTGTATCTTTTTAAAAGTTGTGCTAATCAAGTAATTAGACATTATGTGCTTGAAATAGAACAGCTTAGCATAATTCAGCACTGTTATTCTAAAGAAGCAGAGGGCCACTTTAGTATAGAAAGAGTTGTAGCTAAAATTTCATCTTGTAGATTTTACTAGCCTAGTTTGTTTAGTGATTGCAGGAATTATGTTATGTCTTATGCTCAATGCCAAAGGACCGAGAATATTTCTAGAAGACATGAATTACCACAAAAGAGTATTATGATAATTGAACTTTTTTATGTATGGGGAATAGACTTCATGGGTCCTTTCCCTTTAACTTTTTCAAACAAATATATACTTTTGGTAGTAGATTATGTGTTGAAATGGGTAGAAGCAATAGCTCTACAAACTAACGATGCCAGAGTTGTAAACCTCACAAATCTAGCTTTCTAAGTATAGAATCAAATGCCTAAACTGTAGATGATTTCCTAAAGTCAATAAAGTTAGTGAGATTTAAAACCGATTAAAATCTCAATTCAAAACCTAAAGTGAATATGAAAAAAAAAACCTTAAATTATCAATTGAACCTATAATTGCATACGAAGACCCTAAAACCTCAAGTATATATAACTACAAAAGTTAACCTCAAACCTCATCAAAACCCTAAAATAACAATCAAAGACTTAATTACATATGAATATATTAAACCCTAAATATGTAAAAACACTAGAAATTGCGCTCGAAAGTGATAAAACCCTAAAACTATTACTTTAAGGATATAAAAGCACTAATTAACCATAATTTACCCTAAAACTCTAATTGATAATATAACCCTAGTATTATACTAAATCATTAGTAAAAGATTAAAGGTAACCTTTAATCATTCACAAATATTTGTAATACTAAAGTAATCTTTTAAAAACTAAGATATTACATCATAGATCACATTTATCTTCTAAGTATATAACTAGCTTAGTATTACATAGAGTTAAGAGTTTAGTTAATGCTTATATTACATATAATAGGTATTAGTACCCTAAATTATACTTTTCATGACAATTACATTAAATAGCCTACTAAATGATGTATATAGGATATAAATACTTAAAGGAAGATCTTATTACCTATTCTTACTAATCATTTCAATAAACTCCATAATTCTTTTCATTTCCTTAATTTTCTTCCCAATTTTCCTTAATTATCTCATTATATGCATCCCAATACATGTAATTCTAAAAGAGTTGACTAAGTCAACATTTGACCAAGTCAAAGGTTGACAAAGCTAACAAAATGTCATTGTCATCTAGAATTTTCTCCCATTTTTTTTAACTTTCTATACCTTTACACATGTCATCTTATCACATTTTGCTTCTTCTTGCTGTCCATTCTTCTCCCTCTTCTAGACTTTACTTTTCTCAATTGTAAAATACAATTTAAGATAAGAACAACTCCTTTTCCCCTTCCATTTCAAAGCGTAAACTCCCCTTTGCTTTGTCATCTTCACTTTTCCAAAATTTCACTTTCACAATTTCAAATACCATCACACACCAATTTACTATTTCTACTTGCTTTCCTTTTCAAATTATAAAGGAGAAAAAGGTATGTTTTATATGATTTCTTATCTTAATTAGTGAGTTAGTTATCTATTTAAGATTAGTATAGGAACCTTAGGTAATTTGTGCCTTTGTGTTATGGAAGAAAGGAATCCTTATACTTATGTTTAGAGTATAGAAATACCCATGTACATACATCAAGTGAGTATATATGGAGTGTACATATTAGGGTCTTAGTGAAACCCATAGTATAAGTGTATAAATCCTTAGCTAAATGAAAAGAAGAACACATGTACATATGCTTAAATATGTGTATATAAGAGTATACTTGATAAATACATGTATGGGAACTCTTGTACATGAATAACCATTATGTACATAACCTAAAATGAGGTATATACTAGTTATACATACATATACCTTGCTAAATACACCCTTAAAATGTAAAAATATGAAATTTGTAAAGCTTTCTTAAGAGGGAATTTTAGGTATACGAAAATATGAATAAAAATATGTATGTCACCGTATGTGTATATGGGTATATGTACTAGTATATGTATAAATATATAAGTATATATACTTGTATGTTAGAAGTATGGGTATATGTATAACATATGTATAAAGTGTATGAATACATAAGGATAATAATGGATAATGATGTAAGCAATGACATAATTGAATAATGATGTAAGCAATGATATAATTAAATGATGATATAAGTGATGGCACAAGCAATTGATGACTTAAGCGATGACATAAGTATAAGCTTATAAAATAATAAATTATAAGATTACATAAGAATATAACATATCTATGTAGACATGTACTTAGGAGTTGAAGATCCTTTAAACCTTAACACACTTCCTAAATTGAATTAAACTTAATTAAGTATGTGAATTAGTAATACTAATGTAAAATTCCCTAAGTGTAAGAATCTAATGGCTAATTAAATCATTAAATACTAGAATAGGATATAAACATAAGCAATAAGGATAATTAAGCTTCAATAAGTTTAGTCCATATCATAAAACACGGGTCCTAATGTCCAAAACGGACATCACTATGTGAACATGCGTCCGAAAACGATGAAAAACGACTGTAAGTTTGTAAATATTGGAATTAGAATGAAAAGTTACTAAATACATAAATGAAGTCTCATAACTTACAAATATAAGAAAAAAAGTTACTATTAATCCCATTGAATATGGTAAACCCTATACACATCATACTTGGGTTATATTGGGAGAACTAGACAAACTATAATAGACTTTTAGTTAACTAAGGAGCCTGACTTCTCAAAATACTTATAACCTTTACTATTTTTTTAGGTATTCAATATCGAGTTCTGGAAACCCCAAAGATTAGAAATGAGCAATAATCTAGGTGAGAGAGTTCTAATGACCTGCTACTTATTTGTGCGTATCACTTGTATGATGCTTTGTTACTTGTTGTTGCCTGTTTGTCTGAATGACTGTTTTGCTTGTATGCCATCGTCTATGTGATCATCTTTTAAAATTGATAAATATAAATGTCTGACCAGAATAACCGATTCTATTCATCACATATCTATGACTCAGTGAATATGTGGATGGAGAGTACTAGTTTTACAAAACTTTGAGGAAAGTATTTTGTGGAAAATAGCTTTTCTAATATTAAACATATTTTGTACGATTTTGATAAAGATTTGCAGAGCTGGAAATAATATTTTTGTCACTAACACAAAGCTAGCATTGGATCTCCAATTGATAGCAAGAGGACCGCTTTATTGTGCCCGTAAGGCCTTGGATAATTTTGGTTACGAAAAGACTTGTATGTTTGTGCCTGAGAGGCCTTGGATGGTGGGTAGTCCCAGTTTGAGATCTACCTATTTAGATTAGAACTCTTTTCTAGACTAGGATAATAGTTGAGTGTTGCCTAGAGGGGTAATGCCCTTAGGCAGCCTCATGCGGATAAGCTGAGGTGCCCTGTACGGGTAAGTACATGGGATAATTGAAGTGTAGCCAATGTAATTCTACACCTTTCATAGTTCCGGACTCTTATGGACGTGTTGCATACATTCATCGTGCCTGCATTCATTTTGTATGTAGATAGCTTGCACGTATGATAATAATGTGTGATAACTTGCTTAAATAGTAGTGATGGGGAACGAACTCACTAAACTGTTATATGCTCATTCTCCCTTAGTTTCTTTTGTAGGTTTACTTACGATGGGATTGGGATAAGTCTCGAGTATCGAGTGCAAGATGAAGATACATATACTAGTATTAAAAGTAGCTGAGTACTCTTTAGATGATACATGGACATCCTTTATAGAAAATATTTATATGTTAGAACTTCCTATAATTTAATTTTTCTTGTATATTTTTTTATAATGTTAGTATATCATGTTTTATTATTTGGTAAGGGGTACCGATTCTCTGTGGTTCTGAGGAACTGTAGGATATTGGATATCTATAGTTATTTATATTTATATGTTATGTTATGTTATGTTATGTTACAATAAATTAATTACTTGAAAATTAGTAATCTTAGTGATTTATTATTTAAAGTCTTACAATCTCTGACTTACAAGGCAGTTTTCATATCATGGGTGCACACATGTTATGGAAATTTTAGGTAATCTTACTAGGCCCCCTTTAGTGTCCTGACAAGAGTGGTAATTAAATTTTTTAAAAAGAACATTTTTTCCAAGCTTAGGGTACTTATGGCTATTATAAGTGATAGGGGGTTGCATTTTCGCAATCGGCAATTTAAAAAATTGTTAACAAAATATGGAGTTACTCATAAACTTGACACCCCATATCATCTACAAACTTGTAGATAAGTTGAAGTGTTTAGTAGGGAAATAAAGCGTGTCTTAGAAAAGACTATCAATGCATCTAGGAAAGACTGCTCTCTAAAACTCGATGATGCATTGTGGGCTTATAGGACAGCTTTAAAAGCCCTCTAAAAATGTCCTCATACAAAATCATTTATGGTAAGTCATGTCACCTACCTGTAAAGCTCGAGCATAAGGCCTATTGGGCCATAAAATACCTTAATTTTGATTTATAAGCTGCAAGTAAAAAGCAATTGCTCCAATTGAACTAGCTAGATGAGATCAGAGAAAAAGCTTATGAAAATGCTAGGATTTACTAGGAGAGAGCCAAACGATGGCATGACAGGAACATTCAATAGTAAGAGTTCGTACCTGGTTAAAAAGTGTTATTATACAACTCTCAACTGAAATTGTTCCCAGATAAGTTAAAATCTCATTGGTCTAGACCATTTGAAATAGCTAATGTTTTTCCTTATGGTACAATTAAGTTAAAGGCAGGAGACAATCGCATTTTCAAAGTAAATGGTCTTCTCCTCAAACACTATTTTGAAGGAGAAAACATGGATAATGATGCCACTATGGTGGTGAACGAGAATTCATAGTAAGATTGGAGGCAACCTATGTCTAACCAAACTAATTTTTTTATTCATTATTATTTAATTATTTTTATTTATTAATTAAAAAAATTTAAAAATTTTAGGCCAATCATTAGCATGAAGGCTACCGACCTAAGGAAAAAAAAAAAGGAGAAAAGCGTGAAATTTGAAATCAAAGCTAACACTAAAGGCCACCGGCCTATTAGTTGGCTTACCAATATATATTGATGTACAATAGGAAAAGCCAGTATACAATGCTCTTAAAAGCACGTCCATCAGTTTTCTCTCTCTCCTCACTCATTTTTTTTCTCCTGAATTCTCTCTCTAGATCTCTCTTCCTCTCCATCACTCTAACTCCCCCCCACACTTAATCCATCACTCTATCTCACATTTACTCACTAATTCACTTTTTCCATACCCATTTTTTCACTTTACAGTTCTGATTTGTACACTATGCCACCCAAAAAGATACAACTGAAAAAGAAACAAAAGGTAACAATTGCTTTGACTTCTAGAAGTTCGGCTAGCAATCTACTCTCACATCAGGAGTATGCTAGGGAGAGAAAGAGGAAGTTACAACGAATGACATTCATGAATTAGCAATATCTGGATTGGACTATTTTGCAAGAGTATGGAATGAACGATAGATCCAGTAGATGGTTCCTAATAAAACTTAGTTTTGATTATTTGAGGTAAAAAAACCTACTTTTAGAAATATAGCCATTAATTTTTTATCCACTTTGTAGCTAGAGAGAAGTAAGCGAATGTTCAATTTCACATTTCAAGTTTATGGAGAAATTCATGTAATTGAATTAAGTCAAATTGGCTATTTTCTAGGTTTATATGAGGAGGAGGAAGTCAATTTACCCAACTCTTAGCCTAGTGATATGACTGTTGAGAGATTTTAGTCTCAGTTAATTCATCCCAAGCGGGATGATTTTGTACCTTCAAAGTTGCTCACCACGACTTTTTCAGTAGTAGAACACAGGCTACTCTACCATATCCTTGCTCATACTCTCAACTATAAGATAATTAGCCATAGCAAGGTAACCGATTTTGATATGTTTTATCTATACAATATGATTTCTAGGTATCAAATAGATCTGGGAATAAAAATAGCAAATTTTATTTATAGATAGATAGATGATACCAGGACATAGATTATCTTTTGTGATGGGAATATTACAACATTATTGAAGGGTATAGGGCTTTTTCAAGAGCTAGAGGGGGGTGATGGTATCCCATGTAAACCTATTTCTACTGTACCCTTTAGGGGTTGGGGATTAGTCAAGATAAATAATAGGCCCTATCCTATTGATGAGTAGGATATGCTTGAAAATCCTTCTCCTCCTACTAGAGCATCTACTTCATCTCATCCTCTAGATAGCAGTTATGAACATTTGAGTGTTGAAATTAGAGAAGTCCGAAATGAAATTAAGAAAGAAAGGAAGATGAATAAGAAGTTCTGGACTACTATGTTCAATATGTTGAAGTTTACTATCTCATGTTTTTAGCCAGCAGCTGCAAAGCAGTTCCATTATGAGACTTCCAATGTAGAAAGTAGCAGCACCGATAGAGATAGTTAGATATTTGCATGCTTTTTTGATGTTTTTATTCTTTTCAATTTTCATTTTTCTTTCTTTTCTTTTTCTTTTATTTTGCTGTTTAGTTATTTTTGTTTAGTACCCATCTATTTGGGTAACTCAAGATCATTGGCTCTACTAGATACTCTTTAGTGCACTTTTATGCTATCTTTGCTATTTTATGATTCTTTGCATTTAATGAGACAGGTCAGATTTGAATTCTATGATAGTAATAATCTTATGCTTGGAATTTTCATTGTTGTTAAAAATTTGAATCTAAGGGAGTACCGATTTTTCATTTCTTATTGCTACGAATTTTTATTTTCTCTTGAATATTGAATAGAAGATAGTGTAGACACCGTTTATCCTACAGTGGGGGGAAGGAATTAAAGGAAATGAAATATCAATTTTGATGCCGGTTTTTGTTTACAAATAGTTATACTTTCCTATCAACTTGAACTTTACTTGTTCTTAAGTATGGCAATGTTTAGGCCATTTTTTTTTTTTTGAATTTCTTGTTTAGAATCTAGAGATTATATAAAGAAAAAACTTTGTTGATATCATCTGATTGTGATTTGAATAATTACCTCACTAAAGTACCCTACTCACCAATGTTAAGATTTTTGTACTCAATTAAAATTAATTAGTCAATTATTTAGGAACTTAATTTACCCATTTTTTAGCCTTAGAATTTGAAGTTTAAAAGTTAGTCAAGTCTATAGATACCTAATTTTTGCCCCTCCATAATCCTAATTTTTTATTTTTTAATCTTTTACAAAAAGGGTCCTAATTCAAAAATAAAAATAATAAAAAACAAAAAAAATTAATAAAAGATAAAAATAATAAAAATTAACAAATGATGAAAATGCCAAAAAAATAATAAAAGAAAAATTATAAAGATTTTGTAGATTTTTAGGAAGTAACTCATATTATGGATAAATAGTTTTAGTTTTAGCTTTAGCTTAGTCTAAATAATCATTTTAGAGAGTCACGTAGTTTAAGTAAAATTTAATTGTACTGAATATCAAGGCATAGACCAAAGGCCTAACGAATAAGCATTGGAGTATTGGATTGGATTTAATTTAAGGTCTTGGGTTCGAGTCTCACTAAGTACCTATGTCTTTTATTTTTCTATCTTTTACAAAAAGCGAGATGAATAAACGAGATTCATATTTAATTAAAATCATTTGAATCTAGTTTGATTTTATTAAATCAGATTTGTATTAGTTTAGATTTAGTTTAATTATTATCAAATCAGATACAATAGATACAATAAATATGATTTGGTAGGTTTCATAAATATACACCCTCATCAAATAAAAAAAAAAAAGGAATGAATCTAAGTCTCGGACTCTGTTCACGACCAAATAGCAGCACGATTAACTTCGATCAGATGCACAACTGAAGAGCAGCACAACTAAGCGACCAGTTGCACGATTGAACAGCAACACGCTTAACTTACTTGTGACTACACAACGGCTCTAACACCAACAAACCACATAAGCATACACACTTCTGATCAACTCGCTGCACAGTCCATGCACTATTCATAGATTCACATACGGCCAACGACTAAGCGTAAGCTCACTACCGACACACCATTGCCGATCACTGTCCACACATCTACAGACATCACGGATCACCTACTGCCCACAAACCGACATGATCCAAACTCCATCCTCTTTGTCTAACAGTACAGCGACAACAAACAGCCATCTCCAATCCAGACACAACTTAGATCAGCGCTACGCATCTACTATCCAGCCAAATACACCCACAAATCAATAGCAATGACACAACTTCAGCCGACTCCTATAGTAGTAACTATGCAACTCAATTCCTCTCTTGCCACACTCCATCGACGCCCTATGACTCAAACCCGATGCCTAACACCCATACAGCAGGAATGAATCACTGCTCCATCAAACACTGTATAGCCCCCATCCACGCTCAACTGACAACGATCCCCCAACATACGTTCAATGCTCCTCACCGATCGGACAAGCACTCCAATTGCAGTAGTTCCTTCACCACGCACTATTTTCACATCTACGAGCACGTCCTACACTCGACAAACAGCGCATTACACAACAAAGACGTAACCAGTTTCAACCTCTACTCAGTCGCAGCAAGCCTACTGTTGTGTTCCAATAGGCTCGACAGTTTAACGATACCACTGGGGACACTAGAGGGCTAACCACTAGAAGTTACTGAAAATAGGATTATTTTACAAAAAAATAAAAAATAAAAAGATGAAATAATAAAAAAAAAAAGAACTTAGGTATGTTATTTTATGTACTTGTTTATTTTATTTCCTTTTACTAACATCTTTTTTTTTTGTTACAATTTAATTAAGGGGGTAATTTTGGGGGTTTACTTTTATTTTATTTTTTCTACATTATAAATGCATAGTAGATATGATCAAAACCAAGCCATCTTAGGACCTTAGGAGGGAGGCTATTGTGTAAGTTTCGGATGTTGTGAGGCAACCACCTTCCGAGGCTGATCAAGCTACCCCACTCAAGTTCAGATACGACCACAGAACAGTTGCTTTGAAAAAATACGATGGTTGCAAAACTTGAGGACCTTTAGAACCCATCCATTGCATCACAAGAAAACATTTAAAAAAAAAAAATCATAAGAACCTATGATGTAGCAAACCTAAATGGATAAGGGCAGTTGTGAAGTTATAGTTGTAATATTTCTCCGTAAATAATTTGTAATAATTCTATGTAAAGTTTGGAATAGGTGATGATTGTAATTTTGATTATTTTACATAACTATGGCTAGATCGAGTCAAAGGGCTTCTAAACAGATATACATCTACCCACCTCATTGGCCTTAAAAGATACTCTAGATATGGTTCTAACTTTTTAGCCTAAATAAGTAAGAATTTATTAAGAACAAGATTGAGCTTATCTTGCCCCTATAGAAGAGCCCTATGAATATTACCTAGTTGCAGACCTTAGTATATCTATTAGGGCTCAAATCTATCACTTTTCGTTTGGGCCTACATCAATTGAGCCCAACCTTCGCAGAGTAAACAAATAAAAATAATAAAAACAAAAAAAAAAAAGAAACAAAACAAAAAGAATCAAACCTATAAAATAATTTCAAGTAGTTACCGTTTTGCCTAATATTCTACCAGTTAGAAATATTTATTCTTTTGGATAAATTGACTCCTTAGCCTTTATCATTCGGAATAAATATGATTTAGATTCTTATTTAGTCTTTTTCCTTTAGAATTCCTCATTTGTAAATAAACCCTCAGTAATGTTGTTTTAGGTTTGTATATAGAATTCTAGTAAAGCAACCTTCCATTTACAATTCCATCACTCGGTCTTTGTAACGCAAAAGCCCTAACTTTTCCTCTCTCTCTTTAAAAAAAAAAAAAAAGAAAGAAAGAAAGAGAAAAGAAAGAAAATAAAAGGAAAGGAAGAAAGGAAAAGAAAAAGAAAGAAATTTGCTAACGGTTACAAATCCTTATAGGATTCAGGACAAACACAATTACTTAGCCCATTAAGACAGCTAACCTAAACAGACCCACTTAGCCCGAGAAAATAACCAACCAAACCCAAGCCCTAGCCTATCAAGATAGTTAAACTAACTCAAGGCTTGAGCCATCAAGTCCAGCCATGAACTGAGTCAAAACACGAAGCCATGAAACACTATCCTAAGCTTGATCCCCAGTACAAACAAAAAGGGCAATTCATTAGTCCCTTCCACTTCAAAAGTTGTCATTTCTGACCCATTCGAACTCTAAAGAACCTAGCCTAAAATCACATATGGAAGCTTAGGGGCATTAAGACCTATAAGTTTGGGGCATAGGGCCTTTGGTCTTTGAAATTTCACAATTGGGGCATGTTCCAAGGAATTAGGGAGTAAGGTCAATACCCTAAGGTCAATTAATCTCCATATAAGGAATTGGTAACTCACTTTTAAATAGTTTTGAATGAAAAGAGGCGAGCAATACCCTATACACTAACCCTTAAACACTTTGAGAGTTAAGAGACATCATAGTGAGGATATTTTGGACTCATTCCTTAAAGGAGGTCCATTTTGAATTTGATATACAGACCGGAATGAAGTTAAGCATTCATTTTCAAATCCCAAACACAATTATCCTTTGATAACCCCGTTGGATTGATCTAGAGTCCTTTCAAATGTAAACCCTATCAAAAACCACCCCATGGTAGGGCAATTCGGAGGTTAAGGTCATTGATTAGGAGAGATGGATAAAATTGATTTGTGTTTACCCTAGTAATAACAATTCAAGGATAATTTTTGTTTTCGATAAATTGTTTCCTTTGAAGAAGAGCTAACATTTTTTCCAGATACCCCAAAGGCCATACATACCTTACTTAAGCCAATGCACTCTAAACCTATGGATTTAGGGCCTTGATTCATCTGGAGACAAAAACTTGACAAAAGAGATAGTTATTTTTTGGGAGAGAAAAGAAAGAAATGAAATGAAAAAAGAAAAAAGAAAAAGAAAAAAACTAGGAAAAAGGAAAATGAAGAAATACCTAAATATCTGGCTTGAGAAAATCCCCAATCAAAGAAGGCCCAAGTTGCTCTAAAAACCCAAGGCCTTGAATCGCATTCCCAACCAAAAACATAAAACCTCATATTCATTCAGAATCACATTCTCAACCATAAACCAAAAACTTCATATTCATTTCAAAATCACACTCCAAATCGTGAACATAAACCCTTTCTATCCACTCAATTCTTAAACACAAGACCTCCCCACCCACAATACCTCCCTACTTAAAGCTCTTCCAATTTTGAAGAATAATTTATCTAAGATAAAAATTATTTTTGAAATAGGGGCAAACGTACATCTAGTTCATTCCTAGGGGTTCTTGACTTATACCCCCTAGGTTGGACGAAAGCACTTCTTTCAAAATAGGCCCTCTCAATTAACTTCTTTTGAAACCATTTGACCAAAAGCCCAATTTACAATACTGAACCCAAAAAGACCTAATAGATCAATCAGAGCGTATCACTTACAAACTGGATTATAATTTTTAGAATAGTATTCAAGAGTGAAATCCAGACTGAGAGTGTATAAAGAAGTCCTCTTCGACTAAACTAATCGTGAGTTACCTTTTCCTTACGAAATGAATGTTTAAGGCCTATCTAAGAAGCTTTACATGAGATACCCTAAGGTGGATATGAGATACCCTACATGATTATAGTGTTTGCCTTTTAAATAGGAATTTGTATCTGTTAGTAAACTTTTAAGGAAAAAGAAGGAAAAAAGAAAATGAAAAGACATGAAAAGGAGAGAGAGAAAGTGGAGGCTTGTTACAAGTTTTTCCATTCATTTTCCAGTCCATTTCATCTATAGTAGCCAAATTTTCAATTCATGTTATAAACAGTTTTCACCAAATTCCTCTTTGTAAATTTCTCAAATCAAGAGTTTTTTATCTAGTCGGCTATGTTCCTTAGTTTTACTTTCAACTATCAATAGAGTTTAAGTGAGTTCGAAGGGTGCTTACCCTTTATCCGTTTCCTCAAGGATATAGCCAGCTCATAGAGCACTGTTCCTATCTATATCTTCTTTAGCGCTTCATTCAACTTATGGAGCACTATCCAGATTTACATTTTCATTTAGGGATCTAGCCAGCTCATAGAACACAATCCTAATCTAAAGTTTCTTAAGCTTCCAGCTAGCTCCCAAAACGTAGTCCCAATTTATAATCTCTTAGGGAGCTAGCCAGCTCGTGAGTGTAGTCCCAATCCAGAGTTTCATAGGCTCCCAGTCACCTAACTCATAAAATGTTGCCCAACTTATAATCTTTTAGGGATTTAGCAAGCTCAGGGAGCGCTATCCCAATTCAAAGTTTCTCATTCTTTAGGTCTTAGCCAGCTCAAATGGTGCTTTGACCGCTTTAGTTAGTCAGCCCATTAGGGCACAACCAAGTTTTCTCATCTTTAAGTCTTAGTCAGCTCAAAAGGCGCTTTGATGGTCTTGGTTAGTTAGCTCATTAGGGCATAACTAAGTTTTCTCATCTTTAGGTCTTAGCCAGCTCAAAGGGCACTTTGACCGCCTTAGTTAGTCAATTCATTAGGGTATAACCAAGCTTCTTTATCTTTAGGTCTTAGTTAGCTTAAAGGGCACTTTGACCACCTTAGTTAGTCAGCTTATTAGGGCATAGCTAAGTTTCCTCATCTTTAGGTCTTAGTCAGCTCAAAGGGCGCTTTGACCACCTTGGTTAGTCACCTCACTAGGGTACGATCAAGTTTCTTCATCTTTAGGTCTTAGCCAGCTCAAAGGGTGCTTTAACTACCTTGATTAGTCAGCTCATTAAGGCATGACCAAGTTTCTTTATCTTTAAGTCTTAGCTAGCTCAAAGAGTACTTTGACCACCTTGGTTAGTTAGCTTATTAGGGCACGAACAAGTTTCATTCTTTAGGTCTTAGCTAACTCAAATGGCACTTTAACCGCCTTGGTTAGTCAGCTCATCAGGACGCAACCAAGTTTTCCTTATTTTTAGGTTTTAACTAGCTCAAAAGGCGCTTTAATCACCTTGGTTAGTCAACTCATTAGGGCACGACCAAGTTTCCTTATCTTTAGGTCTTAGCCAGCTTAAAGGGTGCTTTGATCGCCTTGATTAGTCCGCTCATTAAGACACGACCAAGTTTTCTCATCTTTAGGTCTTAGCCAACTCAAAAGGCACTTTGACCGCCTTGGTTAGTCATCTCATTAGGGCACAACCAAGTTTCTTTATCTTTAGGTCTTAATCAACTTAAAGGGCACTTTGATCGTCTTAGTTAGTCAACTCATTAGGGCACAACCAAGTTTCTTTATCTTTAGGTCTTAGCCAGCTTAAAGGGCGCTTTGACTATCTTAGTTAGTCAGCTCATTAGGGCATGACCAAGTTTCCTCATCTTTAGATCTTAGTTAGCTTAAAAGGCGCTTTAACTGGCTTGGTTAGTTAGCTCATTAGGGCATGACCAAGTTTCCTCATCTTTAGGTCTTAGTTAGCTTAAAGAGCGCTTTAACCGCTTTGGTTAGTCACGCATTAGGGCATGACCAAGTTTCTTCATCTTTAAGTCTTAGCTAGCTCAAAGGACGCTTTGACCGCCTTGGTTAGTCAGTTCATTAGGGCACGATCAAGTTTTCTCATGTTTTAGGTCTTAACCAGCTCAAAGGGCACTTTGATCATCTTGGTTAGTCAACTCATTAGGGCACAACCAAGCTTTCTCAACTCATTTTTTAGGTCTTAGACAGCTCAAAGAGCGCTTTAATTGCCTTGGTTAGTCAGCTCATTGGGGCACAACCAAGTTTTCTCATTCTGTTAGGGTTTTAGCTAGCTCTAGGAGCGCTTACCCATTTCATCTAATTTAGGACCTTAGCCAGCTCAAGGAGCGCTTCGCCTGCTTTAATTATTCAACCTATATGGGGGTACGACCAAACTCTCATGATTCCTTTTAGGACACGACCAAGTTTTCTCATGTTTTAGGTCTTAGTCGGCTCAAAGGGCACTTTGATCACCTTGGTTAGTCAACTCATTAGGGCACAACCAAGCTTTCTCAACTCATTCTTTAGGTCTTAGACAGCTCATAGAGCGCTTTAATTGCCTTGGTTAGTCAGCTCATTGGGACATAACCAAGTTTTCTCATTCTGTTAGGGTTTTAGCTTGCTCTAGGAGCGCTTACCCATTTCACCTAATTTAGGACCTTAGCCAGCTCAAGGAGCGCTTCGCCTACTTTAATTATTCAACCTATAAGGGGGTACAACCAAACTCTCATGATTCCTTTTAGGGATTCTTATTAGCCCACAAGGGCACTACCCTTGCTATTCTTCTTTCCAAACTTATCGTTATTAAATGTCTTAGCATTCTTTAGGATAGAGTCATCCTAAGGCAAAAACGGTGTCACATTTTTCTTTATGGCAAAGTTTTATTCAAACTTCACTACAAAGAGGGGCAGTTGTAAACGTTCGATTTTTGCCCATGATAGTTATAGGGTTGTAATTTAGAAAATAATAAAAAAAATTAAAAAATGATAAATAAGACAAAAAAATAGAAAATTGTTAAAAAGAAAAAAAGAAAAAAAAAACTGAAAAAGAAAATATTCAAAAAAATTAATTTGATGGAATCTTAACTAAATAGTTGTCGAAAAAAAAAAAGAAAATATGATATGATAACATTAAATCTAATAAAATTAAGATTTGTAAGATTCGAATCTATTTTGAATCTTTATTAATTTAAATTCAATTCGATTTTATTTAATTCAAAAGATTTGTTTTCGAGTTTTATAAATAGGGGTTACATGGTGCGAGCTAGAGGGAACAATCACACATTTGTTAAAAAAATATGCTCGAATCCACTCCTTAAACCAATTCTATAGTTGTACCCGTGATAAGACTAGAGATCCAATATGTTCCCTTTCATCAGTTTTGCGTGCTTTACCTTACAAGTACATAATAATAAGTTTTTATTATTATCTATAGCTTGTCTTATTTATTTATTTTTATCTCACTTAGTATATGTGCAGTTATTTTTAAGACTTGTATTAATTTTTTTTTATCATGTATTTAATTACTAGTAATTAGTTATAACATTAGTGTTTAGTGAACATGTGTTAAGTTAAATTTTAGTTTTTTTTTTTAGATTTCATATTTTTAAAATGACATTTTTATAAAATCTCATATTTTACAAAATCTCGTTCTTTACATATTGTATTAATTTAGAAAAATTGCATTAGGCATGTTAAGGTTTTCTAAATAAAAAAATCATTTTGATGTTCATAAAATAAAAAAAATCTTTAATTGACTTCTTTTTTACGGCGAAACATCTTTTCTATAGTTTAGGCTTGTTTTCCATAATTTAAATGTCTTTTCCATACTTTAGATTTCTTTTCTATGGTTTGAACATCTTTTTTATAGTTTAGATATCTTTTCTATGGTTCAGATATCTTTTCTATAATTTAGATTTTTTTTCTATGGTTTAAACATATTTTTCATAGTTTAAATTTTTTTTTCCTATAGTTTAGACATCTTTTCTATGGTTTAGATATTTTTTCTATAGTTAGGCATCTTCTCTATGATTTAGGCATCTTCTATATGACTAGGAAATTTTTCTTTTCTTTTCTTTTCTTTTCTTATTTTATGTTTTAAGCATCTTTTCTATATAAAAGATTCATCATGTAGAAAATTGCATATTTCATAAAAATTGCATTTTTAGGTCTTTAGGGTTTTTCTTGAAAATAAAAAAAAATTATCACTTAGTTGTTTTTAAATAAAAATTTTAATTTGAGACTTTTCAAAAATTAGGTTTTTACATTTTTTTTTATAATTAGGAATAAAAATTAGGCTTCTAAGGATTTTTCTTAATAAAAATAAAATGGTTAATAAAAACGTAAATTCAACCAATTATTTTTTTTTTTATAAAAAGAACCAACACATTAAAGTTTTCAGAAAGAATTACGATCATCTGATCCCGGCTAACGGGTACGTAAGCACCTTTGGGGCGACGATAAAATCTATAGAAACCTAGGTTTTTTTTTTTTTTTTTGTTTCCTTTTCTTAAAGATATTAAAGAAGATAATTTAGAAAAATAATCCTAATTTCGATTAATAGATAGTGGTACCCGTTAGAGTTTAATAGGTTAGCCCCCAGATTTACATTCCTCTAGTTTATATTAAATTGAAATTGAAAACTGGTAGCTAATTCGTAATCAATCCACCTAATTGATTACGGTTTTCTTTTTTTTTTCTTGTCTCCGGTTAGGTGGCAACTCCAAAAATTTTTTTAAATAAAAAACTAGAATTTTCCAATTTCTTTAGTCGAGGATTAATATTAAATAAGTTAGGATTTCGTATTAATCGGAAATAGGGAAATTAATTTTAAATAGAAAACCGAAAAAACAAGCTCGACAAAGCCCTTAAGTGAAAAGTAAACAAGTTCACTTCTATGCAAAGTTAGTTAGTATATGGTCTTTTTAGTTATTCTAATAGTAATTTAACACTTAGTGAAAGAGGTAAGTGAAGCTTTGAACTTAGTGATTCCTATAAAAGAAGTCTAAAAAATTTTTAGTAAGCATTTAAAAAGTGATGAAATAAGAACCTTTACTCCAATAACTCAAGAAATTGAGTTAAGAATATCCTAACTTGAATGATAGAGTGAGGAAGAGTTCGTAGGGATCTTTTTAAAACCTGGTCACTTAGGTAATAAGCCTGAGATAAGTTGACTCAATGCACTCACTATAATGAGAAGGGTAGAAAGGTAAAAGTTTAGTATCTGAACTAGAAAAAAAAATAAATAAATAAAGAAAGGGGGTTGGGGTAGAATGGAAAATGGAAATTTGAATGCAATTTAAGAAATGAATTAAGGCTTATATTAAAAAGGAAAGAATAGAGCAGATATATATACTTTCACTACTTTGTTAATTTGTTTATCAAAATAATTAGAGGGACAATATGCATGCTAATAGTTGTGAAGTTTAAATGGGTGTTTTTCCTTCTAGGATTCAATATCTACTTTTGAAATAGAAATCTAAGGTTAAACACTTATATTAAAATTTGTTTTCACTAGAATAACTTATTAATTTCAATTGTAGTACTCTAATCACATATTTCAGTTTGGTTAGAGTAGTGGGCATTATAAATTAGTGAGTCTGAAAATGTGAAATATTAGATGTCTTGGATTAGCAATTGGAAACTTTGTATTTTCAATAATAAATTTCTTTAGTTCTATTTATTTCACTTAAGGACAAGCAAAAGTTCAAGTGTGGAGGAGTTGATAAAGGCATATTTTTTATGTTTTAAAGTGCAAATTAAGATAGAATTATTATTGATTTTATAGAAATCATTAAGAAATGGTACTTAATTATTTTCATTTAGACATTTTAGGAATTAAAGGATTCAAGAGTAGAATTATGGACGATTTAGAGGAATTTTACACAAAAGAATGAAGTTTAAATCAACACGTGCAAGTTAGAATTGAAGGCATTCAACTTTCAACTTACACCGGCAGCCTTTGAACTCAACATCGCCGGCACTTGATGTCTACGCCGCTAGCCTAACAACTAGCCTTCATGAAAAAGAAGCTTCAGGTGAGTCAACCCTAATTTTTCTTATAAATAGTTTATGTTTCATCATTTGAAAGACTTTTGAACATATTTTCCTTAGATTTAAAGAGTCATAAAATAGTTTTTAGATAGTTTTTGAAGAATTCTTTAGGAAAATCACTTAGATCATTAAGAAGAATTTGCTTTTGCTATGGAGACCAAGTTGAAGTTACAATGAAAGATTATCTTTTCCAATACAGAATTGATGACATCTATTTCAATTGTTTTTATGTAATTTTGTGAATTACTTATGCTTTCAATTATGAATTTCCTTGCAATTTCAATTAGTATTTGTTCTTTTGTTTCCAAATCCATGGCTGACTAAATTTATTTGTGGGAAATAATGAAACCCTAGATAGCTAAGATGATAATTTTGTTCATGTTATAGGATTAAGAGATATATGGATGATTCATGGTTGCAATTTCTATGATTTTGATTATAATTGTTAGAAACCCTAATGATACGGGAGTTGATATAGGGTTTGTTAGAAATTCTAAGTTGATTTGATTAATCAATGTTGAAGCAGAGTTAATTGAATTCATTAGAAATTATCTAGAAATTAATGTAATGTTCAACGATTGATTATTCACTAAGACATTAGGGATAATTGATTTAGGACATTAGATAATCATAGTATTAAGAGATATATGATTGTAATTTAGAGTCTACTATTAATTAGAAGATGCGAAAGCTAACTAATTAATTAGGAGTTTAAATCCTTAAGTTTTAAGGTATAATAATTTCACTTGAATGACCATATAACTATCAATCTATATAACATGATAACAATTTGATTGGTATAATCTAAGGTAGATTCTGTTTTCCCACAATTTTTAATTGAATGCTTAATTTTAGATTTTTCATAGTTATTTTCTTTTCAACAGTTTTAGAGTAATTATTAGATTAATTAATTTAATTTTGATTACCTGAATATTGATAAGAACTAGTATAAGATTAGTAATTTCTTAGACCTCAAGGGATCAATAACCTTACTTTCTCTATATTACTTGATTCAAACCCAGTATACTTGCTGAAGTATTCGCGATATATATATATATATATATATTAAGCAAATAAGTGATGGATAGGTATATTAGCCCTATTAATTTGTTACAACCGTATTGATCCCATGATGTATGTTTTACTTGAAAAAATTCAATTACTTACCTTTATCACAATTGAGATGCATATTGGGCTTCCATTTTTCCATCCACATCCCCATACTCCATGAATTCTTCTCTTCTCATTGAATTGCCATGACTTTCACTCTATGATGTCTTTCATTGTGCATTAACTAAAAACAAGACAGTTAAAACAATCCAAACCACTAACAATAACAACAATTAATTAAAATTAAAAACTCAACAATTCTCAAAGTACTCAAAACAAGCAAAATGAAATTGAAAGTCTAATAAATAATAATACAAAAAAAAAACATGCTTATTTAACATCTCAAGCTCAATGTTTCCAAAGTATGCAGCTTCATTCCTTGATGAGAGGAGTCTCAACTACTCATTGTCTTAAAGTTATAGCTTGAACTTATTCTCTCAAGTTGGCCTTAGTGTTCCCTAGAAAAGATCCCAGAATCCTTTCTGAAAGTGCTTTTGCATTCTGCCCAACTTGATTTTCCAAGTTATGGATCGAAGCCCCCTTGATTTCTCAAAGTAGTTTCAGCAGCCTAGTGACGTGCTTCAGAAGTCTTAATGTATTAAGCCAACATTTCCTCAATGGACATTAGTTTACCTTGAGGAAGTGGCACTTGTCTCTGAAATCCAAGAAGAGGCATGTTAGAACCTTGACCGGTGTTGTTACCCCAATGAAAATTTGGATGATTCCTCCAACCCGGATTATAGGTGTTGCTAAAAGGATCATTCCTAGGTCTGATCAGGTTTCCCAAGTAGTTAACTTCTTCCACTTGATCAATCTCGGATGGGCTAGTCATCTCTGAACCTGTAACTGCTAAAGCTTTGTTCTGACCCATTGAGAGACTATTAATTTTCCTTGTCAACACTTTCGCTTTATGTGCTAAAGTAGAAGTAGCATCCAATGCATGTTTTCCTGCTGACTTTCTTTCTCTTCCTCTTATAGATGACCACTGATAATGATTGTTGGCCATGTCTTCAAACAATTGAATGCATTACTCAGGTGACTTGTGGTTCAGGCTTCCACCAGTGGCTGCATCAATGAGTTGCTTGGTGGTATAGGTCAATCCATTACAGAATGCTTAAACTTGATGCCAATTCAGAAGACCATGATAAGGACACTTTCTTAACAACTCCTTCCACCTCTCCTATGCTTCATATAGAGTCTCTGAATCCATTTAACTGAAAGAAGAAATATTTTCCCTTAGCTTAGTTGTCCTTAAGGGTAGAAAGTATTTTCTCATAAACATTTCGGCCATTTCTTGCAAAGTATTAATGGAATTCCGTGGCATAGAGTTGAGCCATTGTTTTGCATTGGACCTTAGTGATAACGGAAATAGCCTAAGTCTGATAGCAACCTTAGAAACTTTACCTATCTTGAATGTGTCACATATCTCCAAGAACTACTGCAAATGGTTGTTAGGGTCTTCATCACTGAACCCATCAAACTGAACACATTGCTGGATCATTTGAATAATACTCAGCTTGATTTCAAACTTATTAGCTTGAACTCTAAGCTGAGCTATACTGGTACTAGCCCCATTCAAGTTAGGCCTACAATAATCCAACTTTTTCCTAAGAGCCACGAGTGGATTTACTCCTGACTTGATTCTTACTTAAACTACATTCCGATTAACATCAAGATGTAGGTCCAAATTCAATGGTAAATCACCTTGGATACCATCTTCCAGATTTAAGAATTGATTTCTTACCGGCGAATCAGTGTTTTAATCTAGATTATTCATTATGGATCTCAACATTTTTCATGCTCTTACTTCCTTATTAGCTGAAATTTACTTCTCGAAATATTCTTGAACTTTCTTTAAGTCACTTCTAAGCGTTTTCTCAAGTTCAGGATCGAAGTCAGTTAGTTCAATTGTGCTGCTTCAGGTCATAAATTGCAATTCAGCAAATAATGAAATATGAGCACAAGTATTTTGACTAAACTACTAACAATTATAAAAAAAAAAGAAAGGGAAAATAACGGTTAGAAGAACAAGAATCCTAATGTTCTTAATGATGATGTAGATTTTGCTCGGCAAAAGGTACCAAAAACTTTTATCGACTCTAAACATAGCTTCCGAGTTTTATAATTTATAAACCTATATTCTGTCCCTAACTTGATTCGACAAGCAAGTGTACCTATCGTTTTATAGTATGGATGAGCATAAGGTCATCTCTAGTGGGAAAATGACTCAAATACTAGTACCTAATAATTTTTCCTATTATCCAGTAGTTAATTTCATCAAGTGATCGTTTATTAAGATTCTAAATGTTAACTAAACTACACTAATCTACAATCTAGAGTAATTAATACAATGATTACAAGAACAATTATAAAAGTACACTTAACATGCAAGCTTGCTTCATCATTTAGTATAATCTTACTAAAATACTTTTCATCCTAATATTTATTAACTGTGAGAAATTACAGTATATAAGCATTCTTGTCAAAACTACTTACTTTTAATTCTAATTGTGTCTATTGGAATCTCTCCCTAATTAACAGCTAACTAAGATTGCATTAATGTCAATTTAATGTATCGATTCCTGTAAGAATGCAGCAACTTTCCTAATAATATCTCTATTATCAGGAGTAAGTTATTCCAATGAACTAGATCTATTCAATAGAATTATCTCTTGACATATTCTATTGAAATACGTCCAATGTCAATGTTGTGCACTACACCGTACTTAGATTCATTAAATGTCATTCATTAGAATTAACAACGTCAGGAAATTACTTTTTTTTTTCAAGTACTCGATTATACTAATTGATAAAGCAAGCTCTAACGAATTACCCACATATGATAAAACAACGACAAAAACTAACAAGAAACATAATTAAACAGAAATAGAACATGGAATAGTTAAAGTAAAAACCCCTTTTTATTCCACTGAAGAAGTTTAATGAATACATGAACAACGAATTCCCATAGTCTCTTTCGAGTGATTTTGGGAAAAATACAATACACACTTAGGAAAATGATATAAAATACAAACTGGTACAAGGATGGGTAAAAATGTAGATATGTGTAGGCAAGTGATGTGTTGTTTTAGATGATGTCTACCCACCTAAAATTTAATATCTGCTAAGAATTCTTCTCTTCCACAAGTTGCGATAGCTTTTTATATTCTCTTCGTCAAAAGACTCGAATTTACCCCTTCACAGCACCACTTGACGTTTTTCATGTACTAGTTCGCGTAAAAAGGTTGAAATAAACAGCTGTACCCCTTCCTATCTCATTCATGACTCGGGGCATGATACTCTTAAAAAGAATTATTCTTCACTAATCACGGCCATTATTGAGGCCATAAGCTCCTCGTCACATTATTAAATCTTATCACGCCTATGACCATAGCCGTGATTATCATTCTACTATTCAATCACAGTCGTAAATGATAGAGGGATCGACAAAACTTTCCAAGATCATAGTCGTGATTGAGGGCATGACTAAGATAGATTCTTTATTGCTTCATTATCACATCCATGATTGATGCTTCTACACTTATTTCTTCTCCTTCATGGCCGTGACTAACTTGAAAGTTATTATTCTTGTGTACACTTCCTCCCTTTACTTGTATTTTACTTGAAATCATTATTTTATTCAATTAAGTACCCAATCTACAGAATTAAATCACATTTATGATCAATTCTGTGCCAACATGCTTTAAAAATGTAAAGTAATTTATACTTATCAATTAATTTATTTTTATTTTTTTGAAAAAGACATTTTTCTAAGTGATAAAAAAAATTTGTTCACTAGCCTAATTAATTATTTTTATTATTATTTTTTTACTACATTATCTTATTTATTCTTTTTATCTGTTTCTACTATACTAAAACAAATAAACTATTTTTTTTCTTTCTTCCTTTTCTTTTTCTTGTTATATAGTTTTTTCTTCCTTTTTTTTTATTGACATTTACAATTATAAAGAAAGAGAAAAAAAATCAAATAACAACAACAACAAAAAATAAAATGAAATAAATAAAATTAAAAAAAAATAGACTTTGGACGAATTTGGTGTGCAGGTCGGACTTAGGAAGGTCAGTCGAGTCAAGTGGCTAGGTTTGAGTTAGATTTTCGGGTTAAGTCGAATCTTTAGGTTCCTCTTCAACAGTAGCAGCAAGGCATGCTTCAAGTAGATCTGTACAATGAATTAAGCAAGGAAAGATGTTTTCATGGGTTTTTTTATTGGGTTTGGGGGTATTTGTTCGATGTCGTGGTTAATAGAGCTCATTTAGGTGGTTTTGGACATGTCAATCGACGATGGTGCTTGGTCCTTCGACATGGTGGCAGCTAGGCACGAGAGGGGTGTTGGCTCGAGGGTTTAAGGGCACAAGGAGAGTGGCTATGGGGTTATTTTAGGTCAAAGGGGGTCGGATGTGGTGGCTTCGAGGGTGAGGTTTCATGGTGGTTAAGGTTTTAGGGGGTGGTGGTTCAGCGAGGCAGTGGAGGTCATGGCTAGGGGCAAGATTGGTCGAGTTTAGTAACTGATGGTGTAAGGAAGCTAATGAAGGTGGTAGCTTGTGGCTGGTGGTGGTGAGCTAGAGAGAGAGAGTGTGAGAGAGCTGAGGCTAGAGAGAGAAAATGAGAGAAAGAGGAGAAAGAGAGCTCGTGAGTGTTCATAGGTGGTTGTATGTATTCATGAACATCCCCTAACACCCAATTTATAGTCAAATTTAACCTAAAAACAAAGGAAAGCTTAGATTGACCTTGAATCTAAATGCCAAAATTTCAGTTTTTATTTTTCCAACTTGGGAGCTCGATTTAATTGTGTTGATGGATGAATCTAGTCCTATTCTTTGGTTCAATTCAAAATAAGCCGTGTGGAGTGCGAGATTGATGCAAGAAATTGTATGCCTGTGTATGAAATTTTTTACAAAAATTGAAGCCAAAGTGAAGGGGGTAGGTTGTTCTTAAGAAGAAAAGAGGAGGAAAATTTGGAGAAAATGAGAAAAAATTAAGAGAAAGAGAGGAAAAGTGTTGATGTAGCGCTGACGTCGCACCACATCAACTAACCTAACTTGCTACGTATCGAGTTGATATGACATGCTACATAGATGCTACGTGGTGCCACATCAATAAGGTCGTCTAACATAAACGATGCTATATGTTAGGACACGTGACGCATTAAGATCCTGTCACGTGACAGTGTGCTAGTTAACAAAAAAAAAAAAAAAAAAAAAACCTCCCTACCTTGCCAAGATTCAAACTTAAGACCTCACACTCAATATCCAAATCAAGTCTGTGTTTAACCATTAAGTCGTTATCTCGTGCCTTGTCCATATGTGCAATTAAATTACACATATCAACCAAGTTAGTCCAAGTTAGATTCAAATCTAAATATAAGCCCAATGGCTCAACTTCTAAACTTATTTAAAAAAAAAAAAATCTACCTTAAAATATTATTTTCCAAAATCTTTTACATTTTTCAAATTTTCTATTTTTTTGTAATTTTGTAATTTTCTTATTTTCTAAATTTCTCAATTTTTGTGTTTCTTATCCAATGTTCTTATTTTTTTTTATGCTTTTTCTTATTTTTCTTATTTTTTGCATTTTCCTAAAATTCTTTTTTTTTTTCTAAATTTCTTAACTTTTTTTGGGTTTTCTTTAATTTCTTATTTTTTGTGTTTTTCCTAATTTAGGACCTATTGAGAAAAGAAAGAAAAATAAAAATAAAAATAAAGGAGGAAAAAATTAGGTATCTATATAAACAATAAAAATTATTAAAATAACCTACAAGTTAGAAAATAACTTAGGTTTCCTCCCAAGAACGCTATGTTTAACGTCAATAGCTCGACAAGATATATAGGTTAGAATTACCCTTTTTTCATTGGTATAGCAAATTCATTTATTTAATTGTATAACTTCTATCAACTTTCTTCTTATCACGCCACTCATCAAATTCATACTGCTCGAGTCCTTTCTTTTTATCTACTTTTCGATTAGATGGGATGGTTATCGATAGCTTTGAGCTTCTCACTACAAAAACATGTTCTAAATAATCTTCTAAGTGTTTCCGCTCCAAGACTGATGGTTTTACTTTGGGAGGCTTTAACTTTCTTTCGTTTAATCTATAAAATGTTTTAATCCCTATCTTCACCACATTGGGTTCATTAGCTTCGAGCTAAGCTATAGCTTATGAGTGATTAAGGGTTTTTACCATTTCTCCATCTCTAGTTTCTAAGCAATCGTTCATAAGTTCTTTAACAAATGTTTCCTACATGCATTCAGTAACAACAACATTAGAAGTATCATGATTATAGCTTGTGCCCTCTAAGTCAAGGAACTTGAGCATTGAATCTAGATTTTGGAAAACAACTTCCTCACTCCAACCCTTAATATGATCTTACACTCACTAACATCAAACACAGCCCTAGCAATAACTAAGAAGGGTCTACCTAAAATCAGTAGTACCTTAAGATCTTCATTTAAGTCGAGGATAATAAAATTTATAGGGAAAGTGAATTTATCAACTCATACTAGAACATTCTTTATAATGTCTCTAGGGTATGTAGTAGACATATCAACTAATTGAATGCAAATGCATGTTGGTTTAGGTTCTCCTAACCTTAGCTTTTTAAACAACTTAAATGGCATCAGGTTTATACTAGCTCGTAAATCTGCCAAAGCATTATCTACAGACAAGTTTCCAACCACACAAGGAAGAGTAGTACTCCTGAGATCTTGTAATTTCTTTTGGTAACTTCTTTTGGAGTAGTGCGAAGCATTCCTTGTTTAGTGTAACGATTGAAAGATCCTCCAACTTTCTCTTGTTTGATAGAAGATCCTTAAGGAACTTCACATATTGTAGCATCTGCAATAAAACATCAACAAGAGGTAAGTTTATGTGAAGTTGTTTAAAAAGATCGAGGAATTTTTCGAATTGCTTAGTTAGATCAATGTAGTCTTGCTTAATGCACTGTAGATATGGAATGGATGGCTTGTACTCATTCACTTTTGGTGGCTCTACACTCTCTTTTAATTGCTTCCTTATCTTCCTTCTTCTCAACTTGTAATTCTCTACCACATCTCAGGATCACTGCATTGACATGTTCCCTAGGGTTCGTTTCAATATTCCCAAGTAGTGATCCTTATTGTATCTCATTCAGCATCTTAGTAATCTAGCCAATTTGATTCTCCAACTTGTAAGTAGAAGCTTCCTAGTTCCTTAAAGAGGCATCTGTTTGTTGCATTCTAACCTCATTAAATTGAATATATTTTTCCAAAAGGCTTTCCAACTTCTTCTCTAGAGCAAGTGGAGGTGATGTCGATTGTTGAAACCCTAGTAGAGGAAAATTTTAGTCTTTGCTATAGTTGATTCCTTACCTGCCACTGTTATCCTTAACCTTGATTTTGACCTCCCCATGATAAGTTGGGGAGTCTCTTCAACCTAGGTTATAGGTGTTGTTGTAAGGATTATATTATGGTCTTATAGGTTTCCTTATAAAATCAACACGTTCTATTTGCTTGTAGCCTACAATCCCCTCTTGGCTAAAGTTATTAAGGTTGAATTATGGTAGGTGTGAACCTGTCGAGAGGGATTTAATTTTCTTACTCAACATCACCACCTGAGTTGCTAAAGACTATACAAGGTTAAGCTCAAATATGCCTATGACTTTTTGCTTCTCCCTTGGGTTCTCCCACTAGTACTTATTTATAGCCATGCCTTCTATTAGAGCATGGACTTCTTCAAGCGCCTTGGTATTGAGTATACCTTCGACTGCTGCATCTATCATTTATTTGGTATAAGGGTTAAGACCATTATAGAAGGTTTGCATTTCCATCCAAAAAGGGAGGCTATGATGTAGACACTGCCTTAATAAGTCCTTAAAGTACTCCCATGTGTTGTATAAGGTCTCACCCTCTATTTAGGTAAAAGATGAGATGTTGGCTCAGAGCTTTACAGTTTTCTCGGGTGAAAAATACTTCTCCAAGAATTTTTTCGCCACTTTGTTTTAAGTTGTGATTGAATTCTTTGCTAAGGAATTTAACCACTAGCTTAGCTTAGCCACATAAAGAATATGGAAAGAGTTGTAGTCAAATAGCATCATCAATTACCCCGTTAATCTTGAAAGTACTGCATATTTCTAAAAAGTTGGAAATATGTGCATTAGGATCTTCTTCTTGGAGGCCATTAAACTGTACAAACTACTATACCATCTGAATAACATTTAGCTTGATCTCGAAGTTATTGGCTACAATAGCTAGTCAACTGATGTAAGACCGAGTACCAGTTAATGACAGTCGAGAGTAATTCGACATGGTCCAATTTTGATCCCCATTATTGGCCATGATGTTGTCGAGTAAGCTTTCGTGATCAGATTATTGGTCTACCGCTTGATCCTTAACTTCAGCCTTTAATAACTCCACTTCGTCTTTCAATTGAATTAGAGATCTTTGGTTTATCACCCCCATTGTTTCTTTGACAAATGATTGCCTCAAATTACTTAAAGCTGTCCTCTCGATCTCTAAATCAATTTTAATCAAATCCTTTAGCCAACTTCTTGTTATGCACTACATCAAAGAAAATAGAGTGTTTAGTTAAGATCACACCAAGAAAATAAAAAGAGTATATTTACGAAAAAGAAAATAAATCAAGAAAGATAAGAAAAAAAAATGGTTAGATTAATAAATTTACTAACTTTCTTAATATCAAAACTCACTGACAATGGCGCCAAAAACTTGATGTATTAGGCAAGTATACCTATCAATTTATAATATAACAAATATGAATCCGAATATCGATCCCATAGGGATTAGTATGATTGTTAACACTCACTAGATCTTTATTATCTAACCAGAAAATTAAATTTGAAGAATCTCAAAGAAGTAAATATAAATTACTACTAAAACTAATTTAAATATTAACTAAAATACAATTCAAGAATTAACAAGAAAGCCATTTAATTAATTCAAGATTCAATATAGTACCTAGATCTTCCTTCTCCTAGATTTAATATGTAATTTTCTTAAAGATAATCTAATTTATTCTTTAATTTTTCTTAATCGAGATAATTTTTTACTAAAGTTAATCACTTTCTTAAGCCAATTAACCCTAACCTGAGAATCACTTATTATAATTTCTTCTCAATAACATAACCTAAGATTGTATTATTGAACAATAAATTATCTACGCTTTAATTCAAAAATTCTAGAATAATCTTGCAAATTATCTCTAATCTTGCAATAATTTTCATTAACTATACATAGATTTAATCTTATAAAAAATCTCTCAATTCTCTTATAAAATATCAAACTCTAGATTACTACCCATAGAAATAATAACCTAAATCATGAAGTAAACATAGTTGAATCAAGAAAATAATAAAAAACTAAATTAATCAATATTCATCATGTCATATGAATAAATTTAAGTTCCACAAAACTTAGATACCAAGATTTTACTCACTACACATTCTAAAATAAGAATCTAAAAACAAAGAGTATAGAAAAAAGCATCATGAAATCTGACTAAAATTAAATCTTGAAATCCTCTCTTCTCCTTTATTTCTTAGTTGTTCTCGGTTTCTAAAACTCCCTCAAAGTCATGCTAAAAAATTCTTTCAAATATATCCTAACAAGGCTTTATATATGAAGAATTAAAAAAAAAAAAAAAATAGGTCGGCTGGAAAAGACATTACTAGGAACACAACCATATATTTTGGTCGTGTCCTTTACTGTACTACGTTTGTCTTTTTTTTTTTTATAAACCTAAAAAAGACACGATCGAACTAACAATATGATCGTCTCTTTTAGTTGTGTCTTAGGCTGTAACAGTAAAAAATTAACTCCAATTTTGCTTAAAAACGATACAGTTATGTCATTTAGTTGTGTCGATCTTCAAACCTTCATAACCTACTTATTTTAGCTTCGATTTGAGTTAAATTTATTTCTATCTTTTTCTTTTTTCTCACATATATCGTTTTAAAATTTAGAAAACAAAATTTTACTTAATTAAATATTATTATCTAAAAATAAACTCAAATTTTAAGAAAAATTATCAAAAATCACTAAATAAAATATAACCAAATTGAAACTTATCAATAACAAACTTATTTTCAATTAGTTAATTCACTCTTTTCATTTCTGTTTCATTCGTTTATTTAACTAGAAAGGACCTCCTCTCTCAATCATAAAAATTTGCTAGCTTCCACAGAGTCAAGCTTTTGTTCTTCTGCCTATATATATATATATATAGACGCTCATGCTTCTTTAATTATTATTATTTTTATTTCTTGGCTAAAGCTTCTTCAATTAGTCGATGTGAAACAGCCTCGAACTGGACTTCAATAACGCTTTCTTTTATGATTTTACATTTTCAAAATTGTACGTATTTTTCTATCAAATAAAATCGTTAAACCCAAATACTTCTATGGTATTGTTACGGCCCCAAACTCCTAGGCGGTGCGTGTCACCAAGAAACACCTTCAACACATGGCACATGATTTTATCCATTCCACATGTATTGAATTCAATTGAATATGCAATAACCAATTTTTGAGTAATTGGATGTACAACAATGTAATTCTTGTTAATTGAAGTATAACCACGAAGCAGAATTACTCTTACACAAAAATACATAAGTGGAGCATATATAATGAGTAAAATATATATATATCGTAAAAAGGATATATCAGCTTCATTTTTACATCCGACCTAATTTTAGTTATTCAAAAGAAGATATAAATACAAGTATTCAATTACTGTTACACTCAAATCTTAGCCTATTGATGAATTTGCAAATGAAAGCATCAATCTAGGAGGATAGGCCTGTCAAGTGATTTCAGGCTCGAGCAATGATATCTGGACCGAAAAACATGAATCGGATTGTAAGCCGATCGAATCATTGATTATCTGAAATATTTTGATTTTGAGAGAAGAGCTTGAAATGATGTGTTTTTGGTATCATTGGGGTTTAGTCTCATTTTTATCTCCTCCTTGTTCCCATTTTTCATCCATATTTGGGAAAATAAGGTCCATCCTATTGGTACTACTGCTTCCAGAATTAAACATTTGATCCGCCATGTCAGCCACCAAGGGCACGGGGTACTGTTCCATTGGTTCTTTACTGTATGAGGTGGAGGGGCCTGCCACATCACTGCCTTGGCTTGTAGCCCTCATCGTGAACCATGTGCCCATTGAAATTGACGGTGATAGTGTTGATGACGATGGTGGTGGTTGAGAGGCAGCAACTAATAATTGGGTCATTTGATCCAATGGTGATGGTTGCTGCGGTGGCGGGACGGATGGCGCAGTGAGTGACATGTGACATGTATGTTGGCCACGGTATGTCACTTCAAATGTTGAAGGATCGTTGTCTAGTCGTTGCACTTGTTTCTTTGCTGGGCAACCATATAATTTCTGATGAGTGCACCTGAAGTAAGCTCTGAGGGGAGGGAAACAAATTACAACCCAATTCAAAATTGGATAATGGAGTAAAAAATATGATACAATAAGGAAAAAAAAAGGGAAACACCACATGAATTTTATTTTTATGATTTGAAGTTGTTGAATGTCGTATTCAACCGAACAGCATTGAAATGGGCAATTACGGATTAAAAAATATAAAGTGGGAATGACTATAGTCAATTTGATAAATAAAGTTTCAATTGTATATTAACATTTAATAATTTAAAATTTCGCATATAGAACTGAACAGTATAAACAAAATTTTAATAGTGATTTTAATATTATCCCTGTCCAGCAGTAATTGCTATAATTAAACAAAACAAATTAGGATGGTCTTAATACTCCTAAAGAAACGTACAAGAAGGATAAAGCTAAATCAATCTGAACACTCGACCTGTGTGGATATGAATTTTGTACATATATGTGTCACGTTGACGTCAATATATCGTTTTTCATGCGAACCGTGTCGTCAAATCTGGTTGGTTAGAAGTCCGTCAATATATAGGACCAACATTTCGAATGTGAAATACATAAATACATGCATAGGAATGAATCTACTACTTTTCTCAACCACATGTGTTGACATTAATATATATTTTAATAGAATTTGTCTCACTCTTTATCTTATCATTCATTTTTATTTTTTTAAATTTAAACTGTTATATACATAGTTTATACAATGGCTCAAATTTAAAAAAATCTAAATCAAATATAAGATGTATGACTAGATCGATCTCATAAAAAAATAAAGATAAGACTATAGAAAAATCAATATATATATATATATATATATATGAATGTATATACATATGAATGTAATAATTTGTAATGTCATGATTCTAAGATAAAGGGATTATGATGTTTTATATTATATAAAGAGCATATTAATCTAATAAGTTTAAAAATAGAGAAAATAATACTGTAGTCACTCTAACTTGAATCGAAATCATTATATAGTGAGCAACTTATTTTTCTATAAACAATCCTATAATAGTGTATTTACTTATTTTTTTTTGTGAACAGTATATTTACTTATTTATTTACCATCTTTAAGCATGATGTCGCATCCTCCAATAGTTAACAAAGACTGACTTCAAATCTCGGGCATATTATGATATTGATGTCAAGAGGTAGAATTCGTCAATTCAAGTCTACTAAAATTTAAAATTTCTAACATTAAAGCCCATAGACCGAGCTGACTTGATAAAGGTACAAGAAAGGCGCTTTCTTTAATTTAGGGATACCTAGGAAATGCATATTTATAACAAATTAGACATTAAATTACAACGACGTAATAATTTAGACACCTATGTAATAATTATCACGGTTTGAAATTATATTCTTATTTATTTTTCACCGACAAAAGTAGATATACATCGAGATATTGTAGTGCAAGGCCATGAATTTGAATCCTTATGTTATATATTTTACTCTCATTTAGTTATTCATGCAAGATCGGTCTAACCAAATATTTCGATAAATGATTTAATAATATTAATATGTTATATATCTGAATGAATGGTATATAAATTCAATTGATAATGTGTAGTTTTTAAAAAATATATTTGATATTTTTTTATATTTACGTATTACTAATATATTCATATAGCATATTAGTATCAATGTATCAATGTAGCTTTTCTAGCATACTTCATAACTTTGCTTTGGTTTAATTTCATCTTTTCCGTCCAACTTTCATCATTCCAATAATGCTAAATTTCCATCAGAGTTATCGGCCCCTTTATCATATTTTCCTCAAGATACATATATGATAAAACATCGAAATATCAGTTTTAAGACGAAACATATCCATACATACTACATAATATCACAAACTTTAAATTCCATAGAGATAAAAGTGAAATATAGAATAACATACAAAAATAAATTTGTAAGATAATTGTTATAGAAATACATTATTCAAATTGATCCTCAATCTAAATGAGAGAGTAAGTTTTAAAATATAAAATATAAAAAATCAGTATTGATTTAGATAAATTAATTGTCCTTGTAAATTTCATTTTCATAATAATAAGTCAACTAGAAGTGTTCAATCAAAGCAGGTGGAATATGAATGTACCGATTAAATGCGCAACAGGAACATGTATGAATGCCCTATACATGCATTTCGTGCTTTGTAGTTCCTAGTAAAATATTATATGCTACCTATGTGGCAGGGAAGTCTATAGATTTGGAAAAGTCAACAGAGCCAAATCTTTGAGATCTCCTTGTGTACATAAATGTCGTCTTTTCGACCAGACATAATTAATTTCTTCTTCCCAACAATTATTATATATAATATACTTATATATATATATATATATATATATCAACTAGTCAAAAAATGTATATCATCTGATTGTATTATTACAATAACATAATTTTCAAGAAAATGGGTATTCAAGTTGAAGAGAAGTGAATTATCATCATCATCATCATTTTCGTTTTTTTTTTTCCGAGAGAATTAATTAGTTACAATTTGTGTATATATCTAGACAGTGTTGCTACTTGCTACCGATGGTTTCATGGTTGATGACGAATATTTAACCTTACATAGGTGAGTTAATTGATTCGGATATTAATTTTGAACAATTTTGCAATGTATAATAGAGATGAGTAAGTAACTTTATCAAATAAAGTATCCACCTAAATTGTAATCAAGCAGGTTATGAGTGAATAAATAAAGTTAAGAGTAGGTTTCAAGTAATAATTTCTTGATACTTGCTATTATAGAATAAGGTATAAGTATTGATGTTAAGGAACCTCATACCCACTCTGGAATTTATACTTTAAAGTATACAAGATACAAATTTTAAGGTACCCTATATTTATCTTATAATATTAATTGAAGAATACTAATAAATAAAAAATTAATACTGTTACATTTTTCTAATCTTAAAGAAAATAACAACAAAAATCCAATTTATAATAAAACACTAAGACTACATTCTCTTATATCTACTGCCTTGCCTCTCTCTAATGTTCTTTTTTTTTTATTGGATAAAACCTTATCTCTTTTTTTACTATCTTATTTTTACATTACTTTCTTCCTTTTTTTACCAACTATAATCTAGAAAGATATTAAAATCATCTCAATTCTTAACATATTGTTTAATATATTTTACTAAAATTACTTAGTACATGATTTTAGTGTTCTACATATAACAATTTTATGATTTGATAAAACTTTTATTTTGATAATTTGAAAAGAAAAAAAATAAAAAGAAATACTTTAACATTACCCAACCAAAAGTTAAACATTTCAAATTGCAAGAATAATCTCTATTCCATTCATCAAAATTTTATATTGTTCTAATTAGATGTATTGTAAGTATGAAAGCCTTTCAAATTATTACTATTTGATCCATTATTGTAGTTAAAATTTGATATTAAATTATTTGTCAGTATAATATTTCAAAAGAAGACAAAATTTCAAGAAAATATATAAATTCTATAAAATATCATATACCCTATACAATTTACAAGATACAAGAAAGTTTCTAAGTACCACATAATAGCTTTTTTGTACAAAAATTTTGAAACTTATACCTATGGATTAGGGTATGAGAAAAGTATCATATCATATTTATCTTATACTCATTTATACCTAATGCATACAATTAAACCCAAGCATAAGCACCCAAAACTGGACTAACAATGTTGGTAGCTGATTCCAACCCATTCATGAGACCCGTCGATTGGGCGAGTCCATGTCAGAGGAAAAAAATAGTTAAAAATGAAAAAAGGAACCAATCGACAATATGAAGAGGGAAATAACAAAAAAAATAAAATAAAAGAAATTTGGTTAGTTTACTATTCATTGTACCTACTAGTTTAAGAACCAGCTCGTGAATCAATCCTATAAGGTTGACGTCGGTTCTCCATTTTAGGAATGGAAAGCTGGGGACTAGAGACTAGTTTGGACTACACCTTGATCTAAAATACACCTTTTTGAAAATGTTTGTCTTTCATTGTTGTAATTAGCCTAATGTCTCCTTCAATTTTAGTGTTTCTTTTTCCTATTATGATTTTTTTTTTATGAAAAACATTATTGTATTATTTATTAATATTTGATATGATCAAAACTTCAAAATTATCAAATATTATTATAGTAATATCAGTAGATTATAAATATCATTACAATTTAGCATCAAATGATGGAGGGAGAGGCAAAAGTGACAATCAGTACCAGTTATAGTGATTAACCATTATGGAAGATATTCAAAGGAAATCTGAGCATGATTTTTGTTTTTAAAGAAAAAAATTATTTTCCTTGCTGTTCAATGGAAAAACATTTTCCATGATTATTATCCTCATCTGCCACCTATTGCATTTTTACCCTCCATTTAATGTTTACAACTAAAAACCAATATTGTTAATTGTAACATCTCTATTTCTAAAGTCCTAATGTTATATAACAAGTCCTTTAAAAAATTAAAAAAAAAAAAAAAGAATCCGAAAGATGATATTTATGAACTAAACGCTCTCTTAATGACACATTTTTCTTCTCATATGCGTACTTGAAGTGGTATTCATATTTGTTAAACATAACCTACCTAGAAATTTCTATTCACATTATGCTTTTATTTGATTTATTGGGAATACGATTACAATTTCTTAGGTTCTCGTTTATCATTTGGTACCGAAAATAAGTGATAGATTCGATTAAACATAAAAATAAAAAATAAAAAAAAAACTATTCCTTAAATCCCTTAAATACATTCATCTCTAACTTTATTATTATGATTCTTATTCTTGAAACAAATCTTATGATTGTTTACTGGAGTAATTTCTTTTATTATATCTATGAGACCCCATAATTAAGTATCTCATGTGAATTGTGAAAAATTGTAATACTAGTTTATAAGACTATAGTTATAAATACTTTATCCATCAATGTTTATCGACTTAGCTGTTCATTACTTTTAGCATAAGATATTATAAATGATATCAAAGTAGACCTTTTATCATTAGGTAGATTATTTGAGTTTAATTCTAGTTTATAGAAGAGATTCGAGAAAGGTGAGAAGTATTATTAGGATATAACTCTTTACATGTTTCTTAGGAGGACATCGAATGTTTAAGGGGAGAAGAGGAAAGGGGTTGGTGGTGAGGGGTAGAGGTGGGAATTGTGAGACCCCATGGTTAACTTCCTACATAGATTGTAAGAAGTTATAGTATCGGTTTATAAGACTACGATTATGAATACTTTATTAATACAAATTTGAAACTTTTAGGTCTAGTGATTGAAATGAGCTCATCAATATTTATTAATTTGGTTATTCACTACTTTTAACGTGAAACGTTACAATATCTTCAATATATTAAGAATTTTTTAGTTTCTTAGATGAAAATAAATAGTCTAAATTACTTGCATTTGAAATGGAAAAATAATTGATTATTTGTAATAGAGATGAACCTAGGCAGGGGGGAAAAAGGGACACCAATCCCTAAAGCTCCGAAAAAATTGATTAAAAAGGAAGAATATGTATATTCTATAAAATAAATCTTAATTTAATTCTAAACCTGTCCATCCCCTCGTGATGCATGATTCTGTGTTAGTCCCTACTTTGTAATGTGCCCATGATTTATTTTTGTGCACATCTAATCTAACCATACCGTATCTCGTACTACTCTTTTATATTGAGTGTTTTCTCTAATAAAACGTGCTCCATCAACATAATATCTAATCGATGAAATATAAAAGAAATAGAAAGTTCATCCTACCTAGGATAAATAGCTCCAAGAATCTCTTTCTGCCCGTATTTCCTCCAAGTAAATCCATCCTCGGGTGGAATCTCAGTATTTCCAATGCGGGGCGCAGCAACCCTAATTGTTGTTTTCTCCATCTCCTTGGCCCTGCGTCCAATATTTGATATAATTATAATCAAATTAACTAAAATATAACAGGAGTATTTATTACAAATTGACAAGTAAAGTGAATGGAAATAACGATGCATTTGCTCGACATCTTACAAGGTCCCATGCAAGCTGTAACCAAACGGTATTTGTTTATAAGGTGACAGGTTAGGAATAATGACTAAGATATTTGTATATACTAATTCACTTTTGTAATTACAGGACAACACTCTCCTTGTCAAATGTCACATCGAACCATTGATGAAATTGTTTCGAGCCTATTATTTGTATAGTTATGAAGCAAGTAATGGAGGGGATTCGCATAAACATTTGGTCCCGTTACTGTAGCTAGTTCCTACGGGGGATTTATTTTCGAATTTAGGATTTAATGCCTTTTTTTAGATAACCGAAAATGTTATAAAATTTACAGATGTAAATGAATTCAATCGAGTCAAAGAGCGGATATCGGAATTCAAAGTTCTAAGTCCAAATTTAAACATTCAACTCGATTCGAAATGTTACTGAATTAAATGCATATTTTTCGAACAATCAGATAGCAAAGCTCTCAACTCAAATTATATTAGGTAAAAGTCAATATATTTAAGGCCCTGTTTATTTCAACCAAAACCTCTTGTAAATGTAAAGTATTTTCTATTAAAAGTATTTTATTGAAAATGATATGTTTTCATGCTTTTAGTTATCTTTAACAAAATGCGCTGAAAAAATTTTTTCACTGTTTAACTTGAATTTAATTTGAAGTGTTTATACTTAAATAAAGTATCATTTGCATAATATCATGGGCTTTTATGTAAAACTATAATATGTGGATTTTTTTTAATGTTCATTATTATAATATTTTTTGTTTACATTTAAAAATTTTATTAACTAATGTTTTAAGTTTTTTTTTTCCATTAAAGTCCTTTTATATTTATAATTTAAAGATCAATCCTAATAAAAAAAAAAAAAACAAATCAAGTAGATTTTACTTTTTGAAGGTTAAAAAACTTATGAAAAGTAGTTCAATAAATGATTTTTTGTTTTAAAAAAAGTAAGTCATTTTAGGATTTTCTTTTTAAGAGAAATATGTTTTCTCTTAAAAGGTAAGATGTTATCTTCTTAAAAGGTAATAAACAAAGAAAAGTAAGGAAAATATTAATATTTTCGTTAAAATAAACAGAGCCTAAGATTTATTATATTTGTAGGTTCATTATGCCAAATATCTTTATATTTAGCTACTCAAATAGTTCTAACCTAACCTCTACCTGAATTGCTTGAATTGAAATTGAATAAATGTTAAATCCACTTGGAGTTGATAAACCGACTTCGATTCCTTTATACCCGTAAACATAAGTTTCTATCCAACAAGTTGGTTATAGGTATACAAACGGTTGGCACGTTATCAGGTTCTTGGACTGGCTAACCATTTTACAAGAAATTGTATACTGAAAGAGACGTTCCTAAGTGAAACCAAAAAGAATAAGATATTCTTTTGAAAAGAACAAGGAAACTTAGTTGAGAGGGTTTTAATTGCATTCCACCCTATAAGGAGGAAGAAAATTCATGGATCCTGTCAAGGAAACAACTCAGAAATGCTTTCGTTTTTGTGTGCCTTTTGGTTTGACTCTCCTTTTGGTTTGTTTCACCAGGACAATTGACGAGTCAAAAGGTCACCATAATAAATCAATTATTATGTAAACAGCAAAAGAAAAAAAAAAAAAAAACTAAAAAAGAAAAAAGAAAAAAGAAAAGAAAAACCACCCATGATCAAACTAAAAGTAGCCCGAGCTTCTCGTAGTAAGACGTTGTTATGTTTTCTGAGTTGCTTCCTTAATCCATGCAACAGCAACACAGGACATCACATGTATTGAATGGTTATGAATGTGAGAAAGGATTCAATACCGTCTATTGATTAACACCGATAAATATCAATAAAACCTTTTTCATGCGATTTTCTCTTTTACAAAAGTGGGCTAACAATTTTACAAATCAATTATCATAACTACCATATATTCAAAGAGTATCAAATAAATTATTATTGATATTTTCACCCACTAATTAAGACGTGTAGCATATTGATGCCACCACAACGTTTTTTTGCCATAGAAGAGCCTTGCCGTTTCTTTTACAAACAAATGACCATATGATGTACATAGTAGGAACTGATATTATTCTTGTGCATGGAAAACATATGCAGCATTTCATGTGTGGAATCCATTAGGTCTATAATTCTAAGACACAAACAGCTGCTTATTATCAGCGTATGTAGCAAATACTGACCACTAATATTAGATATACGGTTAAATGACAGGTTCCCAAGCTTCTTGGTCTCTTTTCAGGTGTACTTATGCAGCATCTCTAAGTAAGGATACCCTTTTTAGTGTAGACTCATTTTGCAAAATATAAACCCTAAAGCAAAAGGAAGGTAAATATCAAGTCCTTTAGTATGAAGTTCCCAATAGTGCTTCATATTTCTGTACCGATATAATAATAATAATAACAATAAAAGCAACATATACCTTGATTTTCCAATATTAGAAAATCAAATTCACATAGAAATCAATTGAAACAAGATTAAGATGTTATGGATAACAAAGTAGCCAGGCATTAATAATCCTGATCAATGTTCATTGCACATTTTCTTTTACTTGATCATATCTGATTGAATAAAGTTTTATCTATTCCTAAATGATGCCTCAGTATGTATTCCGATCGTATCTCTATGTCTGAGTATGAGGCCGAAAGCAAAAGATTGGATACCCACCAAAAGTTGCCTGGTTTACAGCAGCATGTAATTGTAACCGAATGAAATGCAAAAGAAACCGTTTTCGGTTTTTCTTCATGTTTCTCCTATATGATTTTCCAAATCGATCAAGCCACGTCAGGAAAGCAACTTATGCTCTAAGAATCTCAGAAAACCAAGCAGCACACCAGCGATGATATCGCATGTACTGACAACGTGGAGACATATGCACGCACATATACATAAAACTTGCTCACCTCTTTCTGGGTCTTTGGACTGCAGGCACGGACTGAGCCATTCTGCCAGGCTCTCTAGCAGCCTCTTCCCCCGCAACCACGACAGGCCCGGGGCCCTCTGTTCGCACATCCATCATTGCCCCTGCGCCGCTTGTGCCGGCTTCGTGACGTGCCGTATGCTGCTGAATCTTTTCCATAGTAACCCACTGCTGAAAATTAAATCCATATGAAATATTCTCCTGATTAGAGTTTAGCCTTTCCTTGGTTTTTGTGAACACTCTTATAATTTCTTCACAATTGTTGATGAGAGTGTCGGGTCGGTTAGCTATATTTGGTAGGTTTTCTTCAAGTTCTCTAGCCAATTTGCAGCCATGTTGAATTAAATGTAACGTATGAATATATTCCATGATTTTTTTTTGGAATAATTTGGGTATGTTTCTATGTTTGCGTAAGTTGGGTTCGTTGGGTTTGTGTCTGATTTCGAGGAAATATAATTATGAGAGATATATAAATAGGTTGGTGTGCAGTCTTTTTGCTTTTAGAGGCTAAAATTTCTAGTTTTGTCCGGATATGGTAAAAGTTTCGTGGAAATTGTCGTTATTTCAATTTCGTAGTCTTATGTTATGTAGGAACACGGTGAAAAGAAATTGAATTCATATATTAAAAGGAAATAAGGAATAAATTGAGAATCTTTGATCAATACAAGAAGACTGAAATGGTTTAGACACGGATAAAACGTAAAAATACTAGAGAAAGTACTTGTCCTTATGTGCTATTGCCTCATCCTAGCACCGCGTTATTTTTGTTTCTTATATACTTTCGGGTAAAGATAAAATTTAGGAACAATTATAAATATATTCCTAAAACATTGAAGTAATTAGATGTTAAAGTATGTGCAACCACCCCAAAAATTTAAGAAAGATAAACGTACCACTCAAATGGTTGCTAATATCTTAAAAATCGTTTCTAATTATGTCCATACAATAGTCGGGGGTTTAAGAACGATGTGAAGAATAATTATATATTTCCCAAAATTATGGAAATTAAGATGAAAGCATGTTTGGATATTTGGAAGTATATCACCAATAGTTTTATAGAAATATTCGAGTCAACCATAAAATTTGTACCGATAATTTTATCTATATTGTCATAGTTATAGTGCAAATGCACCTGCATATATTTTATAAGTGCCGTTTTTAGCGCAATAAATTAATGCCAATTTTGTACCTCAATAATGTCATTTGCCCATCCAGTAGGGAGCCTCACTGTTTTGCCAACTTTACAATTCAGATGACTATAGAAAGTTAATACAATAAAAATTTCAATGATATAAACAATTCCGCCGAAAACCGCAGCATAACCATTAATATAGAATTAAGGAATACATAAGAAATAAAATTATATATATATATGTATGTAAATCTATATTATTTAAGCACGTCACCTATTTTGGTGTCCTCCATTTTTTAGGTGAATATTTTGGTGTCTTACATAGTCTAATAATTTTATTACTTTAACTAAATGAATAAATTATTCAAAGTTACATAGGCATTACTCTGCCAACTATTAGCATGTTATTTGTTCCCACTTTTCATCCCTATTATTTTCAATAACTGCCCATCTCTTTTTTTTAACTTAATTAGAATTTCCATTAGATTTTATTATTGGCATTTATTTATTTTCATACTCTTTTATATTTATTTATCTTTCATATTTATATAATTTCTTTTTATTTCCAGCAATTATTATGTTATTTTTTAGGTAATTATCATTATGCTTATCTATACATCACTAACATTGTTTTTATATTTATTTCCCATTTTCATATGGAATGTGTCCTAATTTAATCAAAGTCTTTCCTTTATACGAATATCTATTTTTTCAATCTTTTTTGTTTTTTTTTTTTATGGTCAAGGCACAATAAAAAGAATTAAAAAAAATACAGCATTGCATTATAAATATTTAAAAATGCTAAATATTTAAGTAAATAAATTACTCATAGGATTATCGAAAAGAATACACTTAATTTTTTATATGATAGTTATCATGTTCATAGGACTGTAACTATTTTATATTTTTTAGATGTAGATTTTATAGGTCTATTATTCTTATTAATAATTCTATATGTAGTTGTTTGCTTATTTTTATACCTGCAATACATGTACGAGGTCGGCTAGTATTTACAGAAGGGGTTCACATCGAAAGGCCAAAAATTAACGGGTATATGATATAATTGGTACAGATATATTGTGGTAAAAATGGGAAGAAATGAAATGGCGGTTTCTTGGAGGAAAAGTAAAAAAATAGAAAAAAAATGGGGCGATGGTGCGTAGAAAGGGAGGACTCAGTCATGGTCTAAGCTACGGGGTGATACAACCCACTTTTCTCTATATTGAAGTCTATGGGAAGACCTTGTCCCATTGAATCACACTTTTTGGACCTCTACCTCACCTAAGAATATTCCAACGTTTGAATCTATGACTAGATTTAGCTAAATCGCATTCCTTCTAGGTTTTCATGGTCATATTTTGAAGAGTGATAGTGGGGTTAAAGTCAAGTATTATTTGAACCTTTTTAGGCTTCTACTACATATTGTTTCCATTGAATGTACTGATTTATTGTTGAAAGTCCCACCACGTAGGATTTCATTGCCACTTTTTTTCCTTTCTTATGTTAACAAAAAAAAGTGCCCAAGTTATTCATCGTCTTGTACGTTGTTCTTATTTTATATTATTCATATCTTACTCTGGCAAATACCTAAAGGTGGAAAGAACAATAAAATGAGAAACTGAATGTGATTTTTATTTCTGTCGCATTGAAACAGGCTTCAGAAAGGTCATGCTTTTAAGAATATATTTCGAAGTGTGTGCGCGCTTGCTTCTTTTAGGTCAAAACAATACCACACTACTATCCAAGGTTTTTCGATATTATCATCATTAAAGTGGTTTTAATACAAGATGGTCTCGATTGCCCCTTTCCAAAATTCAATTGGTACCATTTTTCTTTATAAAAGTGCTATGAACTTTTAAAGCTTAAACATTATAGCAACCCAATGAAATATACTCGCTTGAGGGACACTTTATGAGTCATTCCCCTCCTTTTGATATTTAATTTCGCCTATTGCAAATGCAGGATTGAAACCTTTATTCGTTCGGTTGAAACTAAAATTATGGCTAATCATTAAAAATGGTCTACATGTTACTGTGAGCAATTCAACAAACAATACAATGTTTTAAGAAGAGCTAAGATGAGGACAAGCAAAGGAGTGCTTTGAATCATAGAGCTAAACATTTGTTTTTTTTTTTTTTTCCTCTTTATTTGATCGTGTAACCTGCTAGTGATGGAGAAGAAACATGTCATCCGTTTTCATGCAATTTTCACTCCATTGATTTTGCTAGTAAAGATTCATTAGATTTTAGTTTCCTATAAAATAAAATGTCATCAGTAGGGCGCCAAAGTTTGCTTGGTATAGCTACTCTAACATTTAAGTTAATGAAAAGTTCAAGGAGTGTGAAACCTTAATAGAGAGAAAAGGAACGAGAGACTATGAATCCTTTAATTTATAGGAGTTGAAGTTAGGGTTTACTTGGAGTAGGCTTATTAACACTTAGGGCGATTGATTTTTAGGTCTAAGGGCCCATGTGCTTAAAAATAGCAATCACCACTCACCCCTTCTCCCCTTAATTTCTTTATCGATGTGCCGACAAGGAGATTAGGTGCTCGTATAAACTCTCAAGGTCCCAAACTGAGTGGCTATACTATAAGGGAACTTCTTGTGGATGTTTCACGCTTTACCTATTACCTGGTGAGCTAAAGTCTTAACTTAGGTAAAGTACGGTAGCACGTGAGATGTTGGATTTTCGTTGAGCTTTCATGCTAATGATTGTAATCTAGCATCTTTAAGAGGAAAGTAGAATTTATCCTTGGGCTTATATGCCTATAAGGGTGATCCAAGTAAGATGAGCGGATGTTTTCCGAGCATTAGTGTCCGTGAGGTTCAAATTTTTCCTAAGTAGTTTAGATTTTTATCTATGCATCTTAGATTTTATTTGGGCAATTTTGGATAGAAGTGCTTCTAAGGCCATGTTGAGTTAGGGACTTGCTATTGATGCTTGTCCATATGCTAATTTGAAACTCAGTACCCATAGGAGCTCAATGTCTATGAGAGCTCAATGATTGCAAGATCTCAATGTCCTCAAGAGCTTGACCGCGAGATCTCAATATCCATGGGAGCTCACTGACTGTGGGATCTCAACGTCCGTGAGAGCTTGGTGACAATGGGATCTCATCATCTATAGGAGCTCGATGACTGCAGGATCTCATTGTCCGTAAGAGCTTAGTGACCAAGAAAGTAGGTCAGTTAGGCATTAGCTAGTGTAGGTTTTCGATGCCTTTACTAATATTTTTTTCGAATTTTTGGTACGTAAAAAATTTTCTTACCTAAGATCTAGGCATTCGTTGCCTCGAGTATACGAAAGTTATCCAGTAGCTTGAGTCTACAAATTTTCAATGTGTATAAGTGTTCCTAAGCTAAGCTTAAGGTCCTAATTTTTAAGGATCGTCCCGAGCTTTAATGTTGAGCTTTATTGGTTAGCTTAGCCTAGCCCCAAGGATCATCCTAAGCTTCTTGCCTTGGAATTTCCTCAATGTTTAGAGTATTTCAAAAAAATTCAAGCACTTTGAAGTTTTATCCACAAAATTCGGATTTTATGTAGGCACTTCAAATTTTTATTCGTGCACCTTGAATTTAATTCAAGCAATTCAGATTTTTATCCATACATCTTGGATTTTATCTAAGCACTTTTGATTTTTATCTAAGGATGTGCTTCTAGTAAGAGCTTGGTAAGTTATGACAAGCTCGGATCAGATAGAATTATTGAGCTCGGATCGAATGGACTTGTTTAGCTCAAATTTGATGGGATTGCGAAGCTTGGAACTTAGTGCTTTTTTGAATAGACAGACTAAACTTCATATCAACATTGTAGTTCCAAAATCGCAAGCATAAAGCTCTCCCATTTTTTTTTTCCTTTTTCAATAGATGATTCTGATATTGAAAAGTTGATATGTTTTTCACATGTAAGTCATGATGCTTTCTGATTTGGCTATCTTTGATTGTAAGAGTTTACTTTTCCCTCATTCAAGGAACACGATTTTTATTCTTTGCTTTTGAAGGTATTATAGCTTCTCTAAAATGAAATCCTCTCAACCCAAGTATGTCTAACACCACGAACTCCTCTCTCTACTCCTCATACTAGGAAGAAAAGCTTAAAATCAATTAAATCCCTTGAATAAGAAGTAGTTAGTGAAGAACAACCTACACAAATTCAGAATGAAGTTAGTCACCAAATTGGAAATCACTAAACCAAAGAGCAGAATCTATCTACCAATAACAATGAAATGGGGAAGCAATTAAGGGAGCCAAAATATCCATCTTACAAAGACTCAATTATGTATAACATACCAAATGCATATGCTTCATATTTTAGTCTGTATAAGTAGATAGAGGAGGATGAAAACTCATTGACAATGAATCAGTAGAGCTTTGATAAGATCTTTCAATAGATGAAGGAAAATGATAAAATCCAAGGAAAACTGGGTATGAGAATTATCTCCATTCTACAAGATATTGAGCAAAAGCTTCATAAACCTTAGAAAAAATTATTAATCATAAAATTATATGGTCAATCATTAGGATGCAAAACTCTTTATGCAAAACTTAAATATTTATGATGATTTACTGCACACTTCAATATGATAACTATGGGCTCAGGATATTACATAGTTACCTTTAGTTCAAAAAATGATTTGAATTGTGTTATTAGAGATGAGTCTTGGTTTATAAATGGATCATTTTTAACAATAAGAAGATGGGAGCCAAATTTCAAAGCTTCAATGGCCACTTACAATCAAGTAGCAATTTGGGTAAGAATTTCGAAGCTACCATAAGAATATTATGATCCTTAAGTCCTTAGAATTATAAGAGAAACAATAGGTCCAATTTTACAACTTGACACTTATACTTTAGATGCAAAAAAGGGTAAATTTGCTCATTTTATATCCAGGTCAATTTTAATGAACCTTTAGTGCATTCGACTATATTGGATGGATACTCTTACTACATTCAATATGAAGGACTTAAATCATTATGTTTAGGATGCAGATGCATAAGACATCCAATTTCCCTTTGTCTAAAGAAACAAATGGAACTTCAAACAAGAAAAAAGATGTGTCAAATAATCTAAAAGGAAATGAACTCAATAAAGAGAGTGGAAATATCCAAGAGCAAGTCTTAAATGATAATCAAATTGCAAAGAATGAAATCCAAATGGCATCGAGAGAAAATGATCAAAACAAAGAAGTGAAATTTAATGACATAAACAATCAAGGAAACAGCGGTTTTAGAGAATGGACATTTGTCCAGAGAAGAAAATCATACAGAACAAAGAATATTACAAACAATCAAAGGTTTAATACAAATGGTAAAAGTCACCTACAAACTAATCATAGTGTAAAGCTATCAAAAATTAAAATCAATAATGAATTTGAATTTCGAAGTATTAAGTGTCAATTAGACCCAATGATAAACACAAACATTCAAATGGGTTAAGAAACTGAGAGAAAATAATCAATGTGAAGAAAATAGTGTAGTGAAGAATAAAGTACTTGGTGAAAACAAAAGACAGCAATTAACAACAAAATAAGCCAAAGAAGAACAAATTATTAGAAGAAACTAAAACTAACCCAGATCAAAGTTGTATATTTATATCTATTACTTCAAAAATAACCATATCGAGTAACTTAAGAAAGAGACTAACAAACAAAAAAAAATTAGCTAGATAAAATCACAAAAACGAATAGGAAAGTCACTCTAGCATTCAGTATCAAACTCTTGCATCTAGATTCAAAGATGCCTTGGTTATATCAAGGTTATCGGCTAATGCATGTAACATTAAACCACCAACTAAATAGAGTTTTGATACACTTGGAGGACGTCAAGACATTACAAGGAGAGATTTAGCCATCTCTTTCCAAGTTCCAATGGTGAAGACAACAATAACAAAGGTGGAAGGCTCAATCATCTTAACTCAAGCAAGGCAGACAATCTAAATAAAGAGGGAATTTGTAGTAGTAATATCAATAAAATTATGAAGAAATGGGAGAAAACTCTAGAAACAGTAGGCAATAAGATGTATAGGACAACATAACTCATGGTACCAAAGTATCTCTGCCTGTAGTGTACAATCTTACAAAAAAGTAAATGATGCCATTGTTGTTAGCTAACATGGAGGAAGTCTTTGCCTTGGTTGATACTGTCACGCCCCGAAGCGGCAGAGTCGTAACAGCCCCGCCGTGTAAACCACCCTAAGATAGAAGTTGGCCTCACAACCGCTATCCTAGACTTGATCTACACAAAGCGTCCACAACTAACCCGCTTTGAAGTAGACAATTTGTAATTTAAATAAATCATTTACCTATAAAAGTGAGGAATTATATATATATATTATCATTCAATTATTGCAGTTAAAGTTTACAACATTTCTCTATAGTATATTCCCTAGTTATTACATCACTCGGAAATGAAAAATAATTCTAAAATAAAAACTTAGACCTTAAAATATGTGTTTATTCTTCAATGTTTTTCCTCACTCCTCAGGATCCAGCAGTTGCTAGCTTCAGAGTAATTGGTTGCCGCTTCTTAGCCAGCACCTGCACAACGTCTATAGGGATGTGAGCAACTACAGCTCAGTAAGTAGGGACGGAGGACTTAAAACTACACCATACACACAACAAGGTTTTCAAGCACTTATTAGGTGCAATGCATGTGCAAGCAAATGCCATCGCACGACGTTGTCCGGCCCGTCGTGAGATTAGAGAAATTGCGCCCGCTGTAATCCGGGTTGAGAAGTTACCGTTAATACAACAGCTCACGACCAAACCCAGGCTTGTGTAATGGAGACCTTGCTCCTCCCGCGACTACCTTCGAACCACTGTCTTTACCCCCGCCGCGACCTCCTCTCCTGTCACTTAGTTCGACTAAGGATGAAGAAGGGACCATTTTGCAATCCTACGCTATCCCTTCCGAAGGGGTCGGTATTTGGCCGAAGAGTCCTAAATCCCCTAACGGGTTGCCATGCATGTTCGATTAAGATTACTGGTCGTATATTTGATTAAGTCTAATTTAGGGTGATCAATCATTACATACAATTCATACAATATGCGCCACAGCAACAAACATAATCATAACATCACCCATAATCAAACACATGCACGCATTCAACTATCTAACAAGCACAATCAAGCATAATCTTAAGCCTCGAAAATACAGCATCGTATTAATCCCAACTTACCTCGACTCCTCGCTCGCTTACTCGAGGTCCGATCTGCTCAGGCCATCGCCGGTTATCCCTATAACACGAACGTGGTTTCAGCTTTTCATATAATTGTTATAGGTTCGTTTTATCCTATAATGCTTATTGTTAGGTTTTGTTTACGGTTTAATATGCCTAATTATCTAGGTATTAAGTCTTTTATAATTATTCTAGGTTTAGGTTTAGGTTTAGGTTCGGTTTTCGCATCGATTTCTGAACCAGGTTTTTAATTCGATTTTTAAGTAATGTTTTAGATTCCAACCCTAAAAATCCGTTTCAACCTATAATGTGAAATTAATCACATTACTTCCCGATCTCCTATATACCATTATTACCCTTAGTTAGTATTTTATTCCATCCGGTACACTTAAATCCCTATTTGTGTACCGAATTTACGCTTAATGTGAGAAATTTTTACATTTTTCATATAATTACATAAATTCAAGTTTCTTATCAGATTTATTATATATCCCTATTATTTATATAATATCAATTTTTATCCTAATATTTTCTATTTATTATATTTTCAAAAATTACACATTATGCATTATTACATATTATGCACATAATGCATTTCTAATATTTCTATTACCCTAATTACCATCTCTAACATAAATTATCACTTCAAAATGTTTAAATTCATCCTAGATCAGGTTTTACACCTAATTATTCTAATTTACAAAATTAACTCATAATTTACTATGTTTTTCTATTACTAATTTACTACATAATTAACCTAATAATTACATCTAACACCCTAAATGCTATAAGTATCATACTCCATCAGATCTTAACATCCTAAGACATGTAATTATTCACTAAATCAGAAATTAATCATTTAATTACATAATTAACCCTAAATTACCCATTTTATGCCTCTTTTTAGAGCCTAAAAATTATCTAAAAATTTTGAAAATTTATTTTTTGAAAAAGGGCTTCATAGCACTGTTCTATGTCACATGAGCATCCTACAGAAAAATTTTGAGCCCCAAACTACATCCCTAAGCCTATTTAATTTCCGGTTTAATCATGCTCAGTTTTGAACAATTTGTTAAGGACCCTATATTTCCAGACATAATTAAACTAAATCAACATTTTTCCCTAAATCTACATACAATAAAACCTCAGAATAACAAGTTTCATAATTTTCTAGGCAAAATAACTAATTTTACAAAATTATACAAGAATCAGGCTGGAATTTGGACTCACCGGTTCAGGTGGCTCCGACCACCGCGGGCCGCCGTGGCCTTGTCGGCCGGCCTGAGCGCTGCCACCACTGTGTGGTGGTGGTGTCCGTCCACTCCCAGCTCCTTGTTTGGTGTGGGTTCCCTTTAAAACCCCTAACCGTACATTTTTTCTTATTTTTTTTTTATTTTCTGAATTTTCTCTCGAATTTTCAACTCTCTCTAATTTTCTCTGATTTGTATCTATCCAAATGTGCTTTGTAAATTTTTTCCCTATTTATAGACAATTGTAGAATTTAATGTGCATTAATTTGATGGGATTTTGCCCCAATTCCATGATTTTAGGCTTTTTGTTTGTCAAATTCCTATTGGTTATTTTTTTCTTTTTCTGTCACGACCTAATCTTATTGTAGTTATCCTCTTTTGATTTTTTTCTGATTTTTTTATAATTATTTTGTATTTTTCTTTAATTATTTACTTAGTTTTCGGCCCATTCTAGAAATTACGCATATTTTTATCTACACGTAAATACATGTAGGGTACACGTGAACATTCCTAAATATTATTTTGGTCATTCTAAAATTTTTAGTATACATATAATCTATCTCTACTAATTTATTAGTTATTATATTACACTTTTTGCCTTTTCGGTAATTAGCAGTTATTACGCTTAAAATTTGAAAATTTTATAATCTCTTATTTTACTACTCATTTTCTTAAATTTAAGTTTACAGGGTCATTTTTACTGGTATTTTGCTAAATAGTTTATAATTTGGGTTTGATCGAATTCTTTAGCCGATCGCCCTAAACCTTGGGTTCTATGTTCAATCTTACGGTTACTTGGCTGAACTTTGGGGCTTACAGATACAAAAAGAACACCCAATAATTTTATGCTACATATTAACCAAGTCATGGCTGAGACAAATCAAGTTATACTTTACAATACAAATTTGACATAAGATAGAATAGAACATCACCTAAGTTTACCTAGGCTAATGAGGATTTAAGTTTAGATTGTGAGAGGCTTGAATACTCTAACTATGCAAGATTAAGTGTTACAAGCTTTCACTGAATTTATGCTAGATATGGTGGCTTTACTTGAAATAAAAATGACAAAACAAGTAACCTATATATTCCAATGTCTAATGTAGTTAGATGGACACACTTGTGTGGAGGCTCATAACTATAGTAGAGGCATGATATTGCTATGAAACTAGCAAATGTTAGGTATTCATATTCTCAAGAAGACATTCTAGGAGATCCATGTTTAAGCTTAAATCTAAGATTCAAATTTATCTTAATACTTTTCTACTATCTATGCATCCACTAATTTAAACGAAAAACAAATACTTTGGAATAATCTCATTCAACATGCAATGTTAGTAAATAATGAGGCTTGATGCATTATGGGGGACTTCAATAATGTAATATCTAGGAATGAATGTTAAGGAGGAACTTTTCCTAAAAATATAGCATTTTAGTATGCTAAATGCAAGAATTTATGTAGGCTCATGGACATGGGATATGTTGGTGCTCCTTGCACTTGGTCAAATGAACAAAACTTAACCACCCTAATTCAAAGAAGATTGGATAAATCATGGTGCAACCAAGCATGGTTTACCTTATATTGTAATTCAAAAGTATATCATCTACAAAAGTGACTTAGTGATCACATATCATCACTCCTAAATAGACATCCCTTTTTGGTATCTTTTAGGAGACAAAGGCCATTTAGATTTCGACCTATCTAGTTTACGAATGGATGATGTATTAAATCAATTCAAGAGATTTGTGAGGCATCAAGTCATAATAATCCAATTACAATAGGGAAGCTACCAAATTTTCTAAGAGATTGGAATAGGAGGGTCTTTGGAATAGTTCATTCTCAAAAGCGAAAACTACTAAGATGATTGGAAGGAATTAAAAAAGCTCTATCTCATTCTCCTTCTACTCATCTTATTGAGTTAAAGAAAATCCTTAAAAGCAAATTAAACACAATCTTATACAGAGAGGAATAGATTTGGAAAATGAAGGCTCGTACAAAATGTATAAAAAGATGGTAAAAGAAATACAAAATATTATCATTCCCTTATACAAAATAAGAGAGCCGAAAATCAAATTAGTAGTCTTCAACATGATGCAGGACAATGGATTTATGACTAAACTTAAATATCAAAGATGATTCTTGATTATTTTCAAAAAATATATTCTAGATCCAAGATCATTGTTACAAGGAGGAACCCAATAGATGAAACAAATTATCATGGTTTAAATCATCAGCATATATATATATATATATATATATATATATAAGTCAAGAGGAAATTTATCATACTCTATGTCAAATGAACTCTTGAAAAGCCCTAGCAAAAGATGGATTTCATATTTTCTTCTATAAAAAGTGTTGGAAACTTCTGAGGTATGAACTTAGTAGATTTATCCAAATATGTTATCATAAAGGACAGATTCTTAATAGCCTCAATCAGACACAAATCTATTTAATATCGAAGAGATTGGGTGTTAGCATAGTGAAGGTTTTTAGACCAATTAGGTTATGTAATATTATATATTACATTCTCACAAAGGTTTTAGTTAATAGAGTTAGACCTAGACCCATGCTTGATGAACTAATTCATCTAGTGCAAGCAAGTTTCATAATAGGAAGAAAGGCAATTGGCAATATCATCCTTGTGAATGAAAATTTAAATATATTTAGAAAGAAGAATAGAAAGAAGATGGAGGTAGATCTTAAGAATGGTTTTGACACAATTGAATGGGATTTTATCCTCTAGGTACTTAAAAGTCTACATTTTCTTATAAGGAGGATAAATCTTGTTAACTCTTGTGTTACCACAACTTTAACTAAAGTTCTAATAAATGGTTATCCATTGGAAGCCTTTAAGCCAAGTAAAGGAATATAGCAAGCTAATCATACTTCACCTTACCTATTTATTCTTAATGTAGAATTCCTAAGTAGATTAATAGAAAGGAAGCTTAGACAAGGATCATGGCAAAGTTTTCAATTAAAAAAGAATGAGCCATGTATATCTCGTGTGATGTTCACTAATAAATTGGTTTTAATAGTAAAGGTTGATCAAGCAAATGCAAATTGTGTTAAGGAACCTTGAATCTATTCAATGAACTCTTGGGTCTAAAACTCAATCCACAAAAATCATCCATTATATTTTCTAGAAACACTTCAAGAGAAGGGAAAGATGAAATTAAGAAAATTCTGAGAATTGGAAAGATAGATAGCTTTGCAAAGTGTTTAGGTAACCTACTCAAGGATGGAAAGAAACCAAAAGCCAACTAGTTAGATAACATCATAAAACAAGCACACAATAACTTATTAGGTTCGAGAGCACAATAATTAAGTATATGTGGTAAAATTATTCTTATCAAATCTATCTTAGAAGCATTACCAACATACTACATATAGGTAGCTAAGCTTCCACAAAAAATAAAAAATAAAAAAAATCATCACTTAGAGTAAATAACTAAAGATTTTCTATGGAATAATACAAATGAAACAAATCAGACACTAGCTAAAATGGTCAATAATCACAAGGTCAAAGAGCTAGGTAGATTAGGACTTGTTAACATACTCAAGAGAAATGAAGCTTGTACATATAAAAGATATTGGGAATTCAAATCTAGACATGTTACTTGGGGGTACACTTATAAAGGCTAAGCTTAAGAAGATTAAGGACAATCAAATTATGCCTAGGTTACATGCAGCTTTACCCGCTGTCAAAAAATTAAGTGAAAGTAGTAACTAGTTTGCAAACAACGAAATGGTTATCTTAGGTAATGGAAGGAAAGTAAAATTTTGGAATGATAAATGTACAGGAGACTTTAAAATGAGGCATATTATTCAAGGTCCTCTAACTAGAGATGCCTCAACATTATCAATAGCAGATTGTTTATTATCTCCATATGAATGGAATAACACTAAATTAGGCTTTCAAATTTTAGAGATTGTTGTCAATCATATAGGACCTACTCTATTAAGTTCTACAACAAATGAAAAAAGGGTCCTATTGTCATGCTCCAAACTAAAGAGTCATAATAGCCCTACTACATAAATCAACCTAAGCTAAATCTAGCCATTTTAGCTACTAATGTAGGTATAGCTTACATAAGGCCTTTACCACTCTCCTGCTTTAAGCCATCCAATTCTAAGTCTGATAGATATCAACTTCTGATGTAACTTTTCAAAATATCTTTAAAAAATAACCTTATGGCTCAAATTATTGAGAAAATCAAGCTTTATAAATCATTTAGAGTACAAAATCTCAATTTCAACAATAAGTTCTAATAAGTAAAATGATCTAAGAAAATAAGGCAATTAGTAAAGGATTTATAAAAGTTCAGAAGATTATAGAACGTAGAGTAGTGTGAGTAATTCTACGAGAAACCTGCAAAGCAGCTATAGAGAAATGAGTGATAACTTGCTTAGTAAGTAGGATGGAGATAATAGCAAATATTTAACATAGAGCAACTAAGGCTTTTAAGCAAGTTTAGTTAGATAATATGTATGAGTGAGAAAATGCCATCACACGACATTATTCGATACATCATGAGATTAGAGAAACTATAACCACTCTAATCTAGATTGAGGAGTTTAATGTTGCATACTTCTTGTATTGGAACCAAACTAGGGTTTGTGCAATAGAGAAACACGCTCCACCCAATACTTCACTTTGACCTTCTCTCCTGTCACTTAGTTCGACTAAGGGTAGGAAGAGGACCATTTTAGCTATCTTCATTGAAGGGTCTATGTTTGGCTTAAGAATCTTAGTCGTTTCCCCTAATGAATTGCAATGCAGGTTTGTTTAATAGTTAAGTTGAGTTTTTATTAGATTACTTTTAGTGGTAGTTAAGCAAATTCAGATAATCCAAAGCAAGTAATACCATAATATAACCAATACACACAATACAATACTTCATATCAATAATACAATATTCAAACGTACGTTGCACATGCACAAATTACTAACTTACAATCACAAGCAAATCACATACTAAGGCCTCCAAGTATTCTTAAGTAATACTTCAAAGTGCAATGAAGCATTGATCCTACTTACATTGAACTCAGTTGCTTGCTAACTTAGTTGTTCACTTGTCTCACTGTTAAGAGTTCCCTATATATATATATATATATATATATTTAGTCAATTTATTATGTTAGTAACTTTATAACGCATAGGAGACTATTATTTGCTTATTCCCTAGAAATTAGGTTAATTTGGAACTAAATTTATAAGTACAGAGAGTTATAGTCATTTTGTTAATAGAATATACCTTCGATACCTTCTAAACTAAGTTCTAAGTGAAATTATCTATGAAGCTTTTATGCTGGGAAGCCTATAAGTTACCACCTGAACATTACTAGACTAAGAGTTCATAACAAAACTAACTTCTAAAATAGCCTATGAATTTGATGAGTAATTAACATTTCTTATGGATTATCTTCTGAAGCAACTTCTAAGTGCTCATACACATGTATTTTCACTTCGAGTACTCTCTAAGGCACCTTTTAAACCAACTGTGTGATCTACTCTATTTTAGATCTTTTAGTAAGATATCCTCTAAGCTACTCTTTGAATCACATCGACATTAAAGTTCACAATAGAGTCAAACTTTGAGTTTGATAAGAATCCTAGATTCTTCAATGGACATCCTCTGATACAACTTCTAAGTGTTCACATATTTATAACTACCCCTAAATATTACTCTATGTTATCTTCTAACTAAGTTGTTGTATCTACTATAATTTAAATTTCTTCATAGAAAATCCTTTGAGATATCATCTGAGTTCAATCAACTACATAATTTTAAGGAATTTATCCTCTAAATTTTCCTCTAAGACTAGCAACTTTGGAGTTCTTAAGAATATTCCTTTTGACTTAGTCTCTGAGATTCTCCTATTTGACCACTCATTCATAATCTTACCTCTGATTTAGCTTCTGAATGAATATCTAGTATAATACTTACTTTCCATTTCTTCTAAATTATCCTCTACCCAAGTTTAAATTGATTTATTCACTTCCACCCCAAACTCCGGTAAAAATAACTCAAGTAACATTCAACTAATACTTCTTAGTCTCATTGCATTCCAATTCTTCATGTAACCTATCTTCATCCACCATTTCCTCAAGTTTACACTTCACTAAGCTATACATTTGTGGGCATATGATTGATTTTTCCATAATCCTTCCTACAAAACCTAATCCAACAACTCCAATATATAATAATTACTCCATTAATCACCTAAACTCAAAATCCAAATGAGGTTCTTAGGAAAAATACATTAGTTTTTATCAAAAATACCACTTTAATCCTCATTTAGGGTTCAAAAATTAAATAAAAATTTAGAAAATAATTTTACGAAAAACTTTTACATAGCAATTCAATATTAGCTAAGGATAGCTTATAGAAAAATTTTGAAGTGAGAACTACATCATTAGCCTAATTTATTTCAAAATAAAAAATTGCTCAATTTTATTGATTTGTTAAAGACGTATATTGCAACTACTAAATTTGTACAAAATGATATTTTTGTTAGATTCTATACAAAAAAATACGTAAGAATAATTCTTTTTATAATTTTCTATGTAAAATCTATATTTTTTTAATAATTTCAAGAAATTGGGCCTAAAATTAAATCTCATCGAAATTAGAAGCTTCTGCCACGAGGGGTGGTTGCCATCTTATCGATCGACCTAAACAGTGGGTCCACCGTTGCTTAGTGGTGGCCGCTTGTTCCCAGCATCTCCTTATCTACATGTATTCCATCAAGCTCATATTGCACTCGATTTTTGTATATTTTTTTCCAAATTCCCTCTTATGTCTTTTAATCTCTAACTTATTTTCTTCAACTTCCTATTTGCATGTGGATTGTAGTTGAGCGCTTCCTGGAATTTTTCTGAAGCTTTTGGGTTAGTTTGAAATTTTATCTTCTCTCTTCTCTTGGATTTATCCTTTTTATGCTTATTCCATTTGCATGCTAGCTCATTTCAATTCTTCTACACCTACCTCCAAGGAAGCTACACTTAAGATAGGAATTCCCAACTATTCCCAAGTGTTTTTCTTAACTTTTATTAATTTTTTATAATTTTCAAAGTTTATTTTGGCATAAATTTTAATTTATCGAGTATTTTATATCATTATGGGTTATATAACTATGCGTAATAATTACACATGGCATATATATATTATATTATATAATAATTCTAACAATAATGTTAGAAATTATATTATTGAAACTATTACAATATATAAGCTCTTTATCATCTATTATTATCACCAAACATAAATAAGTCAATGGTTCAAAATCCCAAATGTAAGCACGATATAAGGTAGATTAGCATTACCTATTAATCTACACTGTTTTATGCCATGTACGATCTCGTACATATATAACTTATATATAACCTTATAAGTCTAAGTTTTTGACATCCCATTTAATTTCCTTAACTTTCAATGTTCATAAGGCATTCTATTCATTTTAGTTACAATGTCCTAAAGTCAATTCAGATGAGTTACACTTTAAGCAGATTATCAAGAACCATACTCTAATATCACTTAAAACTGTCACGTCCCGAACCAGAGAGCAGTAACAGCCTTGCCATGTAAACCAATCTAAGCTAAAGCTAGCTATAGCCGCTAACGTAGGTATAGCTTACACAAGACATTTACAACTTCCCCACTTCGAGCCATCCAATTCTAAGTTTGATAGATATCAACCTATAATGTAACTTTTCAAAATAGTTTTATAAATCATTTGGAGTAAAAAATCTCATTTTTAAAAAAAAGTTCTAAGAAGTAAATTTATCTAAGAAACTAAAGCAATTAGTAAAGGATTTATAAAAATTCACAGGTTTATAGAGCATAATAACAATATCTATAGTTGAAAACTAGAGGGTCACCAATGGAGGCCCTATTAGTTTCCATAAAAGTTAATAAAACTGAAAATTAAATTAGAATTCAGCTAATAAATCTTAAACCTCACTTCTCGACCCCGTTCTTTAATCTTTTAAAACTTGGAGTAGTATAAGTAATTCTATAGAAAACTTACAAAATAACGATAGAAAAGTAAGTAATAGTTTGCTCAGTAAGTGAGATGGAGACGGTAGTACATATCTAACACAAAGCAACTAGGGTTTTCAAGCAAGTTTAGTTAGACATCATGCATGTACAAGCAAATGTCATTGCACGATATTATTTGGTCTGTCATAAGATCAAAGAAATTTTGCCCACTTTAATCTGAGTTGAGGAGTTTGACGTTATGCACTTTACAAATCAGAACCAAACTGGGGCTTGTGTAATAGAGAAACATGCTCTGCCCGATACTTCACTTTAAACCATAGTCCCCAACCTTGTCGTAACCTCCTCTCCTATCTCTTAATTCAACTAAGGGTCAGAAGAGCACCATTTTAGCTATCCTCATCAAAAAGTTCATGTTTCGCTCGAGAATCCTAATTATTTCCCCTAATGAGTTGTAATGCAAGTTCGATTAGTAATTAAGTTGAGTTTGTGTTAGATTGTTTTTTGAGGTAGTCAAGCAATTTTAGATAGTCTAAAGCAAGTAGTACCATAATACAACCAATACATACAATCCAGCACTCCATATCAATAATACAATATTCAAACACATATGCTACACGTGCACAAGCTACCAACATACAATCACAAGTAAGACACATATTAAGGCCTCTAAGTATTCTTAAGTAATACTTTAAAGCACAATGAAGCACTAATCCCACTTATCTGGAACTCAGTTGCTTGCTAACTTAGTTGTTCACTTGTCCCACCTTTTAGAATTCCCTATACATATATCTAGTCGATTTATTATGTTAGTAACTATATAAGGCATAGGAGACCATTATTTGCTCGTTTCCTAGAAATTAGGTTGATTTGGAACAAAATTTATAAGTTAAGTTGGTCTTAGTATAAGGAGTTAGAGTCATTTTGTCAATGAAATATACCTTTGATAACCTCTTAACTAAGTTCTAAGTAAAATCATCTATGAAGCTTTTACATTGGGAAACCTTTGAATTAGCCCCTGAGTCATATTAGAGTAAGAGTTCATAACAAAATTAACTTCTGAGTCAACCTCTAAATTTGATGAGTAGTTAAGACTTGAAACAGATTATCCTTTAAGGCAACTTTTGAGTACTTACACGCATGTATTTTCACTTCGAGTACTCTCTAAGGCACCTTTTGAACTGACTATGTGATCTACTCTATTTTAGATCTTCTCATAAGATATCCTCTAAGCTACCCTGTGAATCACATTGGCATTGAAGTTCACAACAGATTCAATCCTTGAGTCAATCTTTAAGTTTAATAATTTTCCTAGATTCTTCAATAAACACCCTCTAATACAACTTCCGAGTGTCTACATAATTATAATTACCCCCACATATTATTTTGAGTTACCTTCTAATTAAGTTGTTGCATCTACTATAATTTAAATTTCTTAACAAAAAAAAACCCCTTTGAGATATCATTTGAGTTCAATTAGCTTTATAATTTTAAGGAATTTACCTTCTGAATTTTTCTCTAAGACTAGCAACTTTGGAGTTCTTAAGAATACTCCCTTAGACTTAGTCTCTAAGATTCCCATATTTCACCACTCATTCATAATCTTGCCTCTGATTTAGCTTCTGAGTGAATATCTAATAAAGTACTTGCCTTCCATTTCCTCTAAATTATCCTCGGCCCAAGTTCAAATTACATACAACTTATTGGTTGAGTCACTTCCACCCCAAACTCCAGTAAAAATAACCTAAGTAACATTCAACTAATACTTCTCAATCTCATTACAGTCCAATTCTTCATGTAACCCATCTTCATCTACCATTTCCTCAAGTTTACACTCCACTAAGCTATACATTTAAGGGTACATGATTGATTTTTCTATACTCCTTCCTACAAAACCCAATCCAACAGCTCCAATATATAATAATTACTCCATTAATTACCTAAACTCAAAATCTAAGTGAGATCCTCAGGAAAAATATACTAGTTTTTACCGAAAAATATACTAGTTTTAAAGTGAAAAATTTTAGAAAATAATTTCACAAAAAACTTTCCCTTAGCAATTGAATATTAGTTGCAAATAGTTTAGAGAAAAATTTTAAAGTGAAAGCTACATCATTAGCCCTATTTATTTCAATATAAAAAATTACTCAATTTTATCAATTTCTTAAGGACATATATTGTAACTATTAAATTTACATAAAATGATAATTTTGTTAGATTCTATATACAAAAATACATAGGAATAATTTTTTAGGCAAATTCTATATTTTTAATAATTTCAAAAAATTCAACTTGAAATTGGATCTCACTGGAATTAGAAGCTTCGGCCACTAATAATGCTGCCACCTTATCGATTAGCCCAGACAATGGGTCCACTGTCGCTTAGTGGTGGCTGCTTGTCACCAACATCTCCTTATCTACACATACTCCATTAAGCTCAAATTACACCCAATTTTTTGTATATTTTTTCTAAATTCCTTCTTGTTTCTTTTATTCTCTAATTTATTTTCCCTAACTTCCTAGTTGCATGTGGATTATGGTTGAGAGCTTCCTAGAATTTTTCTAATGTTTTTGGGTTGGTTTGAAATTTTATCTTCTCTCTCCTCTTGGATTTATCCCTTTTATGCTTATTCCATATGCATGTTAACTGATTTTAATTCTTCTACACTTGTCTCCAAGGAAGCCATGCTTAAGACAAGAATTTTCAGCTATTCCCAAGTGTTTTTCTTTATTTTTTATAATTTCCTAAGCTTAGTCTGGCTTAAAATTATAATTTATTAGGTATTTTGTACAATTACAAGTCATATAACTATGCGTAATAATTACACACAACATATATATATTATTTTATATCATATAATAACTTTTTGTAAATAAAATTCATCTCAAAAAATTTACAAACTATTGGAGTCTATTCTATACAATTTCGATAAATAGTATATATTATAGTACACGAAATGATGCATGGCATGCGAATGCAAGTTAAAGGACTAGCAATTAGGTAGTAATAGGGTAATTTTGAAGATTTAGGGGTGTGACATTATCAGAATTCCACTATTGAAATATGAAATTATAGAGAAAATGGAAATAGGAATGTTATTTATAAAAAAAAATTATATTTACAAATTTATAATGGAAATAAAAGAACCTATATAGAGAATATATATACATAAAATTTACATGGATATTATAAGGAAAGTAGATTATGAGTCTTTTATAGTGGAAATCTGATAAAGTAACAATTCTTAGTTAGTAGCATGCTCTACTGGTATTTATTTACTAATCCAATGGTTTATGTATACAAAAGGATAAGTTCTAAAAGGTCATTAAGCTTTGTAGCTTCACATGTTTTCGAATAAAGGGTCCATGAGACTCATCGAAGCTTAAGTGAGGTAGCCTAATCAACTCTACGCAATGATTACATAATAGCACTCGAAACATATACAATGGCCCTTCTCTTAAGATCCTAAAACGACCAAGGTCTCATCGTATCTACCATAGGTTCATGATGCGATAAATAAAACACCTCTAATAAACATCCATGGGTTAATATAAATATATACAAATAAATAATATATTTACAAAGAAGAATTATGACATCAAAGGGATAGTTTGAAGAATAAATTCTAATTTCTAAAGGTTTAAGTAACTAGCCTTCTTTATGATCCTCAGTAGAGTCGCTAAGATGTCAAGCCTAAATTTTTGGTTTTTATTTTCCTTAATTCAATCCATATTAAACCTTATAGCAATTCAATATTAATCCTTAACTATGATTTAAGGAAAATTGGTTTTATTTTTAATTTGAAAAATTTAGAGTCACCACCTAATTAGAGTAAAAAAAAGGGTTATGTTCGAACCAATTGAGTGGATTGATTCTAACTTGGCTATTAGATCATGAGAAAATCGTTTCTAAAACAATTTTCAAAAATTGGAGATTTCAAATCCGACAGTTATCTTACTAAACCCTAAACGAGTACCATTTTAATCTTTCAGTTTTAATTTTATTTTTCAAGGATTTTTCTACGACCTCATCCTTATTTTTAGGAGATTGATCACACTCTCCTTCATACCCTTGTTTTTTTATTCCTTAAAATTTGAACCATTAAATAAAATACGAATTCAACGATTCAAATGAAAAAAAAATAAAAAAAATTTTAAATGAATAGTGAGATGGAGGGTAGGACCATAGAACCACTGGACATGTAACTATAATTTACAAATAAAGAAATGAATAAATTTTCATTTACAAAAGAAATTGAGAAAATAAATTTATTTACAAAAGAGAAAATAAAGAATCCCTATTTTAAGTTATCCTGCAACTATCTATGTGTCCTCTAGTAGAGAGTAAGCTTCCTATAGTTCATTTTCCTTTCTTTTTTTTTCTCTAAAGAGCTTTAGTATGTTGATTTGTTTTACCTTTGGAAAGTAATCAAGCTTTATGTTTTTATCTATTAAATTTTATTTAAGAAAAATTCTAAAAAAAAGGGTCCTAATTTCTAAATGTTTACGCTTGGAAATTGCTAAAAAGAATCCTAATTTTTGAAAAAGGTTTATTTATTGGAAAAAAAAATTTATACCAATCAAGAATACTTTTAGTATAAATAAATAAAGAGAAATGAAAGGCTTTGAAAACTTTAAGAGAAAAGGAAAATATTTCAATAAGAAAATAGAAATTTTTTTTTTAACTTTTCCATTTTATCATTTTTAATATTTTTTATATTTTTCATAATAAAGAAATTGAAAAGAAAGATATAATAACCAAAGAAAAGAAAAAAGCCAAACAAACAAGCCTGGTTTAAAAAACGGGTTGGCGCATGGATCTACGCCTAAGTATGGAGTGAGGCAATCGAGTTAGATCCTAAATCCAAGTTAGATCACATGTCAAATGATGAAGAAGAATGAAGCAACTTCAACCCCTAAATTCAACATGATTTCTAATGGGAATTTCAAAGGGGAAATCGAAGTTTCATGCTTTTTACATTAATAAAACTTTGATTGGTGATATCTCTATGGTGAATGGTGGTGGGTTAGTGGTACTTAAAGAACGACGAATGGTAGTGGTCATTGGGTATCAATAGCTGAGGTGGTTCAAGATGAATGGAAAGTATGGTCTTGGGTTTTCGGGTGCTACGAACTTAACCGTAGTGATGGTTTCATCCAAGTAATGGTGGTTCATGAAGGGGCAATAGTGGCCAATATTATGAGCTTTGATTTAAACTAATGAAGGAATGTCAACATTTGAGTTCAGTCTTTTTTGAAACTAAGAAAGCTTAGGAGCTCAATGAAACCAGTAGTATGCTTCAAGATTGAGCAAGGAAAGAGGGATTCTAGAGATAAGTTAAGGACTTGGGGTTTAGGGTCTAAAGAGACAAAACACATATTTGAGATTGAAAGGAGATGATTATAGTGTTTCTTATTGATCCATTACCTTCTTCATTCCACTATTTATACTTTTTACCTTCAATTTCACTTGCAAAGTTCAAAATCATAATAAATTTGAAGGATATGCTTTAATGGGTTTTGACAAAAATCACTCGAATTCAATGCCTTTGTTATTTAATTCAATTGAAAAAAAAGGATGAAATGCGAATCTCGAGCTTCATTCTTACTAGAAGCCAAATTTAGAAGCATTGATTTCCATTATTGTAGTAAAATCCTCACACTCAAGCTCCTTTCCAATTTTCAAATCCCATTTTGATCCTCTAAATGACTGTATCTATATGCATTTTTAGTACCAATCTATAGTATCCTGAGTTTACTTTGTGATTTTATCATTCATTTAGTGAAATTGTGAAGAAAAAGGGTCCAAAAATAAGAGGATAGTGAGCTAACCGTACTAGCTAAATGTAAGAAAAAGAAGGAAAATTCTAAGGGCATCTAATTGGCGCTTGACACATGTCAAGGGTTTTAGTTTAAAAAGGAAACACACCTAACCCTTACTAAGGTCCGAACCTTTAACTTGCAATTCTTGTACATAACTATGCCCAACGCCTTAACCACTTCACTTTAGGCTACTTTTCTATTATGTTTGATAAAAAAATGTATCTAAACCTTTTTTGGCTTGCTCTAATGAAAAGCCTAACAAACTTCAGGCTTTAAAAAAAGGGGTCCGAGCCTTTGTTATTTTTAAAATTTTAAATTATTCTACTTTAATTTAACATTAATTGAATCAAACAATAATTATTACTCCTATTTTATAAAATCTTAAAAATTTTATATTTTTCACATTTTCATTTTTTTTGTATTTTCAAAATTTTTTAATATTTTTTTTTATCTTTCTAACTTTACTACAAAGGAGAAAAAAATGGGTTATCTACAATATTTAATCTATTATTCCACTTAATTTAGTAATGTTATATAACTTAAATTTTCAATTTTTTTTATTTGGTAAGATTTTACTTTACTAAAACTTTTATTTGGATTGTAGTTTTATATTAAGTGTCACACGTTTAAGAGTTGGAGTTACAACAACCTCACCATGTGAACTACTCTAAGATATAAACTAATATCATAACTACTATCATAGAGTTGATTCACACAAAGAAAATCCAACTTAACCACTTTGAAGCGTCTAATTTAGTATATGTCTATTATAAACCTAAGGTATAATCTTTTAAAATGATTGTTAAAAATGAATACATAGCTAAATCTTTCCAAAAGAATTGATTTTTATATGTGATACTCGGCAAAATATTTTGAAATCGACAAGTCTTACAAAATTATATTTGCATGAAAAAATGACAAGTTCAAGAAGAGAAGTCGTAAAAAGCCACAGGTTTATGATGGTCAGTATACACATCAATAGTGGGAAAACTAAAGGGTCATCTAAGGAGACTCTAGTAGTTTTCCTAAAAGTTAGTGAAATTAACAAACATAGTAAAGGTTTAGCCAATTCTTCTTAATCCTCACTCCCTAGCATCGTTTTCTAATCTTCTAGAATTAGGTAGTGTGCTAGTAAATCTACTCTAAACCTGCAAAACAAACTATAGGGGAATGATCAATAATAAGCAAATGCCATCGCACAACATTGTCCAATTTGTCGTGAAATTAAAGAAATTTCACTCATTCTAATTTCAATTGATAGGTTTGACATAACATACTCACAAATCGAAGCCAAACCTGGACTTGTGCAGTGGAGAATACTCTTCACCCGAGATTACCTTCAAACCACTATCCCCAACCTTGCTGCAATAGCCTCTCCTATCACTTAGTTAAACTAAGGGTGGAGAAATGACTATGTCAACTATCCTCATCAAAAGATTTGTGTTTCATTCGATAACCCTAATCATTTCTCCAAGTGGGTTGTAATGCATGTCAAATTAGAAGTTAGGCCAAGTTTAAATTAGTTCATTTTTGGGGTTATCAAGCTTACTTTTTTCCTCCCGATTTCATATAAATTAGTCTTCTTTAAACCGACTAGTATTAAATCATACTTGTTTAATACTAACCATCGACTAGGGTATAAAAAAACCAGTTTTTTTTTTTTTATTTTGAAACTGTTTTGGAGTTGTCACTTAATTGGAGTCAGGAAAAATAGTTAAATTATAACTAATTAGATGGATTGATTATAACTTAACTACTAATCTTTTGATAAAACTGATTTTTTGTTCAAATGATTTTTGAAAACCAAAGATTTGAATTTGAAAACTAATTTTTAAACCTTAAACGAGTACCACTTTTAATCTTTTTGAATTTAAATTTACCTTTCAATATACCCTTATAATGACATTTATTTACAAGCTATAACTGAAATTATACCTATTTACAAAAAAAAAAAAAAAGGATTTAAAGAATTAACTACTAAATGGGGGAAATAAATTTTTTCATTTTTTAAGTCATCCCATACGTATAGGTGCCTACGTATCCACTATTTAGGATCAGACTTCCGTAGTTCGTTTAACAAAAACTTTAGCAGGTTGAGTTTATTTTAATTTTTGAAAAGATTGAGTTTATGTTTTTACCTGTTTCAATTTATTTAAAAAAATTTTTTAAGGGTCTTAATTAGGGATTTATTTTTAGGAAAATCTAAATAGGGTCTTAATTTTTGAAAAATGATAAATTACCTTTATTTATTTGAGAAATAATTTTTATAAGTGATAAAATATTTTTATTATTTTTTATTTATTTATTTATTTTATTTTTATCTTTTTTTGTATTTTTTTAAAGCGTAAAAAAAATAAAAACTAAACTAAACTTTTCTTCCCCTTTTTTTTTCTATTTTTTCTTTCCTCTCTTTTTTTCTTTCCTTTTCCTTTTGTTTTTCTTCTTTTTCTTTTTTCGATTTTTTCTTTTTGAGTTACAAATACAATTAGAAATAAATAAATAAATAAACAATAAAAAAAAGAGCAAACCAAAATATAAGAAGGTTAGACTAAGAGCTTACAAGTCAAGCTTGGGCATGCAAATTAGGTTGCTAGATACAAGTCGGGTTGGTTCAATAGGTCAAATCTCGAAGCTCCAATAGGTCAGTACGTAACCCACACGTGCATTCAATGAGGAGCAACAACAGCGGCGTTGAAGACTACTTCAAACAGTTTCAAGCATTAAATCAAGTGGCGAAGAGTGATTTTATGAGGTTTATATTGGTGAAAATGGGTTTGGTACTAGTGCAGCGATGTTTCATAGTGTTTTGGAAGGTAGTGAAGAGCAACGATTAGCAACGGTAGTTGTGAAAGTAGCTTACATAATGGTTAATGGAAGTTGCAGTAGAAATTTGGTTGCTGTTGCATGGTATAGTTGGGTTTGTTTTCGCAGTTGCAAGCTTGTGTGAGGTGTAGTGTCATAGAGGTAATACGAAGGCTACTATCACTGGTAGCTCGGGTCACGAATCATGTTGCAATAGAGTGGATAGGGGAATAGTAGTATTAGGGTCAACGGCTGATTGATACAGCAAGAGAGGAACTGAGTTACGTGTATGCATGGCTAATCAGTGGATGAAGTGTCTGTGGATGGTGTGTCGCGCAGCTGTATTGCAATGTTAATGTTAAGCAGTAGTGTGTATGATGTACATGAGTATGCTGATCGTATGTATGTGGAGATTGGGCTGCAATGGTTGAATGGTGTATATTATGTTGTGGGGTAGTTGGTTGGTCTGGGACATAGTCAAGAGAGTGCTTAGGAAGTAAAGGACTAGTGTGTGTGTGTGTGTGTGTGTGTGTGTATGTGTGTGTGAGAGAGAGAAGGGGAGGGAGGCAAGGGTTTAATCTCTATATTTGCGAACTAGTGTTTGTATGTTTGAAAGTAGGCCTTCCTTCTTTTGCTATCTATGTATGTGTGTGTGTGTGTGTTTTTTTTTTTTTAGTGAGAAAGTGAGGGAAAGAAAAGGAAAGAGGAGAAGAAAAAGGGGGGAAAGAAAATGTGTTGTCAAGGACAATCACAAAGTGCCATGTATCACAATCAAACACGTGAGCCAATGATACCTTGACATGCGGCAACACATAGAGTGTGGAAAAAATAAAAGCAGAAGGCATTTTTTGCCTTTAATGAGAGTCAAACCCCAAACCTCAGGCTTAATGCAAATCCAAACCTAAATGCTTATCCATTAGATTGTCAACATGTACCTTGTTCATATGTACAATTAAATTGTGTATACGAACTAGGTCAGCTTAAGCTAGATTCAAATATAGATTCAAATATAAACTCAAGCCCAATGGTCCTTTCCTTATTTTTATTTAAATTAAGAAATTCTATCCTATTAAACTATCTAAAAAAATTTTCTAAATTCCTTAAATCCTCTATTTTCAATTTTTTTGGTATTTTTATGATTTTTTTCTTTCTTTTTTTTTTTTTTTTTTTGCTTTTCTATTTTTTTGTGTTTTATCTTAATTTTTGGGTTTTCTTAATTCTTTTTTTTTATTTTTTTTTTTCATTTTCCCTAATTTTAGACCTTTTATCCTATTGTAAAAATTTTGAAAAAATAAAAGGAGGCAAAAATATGGTGTCTACAGTTGCTCATCTTTATGGTGAAATTTAAGCAAAACTTTGGCATGAAGACAAAAGAGACTATTTTTGCCCCAAAGGTAGAATTTATCCTAAGAAGAGCCTTAGTTAACTATCCTAGGCTCAGTTTACTACAGACTTTAATGAGCGGTAAAAAGAGAGAGGAGGAGTTCTAAAAGCTGGCCTAGAGATTGAAAGAGGACTTGAAGCCTGGTCATGCCTTTATGAGTTAACGAACCAAGTCAAAGTGCTCATTGAGCCAGCTAAGACCCTAAAAGATGTTGAGAACTTAGGCATAATCGAATGAGTTGACTAGTTGAGCTAAGACCCTAAAAGAATGAGAAAACTTGGTTATGCCCCAATGAACTGACTAACCAAGCTAAGATCCTAAAAGAATGAGAAAACTTGATCGTACCCTAATGAGCTAACTAACCAAGGTAGGCAAAGCACTCCTAGAGTTAGCTAAGACCCTAAAAGAATAAGAAAACTTGGTTGTGCCCCAATGAGCTAACTAACTAAGACGAGCCAAGCGCTCCTAAAGTTCACTAAGACCCTAAAAGAATAAGAAAACTTGGTTGTTCCCTAATGAGCTACCTAACTAAGGTCAGCAAAGTACTCCTTAAGTTGGCTAAGACCCTAAAAGAATTAGAAAACTTGATCGTGCCCCTATGAGTTGACTAACCAAGGCAGGCAAAGCACTCCTTGAGATAGCTAAGACCCTAAAAGAGATATTGAAAACTTAGTCGTACCCTTATGAGCTAACTAACCAAAGCGGGTGAAACGCTCCTTGAGTTGACTAAAACCCTAAAAGAATAAGAAAACTTGGTCATGCCCTCATGGGCTAACTAACCAAGGGGGGTGAAGTGCTCCTAGAGCTAACTAAGACTATAAAAGAAAGAGAAAACTTGGTCGTGTCCCAATAAGCTAACTAACCAAGCTGAGTGAAGTGCTCCTTAAGATGGCTAATAGCCTAAAGAAACAATGACAATTTGGTTGTAGTCTTATGAGCTGACTAATTAAGGTAGATGAAACACTCCTTGAGTTGGCTAATGATGAGAATTAAGCTACCAGACCTCTAACTTGCAGTCGAGCCTAAAGACTAGAGGGGCTGTCACAACGAATCCTTCTATTTCAACTAACCCCTGCCAAGACCGAATACTTCCTTGCCAAGTCACCCTTTATGCTGGGTTGATGATTACTCTCCAACATTGAGTCAACCAATTACTCGGCATCTTCGTTGCTAAGAAGTTGAAAGAAAGAGTCTGAACTGATTAAGCCATCACTGCTCAGACAAGCCCATCTGTCCATACTTTTTATCCGCATCTTCTAACGACCTCGCCAATATAGCATCACCACGTGTACAGTATCATGTGCAGAATCCATTGAACCAATGATTGTTTTTCTTATATATTCATTTTTACCCTTTTGTATCTTATACATTACTTCCTTAGGAAATCCCATTTTGTCGTTTCCATTTTAGGTAGGTTGTCCTAACTTATAGGTATAAATACTCTTGTACTTGTAACTGTGATAAGATCAGATTATTCTTAATACACTCTTTGAGTACTTTTTCTTCCTTGCATAAACTCTGTTTGTTTACTCTCGGCATTACTCTTATCCTTTCCCTTAAGCAAGGTTAGGTGGCGAATAACCTCATTGGACCAATTTGTGCATCATATCAAATTGAGCCATGAGTTCTCGAAAGTTTTATTGGTACATCATATCCTTTGGAACTGTTCATGGGTTTTACTTACTATTTCACTCTTCGTTTTGCCCCTTTCACACTATCCCCATTAATCATTTTTCGAGCTTTCTACAAACTTAGACCCATCAAGTGACCAGCCTTGTCTATTCATGGTCACGGTTTGCAACATTTTGGTATCGATGCAAAGGTTTTGTGTAAACTATAGTTAGTTTTTCTTGAAGTTCTGTTGCACTCTGTTTTGGCGTATTTGAAACAGAGCAAGTTACTGTGTACATTTGGCTGCTGTGTTGTTAACTGTTAACTTCCTAAAGTGTTTGTTTAAACTTTGAATCTGTGAGGAAAAATGACAAACCTAAGTATGAATGTTGGTACTGGTGATGACAATGAAGTTATCTACCATGGACGATAATCTTAGGGAACTCCCAAAAGCACTGATGAAAGGCTTGATGAGGTAGCTAACTTCTTAATAGATCTAACCTGAGCTATTCGTACGCTATCTTGCCGACCCACTAAGGCCACTCAAAACACTCCCTAAGCTGCTTAACTTGTTAGAAGTCAGAACCCAACTCAACTCGTTCAAGGTGAAGGAGTTAGCAGATGAGTAAGGCGAGGATAAATGTGAGAGAGCTTGATGAAGAGGAAGAAGAGTATTTTGAAGAGGAGCATATACAAACTCCCAAAGCACCTGACTATGTCAAGCTTCGCATTCTGAGTTTCAATGGATTTAAGAATGTTGATGAATATCAGGATTGGGAAGAGAAGGCGGAGTGTGTGTTTGATTATTATCAGTATGAAGATTATGAGAAGGTGAGAACTGCTACTATTGAGTTCTCTGGATATGCCGCTAAGTGGTAAAAGAATTTTCAAGCCATGAGAAGACGAGAGGGGTACCAAGAGATTAACACTTAACCCGAGATGAAGAGAGTGCTCAAAAACATATTCTTATCAAAAACATACCTCCAAGATACTTTCACTCAACTTTAGGAGCTGAGACAAGGAAGCTGAACTATTGACGAGTATGTTCAAGAATTTCAAATGCTTACAATGCATTACGAAGTAGAGGAACCACCAGCTCAAACAGTCTCAAGGTTCATTATTTGTTTGAGAGGAGACATTCAAGACGTTGTGAAGCTCCAACGATTCAACACAATGGATGAAGCTGTTAGGATTGCCCAGTGTATAAAGAGGCAAAGAAGGAGCTAAGTAACGGCGAGGATGACAACTAACCGACCCAGATAAGCAAGTCATCAAGCTTAGTCGAGTATAAAGCCGAGCAGAAAAACTAACTTGATGCTGAAGTGCTGACCTGAACGTATGAAAAGGGGCATAGGTTTGGCAGGAAGACCAGTCAAATTAAGTGCCAGGGGTTCAGATACATGGCTGCTCAGTACTCGAACCGATGGATGATAGTCATCAAAAGAGACATCCCAAAGCTTGAAGTAGAGAGTACGGATGAGGAACCCGAGGATAAGGAGGTTCTTGCCAAGAAAGAAAATGTCGAGAAAGAGCTGATTGAGGAGGACGTATTTCCGGAAGACTTAGATCAATTACTCATGGTTGTCTGACGCACTATGAACATAGAACTCTCGTGAGAGGAAGAGTAGAGAGAGAATTTATTCCATACTACCTGCAAAGTGAATAATTAGATGTATGCCCTCATCATGGATAATGGAAGCTACACTAAGGTGGCATCAGCTAATCTTGTTTCAAAACTTAAGTTACTGACTGTTACACATCCGAGGCTATACAAGTTGCATTGGTTAAGTAAGAAAGAAGAGTTACATGTTACTCAGCAAATTCTACTACCGATTACTATTGGGAACTACTCTGACCTAATTCTCTGCAACGTCCTACCCATGTATGCTTCCCCGTGCTACTAGGTAAGCCATGGTTGTTTGATAGGAGGGTCATTAATGACGGCTGTTAGAACACGTATATGTTTGAGAAGGATGACCGAAAGATCACGCTACATCCAATGCTGCCAAGAGAAGTTAATAAGTTACAGATAAAACTTGCTCGTAAATCGAAGAAAGCTCTGGTGATAAGTCAAGCCAAGCTCCGAGAGGCCATCAATGTTAATAAGCCAACCCTCATGTTGGTCAAGCAACTGTTAGAAATGAAGGAGCTGGATAAGTTACCCTAGGAGGTCAAGGAGTTATTAGGTGAATATACCAACCTATTCCCAGAACAGTTACCTAAGGGGTTGTCTCTAACTCGAGGCATAAAGTACTACATTGACTTAGTACCCAACACTGCACTACCAAATAAGCTAGCTTATTAGATGAATGCCAAGCAAGCTTTTGAACTCTAACGTCAAGTCAATGAGTTGCTGGAGAGAGGCTATGTGAGAGAAAGTCTCAGTCCTTATACTGTACCTATACTTCTAATGTCAAAGAAGGATGGAACTTGGCGGATGTGTGTAGACAATCGAGCCATGAACAAAATCATGATCAAATACAGGTATCCAATCCCAAAGTTAAAAGAAATGTTGGATGAACTCAGTAGAGCCAAGATTTTCAACAAGATTGATCTTAAATCTAGATACCATCAAATCCGCATAAGGCCAGGAGACTAGTGGAAGACTGCGTTCAAAACTCGACATGGACTTTACAAATGGATGGTCATGCCCTTCGGCTTGTCGAATGCCCCGCATACTTTCATGAGACTTATGAACCATGTGTTGAGACATCTCATAGGGAAGTGTATCATAGTGTACTTTGACAACATCTTGGTCTACAATGCCGACATGCTAAGTCACTATGAACATTTCAAAGCAATCCTGGATATCCTCTGTACAGAGAGATTATTCGGCAATTTAAAGAAATGTTGCTTTTCATAAGAGGAAGTGGTATTCTTAGGCTATGTAATCAATGGAGGAGGCTTATAAGTCAATGATGAAAAGATCCAAGTAATTGTCTCTTACTACTTATGTCGACATGAGAAGTTTCTACGAACTGGCTTTGTTTTACAAAAGATTTATTTGGAATTTTAGCACCATCACCATACCACTTACCGAGCTAACAAAGAAGAACACCTACTTTCAATGAAGAGAAAGGGAGGAGAGAAGTTTTGCTAAGATAAAAGAAAGGTTAACCTCTACCCCAGTATTAGTACTACCTAACTTCGACAAAATTTTTGAGTTAGAATACGACACATCAGGCATTGGAATAGGCATTGTCCTAATGCAGGAAGCCTAGTCAATTACCTTCCATAATGAGAAGCTCTAAGGACCGCAGCTGAATTACTCCGTATATAACAAGGAATTTTTTTCACTAATTCCAGCAATGCAAGTATGGTAACATTATTTATTGCCAAGAGAATTTGTCATATATACTAACCATGAATCACTGAGGTACCTTCGAAGTCAGACCAAGTTGTCAAAGCGATAGACGAAATGGGTTAAATTCCTTGAAGGATTCAATTTTGTAATTAAGTACAAGTAAAGAAAAAACAACGTAATTACTGATACTCATTCAAGGAGACATGCGCTTTTATCAGAATTACAGACCAAGCTATTTGGGTTTGTAAGTGTCAAAGAACAGTATTCCAAAGATTCACAATTTAGACCCATAATTTTAGGATGCGTTGATGGGAGGACAGTGGACAAGTATCATATGGAAGATGGCTACTTGTTTCGAGACAGAAAATTATGCATACTGATCTGTTCACTGAGGGAGATACTAATCAAGGAAGCCTACAATGGAGATCTCTCCGGACATTTTGGGGAAATGAGGACTTGTGAACTGATAAATGGCTGATTCTTTTGGCTGAGAATAAGAAAAGATATGCACCGAGTTGTCAAAAGCTGCACCGTATGCAAAAAGGCCAAGTGATAAGACAAGGGAAAGTATGCCCCTACCTATTCCAATGAGGGCGTGGATTGAATTGAGCATGGACTTTGTTCTCAAACTATTATGAAATGCCCAAGGCAAAGATTCTATAATGGTCATTGTGGATCAATTCAGTAAGATGGCATACTTCGTGCCCTACACCAAGACAAACAACGCTTCGACTATTGCTTCTCTTTTCTTGCAAGAGATTGTGCGGATACATGGCGTGTCAAGAAATGTAGTCTCTGACAAAAACCCAAAGTTCTTGAGTCATTTCAGGAGAACCTTAAGGAACCAAATTACTATTCAATACCTCATGTCACCCCCAAACTGATGGGCAAACAGAGGTTGTTAATCATACTTTAGGGTTACTGCTCCAAGTTGCAGTAGGCAAGAACTTAACTTATTGGGGCGTCTACCTACCAGTAGTCGAGTTCACCTATAATCGAATAGTACATAACACCACTAAGCAGACTCCCTTCGAGGTAGTCTATGGGTTCAATCCTAAGTTTCCCCTCGACCACACCCCAATACCAATACCCACGTAAGAGGACCTTGATGCAATAGCTAAAGCACAATCCCTTTAGTACATTTATAACAGGGTTACTCAGCACATCGACCAAGCTACTAAAAGAATGTAAGATAAGACAAAGGGTAGAACTAAATGATTTTAGCCAGGAGATTTGGTGTAGTTGTACCTTAACAAGGAGCAGTTCCCAAATAAGAGGAGGAACAAATTATCTGCAAGAACAGAAAGATCTTTCGAAATCCTTCAAAAAATCAATGACAATATCTACAGGTTGGAATTGCCTGAGGACTATAGGGATTCTGACACCTTCAACATTGCCAACCTCAATCCATATCACCCTGACAAAGAACTAAGTGAACACCATTCGGATTTAATCCTAAATCCAAGACAACTTAGAGGGAATGATGGAAATCAGACTACTAAACCTCTAACCTGCAATCAAGCCCAAGGACTAGAGGAGCTGTCACAACGAATCCTTTTGTTTTAACCAACCCTAACTAAGGTCGAAGCTGAGTACTTTCTTGTTGAGTCACCCTTCATATCATACCATATGACCTCCCATTTTTTTGTAGTATGCTGAGTTGATGATTCCTCTCCAACACCGAGCTGACCAATTATTTGACATCTCCCTTGCCAAGAACCCAAGAGAGAGAGTATAAACTAACTAAGCCATCTTTGCTCGGACAAGCCCATCTGTCCGTACTTTTTATCCACATCTTCTAATGATCTTGCTAATGTAGCATCGCCATATGTGCAATATCATGTACAAAATTCGTTGAGCCAATAATTGTTTTTCTTATATATTCATTTTTATCCTTTTGTATCTTATACATTACTTCCTTAGGAAATAGCCTTTTATTTTTTCCTTTCTAAGCAAGTTGCCCTAACTTATGGATATAGATACCCTTGTACTAGTAACTATGATAAGATCATATCATTCTTAATACACTCTTTGAGGACTTTTTCTTCCTTGTGTAAACACTGTTTGTTTACTTTTAGCATCACTCTTATCTTTTCCCTTAAGCAAGGTCAGGTGGCGAATAACCTCACTAAACCAATTCATACGTTATATCGAATTAAGTCATAAGTCCTCAAAAGTTTCATTGGTGCATCATATCTTCTAGAACTGTTCGTAGGTTTTGCTTACTATTTCACTCTTAGTTTTTCCCTTTTCGCACTTTCCCCATTAATCCTTTTTCAAGTTTTCTGCAAGTTTGGACCCATCTAGTGATCGACCTTATCTATTCTTACTCACGGTTCACAACAGCTAAGACCTTAAAAGAATGAGAAAACTTGGTCGTGCGCCAATGAGTTAACTAACTAAGGTTAGCAAAGTGCTCCTTAAGTTGGCTAAGACCCTAAATGAATGAGAAAACTTAGTCATACCCTTATGAGCTGACTAACCAAGGTGAACAAAGTACTCCTTAAGCTGGCTAAGACCCTAAGAGATGTTGAAAACTTAGTAATGCCCGTATGAGCTTACTAATCAAAGTAGGTGAAGCACTCCTTAAGCTAGCTAAGACCCTAAAGAGATGAGAAAACTTGGTTATGCTCCAATAAGTTGACTAAGAAATGCAAGCGAACCACTCCTTGAGCAAACTAAGACCCTAAAAGAATGAGAAAACTTGATTATGCCCGAGTTGACCAACTAAGGTAGGCAAAGCACTCCTACAGCTGGCTAAAAACCTAAAAGAATGAGAAACTTGGTTGTGCCCAAATGAGTTAACTAACCAAGGCTGACGAAGCGCTCCTTAAGTTGACTAAGACCCTAAAAGAATGAGTAAACTTGGTCGTACTCCAATGAGCTGACTAACCAAAGCGGATGAAGCACTCCTTAAACTAGCTAAGACCCTAAATTGAAACCTCATAATGCTCCTTCAAGTTAACTAACCTAGGTAGGAGCGTCTATCGAGGACAAGTGACCCTAACTTTTGGAATCAATTTGAGATAAACCTGGTAATGCTCCTTTAAGCTAAATATCTTAAGTAAAAGCGTCTCTCAAGGACTAAGAATCCTAAATTTAGAATCAATTCGAAATAAACCTAGAAGTGCTCCTCTAAGCTGATAATCCTAGGCAAGAATCTCTCTTGAGGACTAGCAACCCTAAATTTGGAATCAATTCGAGATAAACTTGAAAGTGCCCTCCTCTGAGCTGATTATCTTAGGCAAGAGCATCTCTCAGGGACTAGTAATCCTAAATTTGGAATCGATTCAAGATAAACCTAAAAGTGCTCTTTTAAGTTGACTATCCTAGGTGAATGGGTGATGTGCTACTTAAGCTAGCTAAAACCCTAAATTGAAACTTGGTAGTCCTTCTCCGAGCCAACTAACCTAAGTGAAAGCATCTCTCGAGGAAGAGCAACCTTAATTTTGGAATCGATTTGAGATATACCGAGAAGTGCTCCTCTAAGCTGACTATCCTAGGTAAGATGGATAAAGCACTCCTAAAGTTGGCTAAGACCCTTAACTAGAGCCGGGTAGTACTCGTTTAAGTTGACTAACCTAAGCGGGAGCATCTTTGGTAGACTAGTAGCCCTAAATGAAATCGATGACAAGAGAAAGCGCCCTTTGGGCTTGCTTAAGAGGATTTGATGAGGTGAAGTACCATATTGGCTCACTTGAGAAAAATTGGTAAAAGAAAGCACCCAACGGGCTCACTAAGAGAATCAAAGATCGAAGGAAACACTCTTTGGGCTCACTTAAGAGAATTCGATGAAGAGAAGCATCTTATGGGCTTGCTTGAGAGAAATTGATAAAAGAAAGCACCCAACAAGCTTGTTAAAAAGAAATTGTTGAAGACAAGCTCACTATGGGCGCGCTAAAGGAAATTGAGGATGAAAGGAAGCACCCTTTAGGCTCGTTACAAGGAATCGATAAGGTGAACGCCTTATAGGCTCACTAAAAACCCTAAAGGAAAACGACAAAAGGGGGGGGGGGGGGGGGGGGGGGTAGTGCTAAAACCTTAAGAAAAAGAGTAGGTCGGCACTCTAAGAGTTTGTTAGAACCTAAAGAGTGAAGGAATGGGTTAGCATTCTAAGAGCTGGCTAGAACCCTAAAAATGAAAGACAGAACAGCACCCTAAAGGCTGGCTGGAATCCTAAAAAGAATATAAGTGTGAGTCAGTGCTCTAAGAGCTTGTTAGAATCTTAAGGGACAACGGGACAATGCCCTAAAGGTTAGCTGGAACTCTGAAAAGAATAAAAGACTAGGTCAGTGCTCTAAGAGTTGGCTAGAATATTAAAAAGACAGGACAGCATTCTAAAGGCTAGCTGGAACACTAAAAAGAATAAAAGAGGAGACAGCACTCTAAGTGCTAGCTAGAATCCCAAAAATGAAAGATGGGACAGTGCCCTAAAGGCTAGATGAATCCCTAAAAATGAATTAAAAGAGGGGGCAGTGCTCTAAGAGCTGGCTTAAACCCAAAGAGGAATTTGATAAAGGATTGAAAAAGTAAAGAAAGTAAGGAAAGCAACCAGTTTGAAAAACTTCTTAACTTGGAAAAATATTTACATGGAAATTGTTGAAAAACACCCATTTATGAAAAAGAAAATAGGGATAGGCCCCTTGATTTGACAAAGAGTTAAATAATATTAAAAACTGCAATTAGGGAAGAAATGATCTAGACTACTATGGTCAATTTAAAAAAAATGTAACCACCTTGAAAAAGAAAAGGTTCACATAAACTAAAAGTTTGGCTACTCAAGCCAACATAGATTAAACAAAAATCTTGTAATAAGCCTTTACTTTCTCTCTCTTCCTTTTTCTTTTCTTTTGAAAGTTTTGGAATAAGCTTATAACCACCCCTATCCTTGGTAATCATGTGGAGTTTTTCAATGCCCTTAGCCTTGATGTTAGGCTCCCTCATGAGTCTTTGTGATTTTAAACATTCTCTTCTTAAGGAAAAGGTAACCCACGATTAGTTTAGTCAAAGAGGGCTTCCTTGCTAGCTCTTGGTCTAGATTTTGCTTTCGACTACAGTTCCAGAAATTACATTCCATTTTGTAAGTGACATGCTTTGATCAATCCATTAAGTCATTTTCAATTCAATATTATAAATTTGGGCATTTGGTCAAAGGGTTTCAAAAATGAATAATGAGGAGGCCTATTTTAAATGAAGTACTTTAATTTATCTCGAGTGTATAAGTCAAGAACCTTAGGGAAAAATTAAAAGAATGCTTACCCCATTTTCAAAAACAATTTTTATTAAAAATAAATTATATTATAAGATTGAAAGAGCTTTCACTATATAAGGGTGATAATATGGGTAGGAAGGCCATATGTGATTTAGCATAGGTAAGATAGGCTTCAAAATGGATATAGAGATTTTAGGTTTCCAGGCTCTGGAACGTGATTTAGGGCCATGTGTTTTTAGGACTACTTAGGCTTTGACTCCCAGCCTTTTAATTCAATTTGGCTACCTTTGCTAAGATGTAATATATCTCTTAGGGCTTTTATCCTACATTTGGGCCCAATTTTCTAGCCTCTTTTCTTCCTTTTTTTTTCTTTTACTATTATTTTTCTTTCTCTCTTTTTAATTATTTTGCCCCATTATCTCTTGCTTTTCTCTCTTTTCTTTTGGCCTTAAGAGTGATTGTCTCAATTGCTGAGTTTTTGTCTTTTAAGCAATTCAAGCCCCTAAATCCATGGATTTTTAGTGTATGGGCTTAAGGTGTATGAAAAGGAATTGGCTCTTTTTCATTTCAAAGAAAAATAATTTATTAGAAATAAAAGTCATTTTTGAATTAACGTTACTTAAGTAAGCGTAAACCAATTTTACCCTTATCTCCTAATCAGTGACCCTAACCTCCAAATTGTTCCATCGTGGGCTAGTTCTTGATATGGTTTAAATTTGAAAATATTCCAAATTGGTCCAATGGAGTAAATAAGAGAAAATTGTGTTTAGGATTCGAAAATGAATGCCCAACTTCATTTTAATCTACGTATCACATTCAAAGTGAACCTCCTTTAAGGAATGATTCCAAAATATCCTTACCCTTATGTTGCTCAATCCTCAAAGTGTTTTATAGGTTAGTGTATAAGATATAGTTTTGCCTCTTCTCATCCTAAACTTTTAAAAAGTGAGTTACCGATTTCTTAAGGAAGATTTTATTTTTTATGATTATGTAGGTTGACTTTGTGTTTTAGCTTGGTTTATGATTGGGCTTAGTTCTCTAATTAGACCAAGGGTTTTGGCTGAATTACCTTTATGGGCTAAAGATTATGTTTAGGTTAGTTGCCTCAATGGGCCCAAGGTTGTTATTTAGATTGAATGGGCCAAGGGGCTCATGTTAGCTTCCTTAATAAGTCAAAGGGCCTTATATGGGTTGGAAGCCAAGTTTTTTAGGTTGGCTACTTAAGTGGGCCAAAGGATTAAGCTCGTGTTAGCTCCTTGAGCCCATAAGGATTTATAGTCGTTAGCAACTTTTCTTTTCTTTTTTTCTTTCAATTTTTGTTTCTCTTTTTTTCCCCCTTTTTTTGAGAGAGAGAAAGATAAAGTTTTATTTTATAGAAAACAATAAAATTTTTTACAAATAAAGATGGTGATTTTTAAGTTTCTAGTTTACAAGTCTATGGATTTTATTTACATTTCCCTAAATGAGAAGGAACAGTGGTTAAATAAATGCTTATTGAAGAACTATTTATAAAGAAGGGAATGCTAAAGAATGAAGAAAAATGAATTACAGAGAACTTTATTATTTTGAAAAATCAAAGTACAAAAAAGAAAGGCAGAGAACCTAACATTTATTCTGAAACTTGATATTTATTCTATGCTCTATTAATTGGAAAAGACCCTCTATTAAGTCCCGTATACGAGCCTTAAGGTCCTCTATCATTTCATAGGTATCCCTAATGACCTGTGCCAAAAGGGACCTTAAGGCCTGGTTGTGAGCTTCAAAACACTCTAGCTTTCCCTTTAGATAGGCGATCTCATCCTTTAACAACTACTCACGAATCTTAGATATGTCCTGTAGCCTATCAATCCCCAGATTGTTTGCTTGGTTATTTGCCATTCTGAGCTAGACACATTTTATAGACAAGAATTAGTCATCAATGCAACAAAAGAAAGCACGTGAAAATATGCAAATGATAGGATCGTTTTGATGAATATATTACTCCTTAAGTTGCAACCCTACTGTAATTTTCAAAGACTTGATTGCATTAAAACTCTTGAATGATTAATAGGGTTATAATTTCTTAAGGGTAGTGTATTAACTCAAGCTTGAAGGGGAGTATATATAGTTAAGGTAAGTTATAAAAGATCCTTAAGCTTTATGACCTCACTTGTTTTTAGAAAACATTTTCATTGGTCATAATAAGCTTAAGTGAGATGGCATAATCAACCTCAAACGGTGGTTACACCACTACACCCAAAGCTTACACAATGACCCCCCTCCTAAAGTCCTAAGATGGTCTGAGTCTAACCGCATCTACCATACATCTTTGATACAACAAATGAACCCCCCATGTCTACACGTATGTGGTATGCAAAATAAATAATTAAAACAAAGTATACACATGAAGTTAATAACAAACAAATAAATAAATGACATTGGTATTTTGAAAAGCAATTTTAATTTCAAAAAGTATTTAAGTGGTTAGCTCTCTTGACATCCCTAGTGGAGTTGCCAAGCTATTGAGCCTGGTTTTTTCCTCCTAATTTTATATAAATTAGTCTTTTTTAAACCAACCAATATTAAACCTTACCCTTTTAATACTAACTATCGACTAAGGTTTAAAAAAAAAACTAGTTCTTTTAATTTTAAAAATTTTTTGGAGTCAAGAAAAAAAAGTTAAGTTATAACCAATTAAGTAGATTGATTATAACTTAGTTACTAATTTTTTGATAAAACCGGATTTTTGTTAAAACGATTTTTGCAAACCAAAAATCTAGATCTAGAGCTAATTTGTAAACCCTAAACAGGTACCATTTTTAATCTTTCCGAATTTAAATTTACCTTTCAATATACCCTTATAATGACATTTATTTATAAGCTATAATTGAAATTATGCCTACTTACAAAAAAAAAAAAAGGATTTAAAGAATTAACCACTAAATGGGGAAAAGAATTTTTTTTTTTTTTAAGTCACCCCGTACATACTAGTACATACGTACCTGCTATTCATGATCATACTTCCATAATTTGTTCAATGAAAACTTTAGTAAGTTGAGTTGATTTTAATTTTTGAAAAGATCAGGTTTTTGTTTTTACCCATTTCAATTTATTTAAAGAAATTTTCTAAGGGTTTTAATTAGGACTTTATTTTTTAGAAATTCTAAATAGAGTCTTAATTTTTGAAAAATGATAAATTACCTTTATTTATTTGAAAAATAATTTTTCTAAGTGATAAAATATTTTTATTTTTCCTTTTTTTTAATTTTTTATTTTTTTTAAAGCGTAAAAATAAATAAAAAATAAACCAAACTTTTCTTCCCCTTTTTTTTCTATTTTTTCTTTCCTCTCTTTTTCTTTTCCTTTTGCTTTTGTTTTTCTTCTTTTTTCTTTTTTTCTTTTTCTTTTTTCAATTTTATCTTTTTGAGTTACAAATACAATTAGAAATAAATAAATAAAAAATAAAAAATAGAGTAATGTAAAATTCAAGAAGGCTAGACCAAGAGCTTGCAAATTAGGCTTGGGCATGCAAACTGGGTTGCTGTATATGGGTTGGGTTGGTTCAATGGGTTGAATCTCAAAGCTTTAGTGGGTCAGTATGTAACCTACACATACATTCGATGAGGAGCAGCAACAGTGGTGTTGGGGATTGCTTCGAATGGTTTCAAGTGGCGAAGAGTGATTTTATGAAGTTTATATTGGTGAAAATGGGTTTAGTGCTAATGTTGTGGTGTTTCGCAGTGTTTTGGAAGGTAGTGAAGAGTAGCAGTTTACAACGATAGTTGTGAGAGTTGTTTATGTGGTGACTAAAGGAAGTTGTAGTGGGAATTTGGTTGCTGTTGCATGGTGTTGTTGGGTTTGTTTTCATAGTTGTAGGCATGTGTGCGGTGTGGTGTCATAGGGGTAGCGTAAGGGTTACTGTCGCTGGCTACTAGGGTCCCAGATTGTGCTGCAATGGAGTAGATAAGGGAGTAGCAATGTTAAGGTCGATGGTTGATCAATGCTATAAGAGAGGAATTGAGTTGCAAGTGTACGTGGCTAATCGATGGATGAAGTATCTATGGATGGTGTATCACGCCACTATATTGTGGTGTTAATGTGGAGTAGTAGTATGTATGATGTACGTGAGTGTACTAATCATGTGTATGTAGAGATTGGGCTGCAGTGGTTGAATGGTATATGTTGTGTCGTGGGGTGTTCAGTTAGTTTATGACGTGGTCAAGAGAGTGCTTAGGGAGTGAGGGACTAATGTATGTGTGTGTATGTAAGAGAGAGAAAGAGAGAGAGGGAGAGAGAGAAGAAGAAGGGGTGAGGTGGTGGGAGGGAGTTCAATCTGTGTGTATGTGAGTAGGCCCCTTTCTTTTGCAATTTGTATGTGTTTTTTTTTTTTTAAATGAGAAAGTAAGGGAAAGAAAAGGAAAGGGGAGAAGAAAAAGGGAGAAAGAAAATGTGTTATCAAGGCCAATCACAAACTACCACGTATCACAATCAAACATGTGGTCCATTGATACCTTGACATGTGGCAGCATGTGAAGTGTGGAAAAAATAAAAAGAAAAAGGCATTTTCTACCTTTGATGATAGTCAAACCTAAACCTCAAGCTTAATGCAAATTCAAACCCAAACGCTTATCCATTAAGCCATTGTTCTATACCTTGTCTAGTACATATGGACTAGGCCAACTTAGGCTAGATCCAAATCTAAGTTCAAGCTCAACGATCATTTCCTTATTTTTGTTTAAATTAAGAAATTATACCCTATTAAACTGTCTAAAAAAATTTATAAATTCCTTAAAGCCTCTATTTTTATTTATTTATTTTTGTATTTTCCTAAATTTTATATTTTTGTGATTTTTTCTTTTTTTTTTTTTTTGGCTTTTCTATTTTTTTGTGTTTTATCTAAATTTTTTCTTATTTTTTAGGTTTTTTTTTATTTTCTTTTTTTTTTTTGTATTTTTCCTAATTTACGACCTTTTATCCTATTCTAAAATTTTTGAAAAAAATAAAAGGGGTAAAAATGAAGTATCTATAGGGGTAATAAACTAATTCAAACGATTCAAACACAACAATATACACAAAACAATCACAACATAAAGCTCAACTCCTACAACAGTAGCAAGGCAACATTTAGGCACATGCGCAACATAAGCTTAAACAATTAAACTACAACCACTTGCCAAAAACATACCAAAACTTTCAAGTATTTTTAAATAATACTCCAAAATACCATAAAGCATTGATTCCACTTACTCAAGTATTGATGCTTGTTATCTTTAGACCTTACGTGTATCTTCATTGATGATTCCTAAAAATTTACTAGACAACTTTAGTTTTTTAATCACCATATAAATTAAGAATTCATTTTCAATATCAATTTTTTTTTTTTAAGTTAAGTGAGTTTCTTTAACCATTTATTGTGTTCTAGTTAAGTGAGGTAAGTTTTGACCAGGCTTCTAACTAAAGTTCTAACCTAACATCTTAATATAGGTTCTTATTTAACAAGTTTCTGATTTATGTTTTGATGCCAGTAAGGTATAAAGTCTTTATACAAACCACTTTTTGATCCACTGTCTAAATCTTTGTGTGATCAAGATATCTAATACCAAACTACATTTTAACCTACCTTCTGATGGAGTTTTTGACCCTATTGTTTTTCTATATTTTATTACTTAACACTTAATTTCAACTTACTCAAAATTATAAAACTATAACAAACGTGTATTTATAGCATGATAACAACTGAATTCTTACAGCCACCTATTACGCTTCTTCATTGCAACTTCACACATTTATAAATTTCTTAATAAAATCCTAAAATTAAGCTTACATGTTGCTAAATTTTCAACATAAACTCAAAGATACTCAACTCAAAACTTCAAATTACTCACTTTTAGTAGCTACATGTTGATGAATGCAAATTAAAATATTAAAATTCAACATAGCTCTTTTTGGAAAAACTTACTTCCCATGTATTGTTTTATGGAAAGCCAAATTTTCCTATAATTCAACTACTTAATTTTGAAAATTCAACCACATAGCATCAAAGTATAACCTTTTAGGAGTTTAGTCATAAAAATTTAAGCCGAAACTACAACAATCAATTCTTCAAAAATGTGATCAAGAATCAACTATCAAAATATTTTTCTTAAGGACCCTATATAGCACTCAAAATTTCAAAAATGTGGTTTGAGGATTGAATTCCACACGCAAAAATACTTAGGAAAATCAAGTTTCAGAATTTTTGGAAATCGTTTACTATTTTTACTAAATTTTAGTTATTAATAAGGAAACTAAACACTTACAAGAACACCACACTTTGGCCGCCGTTGAGGAATGAGGATTTGTCTACCAAGCTAAACATGGCCTTCTCTTTTAGGTGGTGATGTGGTCCTACTTCTAACTTCTCTCTAAGGTAGTGAATTCGTATAACCTCAATTTCACACTATTTTCTTCCTATAATTTTTCTCTTGACTCTTTCTCACTCATTCTCTCTCTCACCATTTTTCCTAAATCCACAAATGACCAAAATAGTAGATGGAAGTCAATTTGTAATTTTTATACTAAGTAGTAAAGCATTTTGATTAAATTTTTTTCACCAACACTTGTGAATAAAGCCTACTAAGTGTCCTAATACTAGAGCTTAGGTCTACTACCTTACTCAAACAAATCCCCTGACCATGCCATGCTGTCCATCGATTTCTCCTACTATTAAATATTTTTCACTAATTTTTTCCCTTTTTCCTTATTAATTTAATGTATTTTTGCATAAATTTAGGTATTTGAATAATTATAGGCATGTATATTTACATAATAATTATATGCTATGTATATATATGTTTTTTACATATTATTTTATGTCATTTAATAGTTTTATTATCTATATAAATATTTAATAAAAGTTCGTTAATTTTCGATGCCTATCTTACACGTTTTTGTTATTTTTTTTTTTTTTTTTTTTTTTTTTTTTTTTTTTTTACACTTAGTAGGCTTTATTCACAAGTGTTGGTGAAAAAAATTTAATCNTCTCTCTCACCATTTTTCCTAAATCCACAAATGACCAAAATAGTAGATGGAAGTCAATTTGTAATTTTTATACTAAGTAGTAAAGCATTTTGATTAAATTTTTTTCACCAACACTTGTGAATAAAGCCTACTAAGTGTCCTAATACTAGAGCTTAGGTCTACTACCTTACTCAAACAAATCCCCTGACCATGCCATGCTGTCCATCGATTTCTCCTACTATTAAATATTTTTCACTAATTTTTTCCCTTTTTCCTTATTAATTTAATGTATTTTTGCATAAATTTAGGTATTTGAATAATTATAGGCATGTATATTTACATAATAATTATATGCTATGTATATATATGTTTTTTACATATTATTTTATGTCATTTAATAGTTTTATTATCTATATAATTTATCTTTAAAGGTTCGTTAATTTTCGATGCCTATCTTACACGTTTTTGTTATTTATATAATAATATAATAAAATTCACTATTTTAGCTATATATTCTTTTTATTATTTTATATGCATATTACCTCTATATTATTGCATTCATCATATATATATATATATATTATACCCATATAATTTATTTTTAAGATTTTGCTAACTATTGGGCCTAACCCATGGGATTCCGACAACTATAACATTTTGAAAACAACTAATTTTACCTATATTTATATTATTTTATTATAATTCCAAAATCCATTCTAGTCTACACGTAAAATCTTAACTCAATAGAACTACCCTTATGAACACCATAAATCGACTGCTTAAAACCTAATCGCTAAATTATAGTACTTATATTTCCTAAACTATGTTTTGGATCCTAGTTACTAAATTACTACATCTTAAGTTACTATCACGATATTTGGATCAATTAAAGATATCTCATCGTCATCATTCTTGATGCTACAACTCATTTTCATTCTTACCTTCTTAGCCACTCATGCTTCTAAATTATCTCTTGAAATCACACTTATGTTGTACTCTTTTAAATTATTCTTTTTGTTTTCTAATTCACTAATTCTCTTGATTAATACTAACATGGCACTAAAGTCTTTATTGAAGTTTACCATTATTCTTTGTATCATTTCATGCATCTTATTCTTCCCTATTTCCTACCTGCTAAACTCAATTATTCTATATTAGCGTGTCACTTCTTATTTCTCTTCTTTTTCACTAACTTTAGTACAGAAAGTTTGCTTCATGGAAGATCCTTTCTTGAAAATCATTTTTATGGTGTTCCTTTAATTTTACAAACTTAAAGGTAATTGGATCCATTGGGCCAAGTTTGTTAGATTGATGAAGTTTCCTACACTCGATATTTAAGGTTCAAAGGTTAGTTAAATAGGTCTTATAAGAGGTTACTTTATAAATAAGTTTTTGAGTTAACTTCTATGTTTAAAAAATCCTAAGTTTCCAGTATGGAGAAATTTTTTGATTTAATTTCTAAGTAGGTTTATAATATAAGGATTATGACACATCAAGATTACATTTATCTTGAGTATTATCCAAATCTAGTTTGTTATATCCACATATAGCCTACAATCGTCTTATCTTTATACATATGTCAGTAGTGAAATACCACTAGTAAGCCTCTTATCACCTGTATTTATAATGTAATATCACTAATATATAATTTTAACATAATATCTCTCGAGTGTATAGCAATAGCATGATAACCCCTATCATACATATTATAAAGTCTCCTTAATTCACCTATAGGTATTATTATAATTAAGTATCACCCATCATACTCCATTTTCCTACAATTAATTTGCTTGAATAGATCCTAACACATAACTAAACTAAAATACAACATACCATTCATGAACATACACCTAATACCTTTATAACTTATAGAGTTTAATTTTACATCAATAGAAAATTTACATAAAAACTTAATCTTGAGTTAATAAGAAATTAAATATTAACATAGATGTATATACAAAAGATTAAATATTCGCATTCTGAATACATTATTTCTAGTTATATCTTCCTTGCATCACGTACAATAACATAGTTACATCATTCAAAGTCAACTTACATAGCAAAGTACATCATAACGAAAAAATATACTACAAAAGTCATAAGATTCAAATACATCAAGGTAGCTAAGTTTCCAGTCCTTATCAACTATTAGAAAGAGTTAATCCACCAAAAGTCACTTCGTTCATCAACTAATGACTTCACAAATGTTAAGTTCTTATGAAACTACTATCTCTCCTAATAGCATGAATTTTCATATAGATTTAGATCTACATTCTCATTACCCATCTTAGAATCAAAACTTAACGCTACATATCTAGGTGTCTTTGGAAAGTTTATCACCTCATACACTTCATTATTACCATCAACAACGATTACCATCTCAAATTCCACCACATGATTTATTATATTCATCATATTAATTCTTACATAATTTATCTCCTAACTTTTTAAAATAGCTTTTGTCTTATATTCCCACTCAAGTTCTACTTCAAATTGTTGCTTCTTCTTCCACTTCATGTTTCCTATATGACACCATAATTGTATATATATCTTGACCTTAAATCAGAATCATATACTTCATATATTATTTAATTATGCAATCATTAGATTCAACAAATATCATCATTCCCACAAAAGAATGCAATCTACTTACATTTCTTAATCTTTAGCCCTAAATTCATTTTTAGCATCAACATCCAACAATATATACTTAAGAGTTTTTTGTAACAATTCTATTTTCATATACTTTTTACTCATCATTCCTAACTATCACCTTGAGTTCAACATTTTTTTTATATATGCATGACAAGTTATTTACTTCTTGACCTTCTAAGTAAGGTTCTACCTTACTTTCTAAGTTGAGTTTTACTTCTCCTTTGCCCATAAACTCTTTTGAATCCTCACCCATTATTTTTCTCTTTAAAATTTAGACATAATATTATAATTTCAGAAATATCAAAAACTTCAATAACTTCACGTAATCCTTTCCCCCTTCAAATCATCCTCAACAATAAATATTAAATTAGGCTATTATTATTATTGTTAGGTAATTAATCATTTATGTTTACTTCTAAATTTTCTTCCTAACTTTTTAGGTTAAGTTCAGCTACATTGTCTATAGTTCTACTTCACCTACTATATTATGTCTTTCAACTTTCAAATCTAACTTGCCTTTATGCTATAACTATATTCACAATATTATCATAATCCACTATAACTATTTCTAAATCATCTTATTCTATTTGAGATATAATATTCTATAGTTCTATAATTTATGGAGAATTTGTTATCTAAAAGTTCAATTAATGGTGCATTAATTACAACACATGGTTTCTTAGTTAAGTCATGCGGTTCTTATCCAAATGTAAATTTATTAGATCGTAAGGAAATTTTAGTCTTTACATTTATGAGCTTTGGAAAAACAAGAAAACTACTTTATTCTATTAACAAATACTCAATAAAGCTATATAGTATACTGATAGGAATGTGATCAATAATTACCTATGTGTCATGACATACTTTTGCTTATTCTAACTAGAAAATGTAATGCAAATATCCTTAGAGATATCCTAATAATATACCATGGGCATCTACCTCCATAATTGTTATTATGTACACTGATATGGAAATTTCAACTTCATATCTATAGTTACCTTTAATCCAACCTAACTTTACCATATTTTTTTAATACTTCCAAAACAAATTTTCCCACCACCATCCTTAAAATCAGACCTTATTTTAGGGAAGGATTTTACCATCATGCTTAGTATTCCAATAAGATATTATGGATTTTCTTTATTTAAGTCCTATAATATTGTATAAAACATAGACCAAGAGTTAGTTCTACATAATTTATATCTTTAGGTAAGTTATTGTGTAAGTTTTCATACCTTTTCATATATAGTATGAGTTAAACCTAAAGTCTAAATCTTTTACTACCCAATTACTAACCACACTTGGTGTTTCTTATAATGTCTAAGTTTGAGTTATTTCATTTTTGGGGTGATCAACCAATTCCAACAATCTAAACAAAATAATATAGACAAAACAACCACAACACAGAGCTCAGCTCCCACAACAATAACGAGGCAACATTTAGGCACAAACAACTAAACTACAACCACAAGCCAAAAACATACCAAAGCATCTAAGTTTTTTTAAATAATACTTCAAAATACTGCAAAAGCATTGATTCCACTTTCCTGAGTATGAATGTTTGTTATTTGTAGACATTATGCATGTTTTCATTGATGATTCCTAAAAATTTAATACACAACTTTAGTTTTTTAATCACCATATGGATTAAGACTTCATTTTCAATATTAGGTATGTTTCTTTTTTTTTTTTTTAAATTTGAGTTAAGTGAGCTTTTTTAACTATTTATTGTGTTTTAGTTAAGTAAAGTAAGTTTTGATTGAGTTTCTAACTAAGATTCTAGCTTAACATCTTAATATAGGTTTTTATCTAAGAAGTTTCTAATTTATGTTCTGACATTAGTAAGGGTATAAGTCTTTATATAAACCACTTTCCGACCCACTATTTGACTCTTTATATGATCAAGATATCCTATACCAAACTATATTCTAACCCAATTTCTAATGGAGTTTCTAACCCTGTTATTACTTCTATACTTCATTACTTTACACTTAAGTTCAACTTACTTTAAGTTATAAAACTATAACAAACTTATATTTATAGCATGATAACAACCAAATTCTTATAGCTACCTATTACAATTCTTCATCCTATCTTCACACATATATAAATTTCTTAAGAAAACCTTAAAATTAAGCTTACATGTTACCAAATTTTCAACTTAAACTCAAAGATACTCAACTTAGAACTTCAAATTACTCACTTTTAGTTGCTACATATCAATGAATATAGATTAAAACATGATTTTGTGAAAAATCCAACATAGCTTTTTTTAGAAAAACTTACTTCCCATATGCTGTTTTATAGAAATCTAAAATTTTGCAGAAATTCAACTACTTAATTTTGAAAATCTAACCTCATCGCATCAAATTATAATCTTTTAGCAGTTTACTTATAAAAATTGAAGTCGAAACTATAATAATCAATTTTCCAAAAATGCAATAAAAAATCGATTTTCAAGACATTTTTCTTAAAGACCTTATACTAGCACTCAATATTTCGAAAATATGGTTTGAGATTTAAATTTCCCATGCAAAAATACAAGGAAATTGAACACTTACCGGAACACCACACTTTAGCCGCTGTTAAAGGATAAGGGTTTGTCTACCAAGCTATGCATAGCCTTCTCTTTCAGGTGGTGAGTATGGTTCCACTTCCAACTTCCATATAAGGTGGTGAATCCATACAATCACAATTTCGCACTATTTTCTTCCTATAATTTTTTCTCACTCACTCTTTCTCTCACTAATATTCCCTACATCCACAAATAACCAAAATGGAAGATGGAAGTCAATTTGTAATTTTTATACTAAGTAGTAAGGTGTTTTGATTAAATTTTCTTCACCAACACTTATATATAAGGCTTATTAGGTGTCCTAGTATAAGAGTTTTGGTCCACTATCTTACTCAAACAAATCCCCTCACTATGCCATGCCTTCTACAACTTTTCTCCTACTATCACTTCTTTTTTTTTTTTACAATTTTTTTCCCTTTTTCCTTATTAATTTAATGTATTTTTGCATATATTCAAGTATTTTAAATAATTACAAATATATATTTATATGATAATTATATGCTATTCATATACATGTTTTCTACATATTATTTTATTTCATTTGATATTTTTATTATCCATATAATTTATCTTTAAAGGGTCATTAATTTTTAATAACAATCTTATATGCTTTCGTTATTTATATAATAATATAATAAAAATTCACTATTTTAGCTATATATAGATTTTTTACTATTTTATATGCATATTACCTATATATCATTACATTCCATATATCTATATATTATACCCATATAATTTATTTTTAAGATCCCACTAACTCTTGGATCTAATCTGTGTGATTTTGGTAATTATAACATTTTGAAATCAATAATAATTATATTTTTATTATTTTATTATAATTCCAAAATCCACAACTATAAAATGCAATTGACTAATATTTTCAATCCATACGTTAAATCTTAACTCAATCGAACTACCTTTATAAACATTCTAAATCAATTACTTAGAGCCTAGTCACTAAATTATGGTACTTCCATTTCCTCAACTAAGTTTTGGATCCTAGTTACTAAAATTGCATAATATTACATTAAGTATGAAAATAATATGTTATTTTTCTTTGTAAAATTTAAATATTATTATCGCTTTTTCCCTTTGTACTTATAAATATTTTATAAATTTAATTATAACATTATAATCAATAAACGAGGTCTAACCTAAACATGAGATACATCAAGTTATGAGTTTAAGTTTTTATATACAATTAATAAATGAATCGTATCATAGATTGAGGTTTTTAATTATGAACCAATTTGAAAAACGAGATAAAATATGATAATATGAATTGTTAACACTAATTTTTATATTTTAATGTTTATTTTCATGACCAACTAAAACAATCAAACCAAAATGATCAAGTTAAATGGTTCGAATAATCATTTATTACAGTTTTGTTACCAATGGGTCAACAATTAAAAAGGGAAAATAAAAGAATATCCACCATAAAATGATAATTTAGATTTTTACTTAAAAACTCTATGTCCGTCCTCTTCTCAAAACCATGCATGTGCGCTTATGCTTGCCACATGACTTTAAAATGAACGAAGAATCTTAACGGGTTAAGTTGCACTTTAACCAAATGATTTAAGTATAGAATTGAGCTTTTCTGAATTGTTTTCAATTTCAGTTAAATTTATCGTAAATTGTTAATCTTAAATCCTTTAGTGTTCAATGGTTCATTATTACGGGTTTTATACGAATACGGCTTCTTTTCCGAAAAGTATAATATAATGAAGGCACATACAGTATTAATGTTTCTTATACTCAAGGCGTATAAACTGAATGCGCCTTTAGTGTAATTCATTATAAATGAAGTTCTATGCAGTGCATGTACTTTTACTATACTAATTATGTAAACTCCAATTCGTACGACCAAACTTCATTTTCACCTATATCAATTTTTGAAAATTTCCAAAAAAAAAAAAACTCGAGGGAACCCATAATTAAAGTACCAAACTATTTCTTAATACAAGTATATGTCTAAAACATATACTAATCTATAACTTATAGGCATGATTTTTATTTTATTTTATGTTAGTAGTAATCGACATTATGCAATTTTTTTTTAGAAAAAAATTTATTACTTAATTACGTAAATTTTATAATCATAGATATACTGTAAATTATGTAAATTATTAATATTTCATAAAAATTTATTATATATTGTCTAAATTTAGGAATTTTTTGTATTATTATACATAAGTTATACAAATGTAGTTATGAAAAATGTTAGAATATAGGTGGAAATCGTTGTGTGTGTGTGTGTGTATTTGGTGTTTTGATTGTATTATGTCAAATTAAATAGTTAAAGTTAGGGAGTATGCAATGTAACTTAACGAAATGACTAAGTACATATTGTAAAGTTGTTGCTTAGTATGTAGATGGAGTTTTTAATATCATTTAAATATTAAGTTCATCATGGCATTATTATGGTGAAGATGGTAAATTATGTGAAAGTTATTGTCTATGCGAACGAAAATATAATAATAGGTAGTTAGGGGCTAAAGTATAATAAAGAACCCATTAAAAAGTTGAAAATTAGGAAGAATTCGAACTTCTCTTTTTTTAGTAAAAGAATTTGTGAATGCACCAGAGTTGACCTAAGTGGTATTGAACTTGTGCACAAGCATCCCTTATTCCATGATGCTAAAGTTGTCTACAAGTTGGTAGCCATTAGAAATGATAATGATGTTGAGAATTTCATTAAGATGGAGAAGTTTTTTGGGAAACGAAGTATTCAAGAAGTGTACATAAGGCATATTGGGGAATCGAATGCCCGGTACGAGTATGAAATACATGAGCTAGACAATCTAACCCTTCTAGTTCCCAATGTACATTCAATAATGACTAATGCAGAGCAAACAAATATGGATCAGTCAAATGAACAATTCATGAATTTCTCTGAGTACGAGCATGTGAATATCATAAAAGAGCAGCTTGACAAAGTATTGGTTCCCATTATCGAACACGAAGAGTCTTATGATCCGTATCCAGAGAGAATGCATATGGACATAAATGTTGAGGATGAGGTAGATGTGGATGGTAGGGATGGTGATAAGGATGATATTGGCCTTGAAGATAATCACGCTGAGGATTTGGGAAAGACCTAGGTGAGACCATATGTTATCGAGAGCAATGTGCCGATCCAGTCATTTTGCGAAGATGGCCCAAGCAAAGCTCGATCGTCATACTGGTGAAGTATTGTTCAGCAGGCAATTTTAAGACTTTCCGCCAATAAATGAATTGATGCACAGACTTGTGAAATATCCTACCTCATTTTATAACAGTTGACACAATGGCAACGACTACGTAATATTTGTAAGAGATGTCAATAAAATGTGCAGCAATATCAACAATTCCGATAAATTAAGTGTAAGTATGCATTTCAACACAAAGAAGGATCTCATAGATTCAGTGAATTCATTCCACGTAAAGAACCACTGTGAAATTCATGTAGACATTTCGAAACCTAATGTATACGCGGTTTACTGTAAGAAGAAAGAAGAAGGTTGTAAGTGGAGACTCCTGGTTTGCTTGAAGAAAGTAGAAGATCTTTTCAAAATAACAATTATAGAAGATCTATACACATGTGTGAACCTGATGATGAACGAAGATCATCCTCAGCTTAATAGTAACATAATGGCTATACTATTCATCAATAGTATACGGAACAATCTTAATATTAAGAAACCTAATCTTGCAGCTAACGTACAAACTGTGTACGGATATACAATAAGCAATAAAAAGGTTTTTGAGGCTAAGCGAAAAGCTATTGAGATAGTATACATTAACTAGGAGAGGTCGTATAATAAATTGTCGAGACTATTGAATGTAATAAAGTTGAGTAACTTGGAGATACGAGTGCATTGGGGCTGGAGTAATTTGCCAAAGCAAAATTAATCCCAGTTCAAATAGATTTTCTGGAAATTTAAACCGTGTGTTGAAACTTTTAAATACCATCAACCTATTATATGATCTAAGCGTTTAAATACTGTCCCATTGCATTGATGGGCTGGTCTTTACTCTTTACTCCTCGAGCTTATGATCTAACCTTCACCACAAGGGCTAAACCTTAGGTTGCAAACAAACAATCATAGGCTCATTTGAACATTAACCACGTTAGGACATAGGGGGATATTGAAAATTATTTTGATAACGTCGTTTTGAGAAAGATCGTTGGGGCAAATTTGATTAGAACTGTTTAGGCTTAATTATAAATAAATGTATAAAATTTGGTAGTTTTTCAAGTAATTTACTTGTGTTATTATTTTAAACAAATAAATGACCCGGGTTTCCTTTCACCATGTCAAGGTTAGATTTGCCGTTAAATTCTCATGTGAGGATCACGTGTTAATTAAAAGACAGACAAAGGCAACCTTTTTTAAATCCTTTCCTCTCCTTTCATGGATCAAAAATGCTAACACATGACTAGTAAATGTGAAGGGAGGGTTAAAGCTTCGGTTAAAGCTCATCCATGGCAGCTACAGCTGTTATCTAATATTCCAAAACTACGCCCTAATAGGACCTTCTGTTGAGCCTGAGAACAACAAAAATCAATTTTAAATTGGATCAAAGACGTTCGGTTTAATTGTTTCTCTTTCTAAGAACACTTAGCTGAAACTTTCTTTCTCTCTCTAAAAAATCAACCAGGAGATCTCGAGTTTCCATTATCTATCCAAATAGCTTCCAGACCATCTCTTGAGTAGTAAAAATTTTAACTTTGGTTTCAATCCATTAAGAAATGCTTTAGATCAAAAATTGAAGACAAGTTGGGTTGTGGGTCTTTAAAGCACAACCACCGTCACCGCATGCAACCACCATGAGTTGGATCCACTGCAGTTACCACCACCATCTCTCTAAAATTGTCCGTCAGCATCACGAGACATTCCAAGAAGCACGGATGTATAAGCTTGCCCCCAGTTTGTGGTTATCCTCTTTATATATAGAGAGAGAAGATATGGACCTGGGGCAAGCTTTTTGGCATGGTTCACTATAACTTTGATCCATGTGGGCAATCATCGTTTTTGCACAATTTCCATGAGTTAGGATCTACCATATCTTCTTCCTCATTACAGCTTGTCAAGCTTAGATCATGCTTTCATTTTGATGGATCAAAGGGAGAAAAGGATTAAAAACAAAAAACAAAGAAACGTGCTTTTGCCTGTCGTTTAATTAGCACGTGCCTATCACATGGCAATTTAACAGCCAACGTAATACTAAGTGAACAAGTTATAAACATGGATCACTTATTTATGCAAAAATAAATAAATAAATAAATAACATAAGTTGGTTATTTGTAAAAATATAAAAACACGGGTTATTTATTTGTAATATACCTTAAATAAATTGAGTAAAGAACTTGATAAAGTAATATAGTTATAAAATAATTTAAGTTTCATTATAGAAGTGAATTTTATATGAACTCTTTATGATATTTATCTTGTTTTTATGGAAAAGTGTGGTTTGCAAATATATATATATATATGTATATAAAACTTTTTTTTTTTTTTTTTGCCAACACACTTCTCCTATATTTTAGTATTGAAAAATTATATATTGCATAAGATATATGAAGTGGAACTGAATATGAAATATTGGGGTAATAATATGGAGTTCTTTTGAATTCTTTTCGTTTTTTTTTTCCTTAGCAATTTGTTATGAGCAGCTTTTACTCGGTGAAAGCTATAGAACATGGTGTCATGGCAAAGCATAAGCTAAGAAACACACAAAAGATCTGACGACTAAAAAACACAATACAATGAAGGATCATAGTCTCTCTCACTTATTTAACATATGGACAACTAACCGTTGAAATACAAGTGAAAAACAACAAACATATTCATCATTTCTCCTATGGTAGTGATGGAAAGAGCACAATTTCTTGTTCACATCTCTTGCACAGGAATATATTTGGAACTTGTTCGTTGTTAGGAATCTGAACACACCTTGTATGTTGCCAAACTTCACAAATATCACAACAAATCATTCTTTCACCATCATCATCCTTCACACCGCAATTGCAATCAATGACTCGATCGCTTAACCCGCTGCCTTCATATACATTCTCCGTTATCATTCCATTCTCTCTAATGCTTCCCTCGAAAACAAGTTTTCGTCCGACTTCAATTACCCCGAAAACTATTTCGTTTTCCTTGGCACTCAAGTCAACTATAGATTCAATCGACAAGCTTCTTAACCCCCAATACAACTCCCGAAAGGTCCTCTCCACTTGTTTCTTGAGTTCGTCAATCGTAGCATTTTCTTTTAACATTAGACATTCAAAGGGGAGCACTGACATTGAATTCATATTTTCTCCTTCTAAATTACCAATACCTTTCAATGATATGGTACAAAAGAGTTTGAGTTTGCCTCTCGTGTCAGTTTCTACTTTAGAGTGCAAATCATCACTATATTGTTTAACAAGGTATTTAGCATCAAGAATAATCCTAGTAGCAAGAGGTATAGTGGTATTGACAAATGCGTGCACCCTAAGGTTTTGATGATCTTTCAAAATGTTTTCGTAGAGATAGAAAATGTCATTATAGATTTGGGTCCTACTAATTTTAGATGGAGCTTTAGAACTGGAATTGGTAATAACCAAACCTTCTTGATTCATAATTGGTTTAGAGATTTCTTCCAATGAGTACTCTAAAACCTTCGTCACTGGATTCAAACAACGTCGGACTAGAAAATTTCCCACTATGTGGTTTCCTAGAGACTTTAGGACGAAATCAAGCAACCCCGTATCTCCAATATGTAACCTAGCCGTGTCGCGGAGTTCTTGCCTAGACACCCACTTAACCCTAGCTCTCTGCAGAGCATCAACAATCACCTTAATTGCCATTTCAACTCTTTTAAGAGACCATCGACAAGAGGTGGCCTTCAGTAACACTCCAAAACTTGAACATTGATTATTATCACAATTTTCCAATGGATTATGTCTATTCGTAAGCTCTAGCATGAAATGGACAAGATCACCAAAAGTTACCAACATTTGATTAGAGAAGGATTGGTACTTTGAGTAAATTTTTAGGATGTCATGAAGAGAGTTTCCAAAGTGGTGCACAAGGAAGCACAAAGGTATGGCTTGGATGGTTTTTATGGCTTTCTCGAACATTGGAAGTGTGACACCAAAACTTCCACGAGCAAACTGGTAACCCCAATGACCAAACCATGGCTCACCGTAGGCTATGCCATGAATTAGCCTTAGTTCCATGCCTTTCTTGTGAGAAACATCACTCAAACTCACTTTCCTGCCAAAGAAAAATAAAAGTTCAAGTGATTCAGTTGCTCTTGGACATTTTAGGGCATAACTAAAGATTTATTACGATGTTAAACTTGGAGGCAACATTTAGTAAGCTTGAAACTTTGGTGGGAATATTAATAGTTATCGAACACCTATGATGGCTTCATTGCTCTCCCCGCAATATCAAATTCTACATTGAATAGATAAATTACGAAAGGTTGTACCAGTTATGTAGGTTTCATAGGCTTATCTATGCATTGGCCTTTACTTTTCTTACTCAAGAATCCATTTGAGGTTAGGGTAAATTACACATTTGCCTTCAAAATTAAAAGTTAGGTGTTGATACATTTCTAAAACTCACATAACGTGACATTATCTCTTAAAAACTTTATATATGCACTTACCAATCCAGTTGTCCAAAAGGCTCACAAGAACACCGCTGCTGTGGGCTTTTTAATGACAGTTTAGAATCTTTTGCAACGATTGGAAAGATAATTGCAATTATAAAGTTACAGAAGGCGAAGTCACTTCTATAAGAGTTTGTGGGGGGCAAAATCTATACCTAACTAATGGTTTTAGGGCATAATTTGTTATAATCCCTTAAGCTTATGTCTTATGTATGCTGCTTATTATGTTGTCTACAATATAGAAGTTTACAAGATGGAAAATAGAGCTCTACAAAAGAGAAAATCATTGAACCATGACTACAGTTTAAAGGGGTTTTGGTGACATTTGAATTTAAAAGATTGCGTCGATTTATTTCAAGAATTGAAAATCTGTATTCTTCCGAAAAGTAAAAGCAAAAAGTTATAAAAAAAAATAAAAACCTTGCTCTTAGTCCTGAACATAGACGATCCCAAAAGTCCATGATTTGGAAGCCAGTCAAGTATGAATCGGTCTCCATTCCGTTGATGCATAGTAAATGCCCAAATCCATTCGAGTGGAAGACCCCATGCATGATAGTGTAACCCTCTAATAAAACTTCCATGGAATATGTTCTTATGTCTTTTGTAGGATGAGAATAGTTAGATCCTAAATAAGCACCAAATGACCTTGCAGTATTTGACCTGGATGGTAACAAGAAATGGTACTTCTTGTTGCAAATCAAATGCTGGCCCCAACCTGGCGATTTAGTTTGGATATTAACACATAACTTGTTAGAAGCATTAGTAAATGTGTACATAATCGAGTGGTGTGATCATAAATTTTCCAACAGAAATGATCAGATTCAATTCCCCACCCTAAATATTGTTGTGTATAAGTATAATGTAATGAGAAAAACAATGAAAAATTCTCCATTTTTATTTGTTTAGGAGAAATTTTGGTGGATACTTACTAATAGCATTTGATGGTATGGGTAGAGGAAGATGATTTTATGGGATGGATAGGTCAACTTTATAACTGCTTATGTTTGTGTAGTAAGCTCGGTGAATTGCCATAACTGTGACAATATGTTTCTATTTCTAGTTACCAAAAGATTCTTTTCCTACCAATGCAAGAGAAATGCTGAGAAGGCTTACTATAGATGGCGGTGGGAGGAAAAAATGGTTGTATTTAACTATTAGGGAAAATGTTAATAAAGATTAAGAAAATCCATTGCCAGTTTTAGCTAGAGGAAATCATATTCCTTATTAATGTGTTTTTTTGTTGTTAACCATCACTATTAAGTATTATCTTCGATTATTGCTTACTATTAGAAGCTGTCTTAGCAATCCTAGGATCTGAAAATTTCTATAATAATATTTAGCAATTGTAAATGAGAAATTACAACATATGAGAAAATGATTAGAACATGCTTTCCAAATAACAAGCATATCCTTTCTTGCATGTTGTATTTTCTTTTCCTATATAAGTTTACAAAAGAAAATTATTCTTGAAATAAAAGCATTCTAATTACTATCAATAAAAATCTTGTTTCTTCAAAGGGCATTTCATGATGGTTGCATATATGTATCGATTTTTTGTACACTATGTTTCCTAGTCAATTTCCAATTACTTCAAGCCCATCAAGATAACCGTAGCTATTACACTAAAAACTAAAGAAAAATTTCAGAAAAACATCCTCAGTTTTCATTTTTCTTTTTAATCTTGTATACTTTTTTTTTTTTAATTATTCCATTTAAATAACATGTGTTATTTTTTTTTTTTTTTCCGATTCACTAACCTAAACATTCATGCTTTTTTACTTTGTATATTTGTATTATAATTCCTTCTTAATTTATAAAGCCTAATTTAAAAGTAAATACTTTATTAAACATGCAACACAGGTATGCAAATTAAAAAAGTATGAAAACCCAGGTCATATAACTAAAAATTAAAAAATATACGTATATATATAATAACAGTAAGAAAAGTGAAAAAAACATTAAAAATGAGATTGTATAACCAAAAAATAAAACAGAAAAGTACAAGAAGTGAAAAATAAAAAGTGAAATCGAATATGTTTCATGTAATCAAGCCAATAAAAAGAAACATAACATAAAAATAACTTTGCATTTCCATAGATGAAGATTGTGATAACTATAATTATAGGAAAAAATAAAAAATAAAAAAGTAGCAATATCGATTTAAAATGTCAGGGCTTTTACCTACATATAGACAATGCTTGCAATATCGATCAAGGGATGCCTCTATCGGCTCTTCAATAACCAACAATGACGCAAATATAGATGATCGACGATTAACTTCAAGATGAAATGACCAACAATGCATCCCATTACCTAAAAAATCGTTATCAATATTCCCATATTCAAGAAGAGACTTTAGATTCTCAAGGAAGGACCCATCAAAATTTGTTGGATTCCCATGTTCCCCAAATGTGCTAAACCTAAAAACTTTCTCCCCTCTCTTTCTCTTTTTGCTTCCACTTTGTTGTTCCAAATGCAACATTCTTTCATGCTAACTTGTAGAGGAAGGAGAAGGGTTTGAAATTATAGTGCATCGTCACACACTAGGAGCCTAGAAATAAAGTGGAAAGTAATGCATAAAAATCCTCTCACCAAACGCATGAGTGTCAAAATAAACTTTCTTGCAAATCTATCGCAAACACCAAAAGTTATGACCCGTCTTTTAAAAGTAAATTAGAGGCACCATGCTTTTGATCATGTGACCATCATCCACATGAGGCCAATCTTAACAAAGTTATATAAATTCATTGCATGATCATACATACGTACAATAAAAAAGAGCATTGAGGAAAACACAACGTTTATTCTCCAACTACTATAATTAAAGATATTTTCTAATTGAAAGCATGGGATTTTAGTTCACCACTTTTTTTAAATTGGACCAAGAATTACCAATGAAATTCAAAGTCCGTTATAATATTAGGAGCCTATTTATATACGTTGTTAAAACTAACTAATTAACTAACTAACTACGTTGTAAGATAGTTGTATAGTCCAGGTTGGCAACTAAACAACAACTAATACTGATGTGGCTACTCTATTAATAAACTCTATACTGCTATGCTATTGATAAATAATTCACATATACATATTCACACGTACAACTTTAATGGGGAATTAGGTATGAATCTCACAAGGTAGTTTTTAATATCTTGTGAATTTATGTTCCCCCATGTCTACTATATTCAAGTGAATCTTTATGAAACCAAACAATCAATACTTGCTCCATTTCAATGTTAACCATGATCATGTGTAGAAAGGTTTTCTCATACAATCAACCTTATAGTGAAAATAGAATATAACGAGTGCATAAGAATATATATAATTGTAAATATTTGGTCCATCTACACTCAATCCCCCATCTTTCAAAATGGATGTACAAACTCTCAAATATTTCAAATATATATTTAAACCCTTATTTATTATCGTGTCAATACGTTAAATACTTAGAAGACTACATTATTAAGAAATTTTTCATAAAGACAAAATATTCATGTAGAAGTCTAACACACTTTTTCTAAAGATTTGAGACCTAAATGCATAATTTTAACCCTACATAAGGGGCCAAGCACCCATAAATAAAGTGATTGTAAATGGTGTATTTGCAATTTATCCAAGATATTATAAAAGGGATAACTATTATTGTAAAGATAATATGAACAGGAAGAAGAAGATTTTGAATACTGATTTTTTTTTATTTTTAACTTTTAAAATAAACAATCTTTTAAGAGTTGGTCCACTGAGAAGATGAAAATTGACCTGGTCCTTTTGTCGAAATCGAAAAAAGAGTACAAAAAAAAAAAAAAAAGGAAATAGAAAAAGAAATAAAGCGTTCAGCATATAAAAGTCTATTTCGTTAGAATATCCTTCGTGTTTTATGTTATGATAGACTTCAACATATGAAGGATCATGATATTGAGAAAACAATCGTAAAGCCTTCAAAATCTATTTCTACGGGACAATGTCGAACGGTATCGAAATTTTACGCAAATATTCATTTTATTGCCTAAACCTTCGAATCATCAAATGCGACAGCTGACTAGAAGTTTAGCTATTAGCGTTACTACATACGTTATATCACCTAATGCCCTTGGCTAAGTAAACATATTTAATTAGTTGTTGGTTGATATATGGTATCTTTTACATCAAATAAAAAAAACAAAAAAACCACATACACACATATAAGATTAAAGCTGTGTAAGTGGACCAAATGAGCTAACCCATCTTACTTTGCATTAATTTACTGGTTGGCTCTCTTTAGTTTGCTTGCAAGCAGATTGAAATTTTTAACTCAACCTGTCCACAGCAAATTGGTAAATTAAGCGGACTAACCCAACAAACCTATCTTATTTCCACAAGTATACCTCAATTTCAGTACCTTTGAACCTCACTTATGTATGCAATGTCTATGATTTCTCTTAGAAGGTGTAATTCAATTCCCAGTTTCTCCATAAATTGCTAGTTTCGTACTTTTGGTTATTCGTGATACATATAGTATTATAGTCAATATTTGAATAAGCCTTAAACATTAAAGGAATGAAACGCAATTACTCTCCTAACCTTGCAATATCTTTAAATTCATCCCCCATGCACTCAACGTAAGTAAATTCAACATTTGGTGGACTTTGTAAATGTAATTTGTAGTTTATAAAATTGTGAGTAACCAAAGGCCAATTTGAATCATTCCACAAAATGAAGAGACTTATTTGAATCTGTAGATGTAGGGGTTCGATTAGAGTTGTTATATATGTACTGCGTGAGTAACATACTATACATGGTTCCAAAAAAATAACGTGAAATTATCACCTAAAGGAATAATTAAGTGAGAATAAGGTGAGGAGGAGGAACAAGCAATCTCAATGTCTCAAATACACAAATGACAGAAAAGACATCTTTATGAGATCTCAGGTGTTCATCTTGTAACTTGAGCAAATAAGATAATTCTTTATTTGAATGCTATTTGATCTTAAAAAGCGGAGTTTTCACAGTGAAACACTATTTTTCCAATCTCTCTCCAAGTATTCCAAATGATAAGAAAATGCTAGATATTTATAAACTCTTAAGCATAGTGGTATCTATCAAATTATCTAGATGATCAATGGATGAGATAGAGCTTACTCGATTCATAGTTATCCAAAATAAAGTAGCTAATAAGTCCAAAGCTAGTAACTTTCCTTATAAATATATGAGTTTGCTTGAGAAAAGTTAAAGACAGATAAACTGGCCCAACAATCCCTATTCCGAACCCACCAAGCTAAATCTCCTTAAATCATTCCAGTACGGACTAAACTCCTTAGATCCTGTCACCTAACCTAAAGAGTCTGGACTAAATTCCTTAGATCCTATCACTTAGCCTAAAGAGTCAAGCCTAAATAAATAATTGGCTCATCCCAATAGCTAAAATAACAATTTTTTAGCCCTCTACAGAATCATACTGTGAAATCAAAAGGTTTATTTACACAATTTGAAGCCAAAAATAATAGTTGATACGATATATATCTTAAAATTTTACATGAACATAACTTTTATAATATAGCATGAATTTAAACCTTAATCGAACTAGTATTTGAACAACATGTGAATTCGTAATAAAGGAATCAAATATAAGGCAAAAAAGTTGTCATCTAGGAAGAAAAGAGATTTTATAGCAATTTATTAACTATGATCAACTAAATTCCACGTGGAAGTTCAATGCTTTTCAAGGGTAAACAATTTTTTTCTTTTGTTTTTTTTTTATTATAATTATTGCTGATTAGTAGACCAACCCACCTTGCAACAAGTTGGCCTACTTTAACTTGCTAGTTAAGTAGCGTGGGTTAAAAAAACCATTATTTAAGCGAGTAAAAAATTTTTAAGCCTATCCATTTTTTTTTTTTCAAATTAAATGAGCCAATCCACATAACCCGTTCTATTTGCACAACTTTATATGAGATGCTTATGCAAACAATAAGTACTAAATGCCAAAGAAGAAGAAGAAGAAGAAGAAAACTTCCACAAACATAAAAAATCGAGACATTGAGTGTTCCTCATACGAGAATCTAAAATAATGAGTCACTCTTTATTCAGAAAACAGTTTAATTGCAATCATCCATTTCAAACATTCAAAATGGGAAAAGAAAAAAGAAATAGTAACTTTTGGAGGGAAAAAAGAAAGTGATTTTCAACCAGCTTAACCTATAATCATAAGTCAAAATGTGAATTCCTAATTTCTTTAAGCTAAATAAAGGCCTTGTCTCCAATTTTTAAAATGAGGAAAAGAGACTTAAACTATTTTTATTAGAAGAAAAAAATATTCAAAATTTCTTTGACGAAAAAGTATACTTGAGATAGTGGTAAAACTTCTTGCTAAATGCAATTAAGCCAAGAATTTAAAACAACCTCAAAAATTTAAAAGTCATTCTTCATCCTTTATAGCATAAAATTTTTTCTTTGAACATCAAACACCTAAGTTTAGGACTCAAACATCCTATATAGAATAAATATTTATCTGCTTATGTTATTTTCATTTGGCTTGCAAGCCATAACTTATTCACAAATCACTGTTTCCAATAACAACTTAATATTGAGTTGATTCGTTGAGTTGCCTAATCTAGAGAAGCCAAAGAAGGTGGATTGGATTAAAGATTTTTCTACGGAAAAGAACCGCTACATTCCCTTCTCTTTCATTCATTAATTTTGTTCTATTCATCTTCTTTTTTCTTTTTTTTTTTCAATTAATAATTCTTGTTTGGGATGAGTTAGAGTAAGAATATGTTTTAATTTGACATAAAACTAGCATTATTTTAGTTTTTTTTTTTCATTTCTTTTGGAAATTTTTGGGTTTTTTCTTTTTTCGTTGCAAGTAGCATTTGATTGTCCATGTAAGCATCTTATGCGGTTTTCCTTTATTTTATTTGATACAACATGTCATGTACCAATCAACTATTGGCTAAAAAAATGTTTACACATTCTTTTTGTTTTTTTCTTTGCCAACTAAGGAGGGTTGGGAAGGGAGGGATGGTGAAGAGAGTTCGAACCCTAGTTTATCCCAATGGAATATTAATGGCAATATTACTACATTACAATGTTCTTAACATATTTACACTGTTGTACATAATAAATATTTCAAAATCTCTTATCTAATATTTACTTACAGTATAAGTTATTTTGATTTAATTTTGACACTTCTTTTCAATAATAAGTATTACTATTAATAAAGTAATAATTTCATATTTTGATCAATCAAATCTATTCATACCTATAAATATGAAATAAATGACATGTAATTATTATATTAAACAAAATTAAAACTTTCTTCAACTGGTTAGATACATTTATTTACTTACTAGATTCAAATGAAAAATTATTGCATTAGAACAAAATCAAAATAATTTTCTTTCACTAAATACATGTACATAATTATTTATTTTCTACTGATTTTTAATTCCTATATATATAGATGACGTGCTTTATTTTGGAGGATTGCTAAAGAAAAAATCCTTAAGAACAATGCTTATAGACACAGCTCAAGTTTGTCTTAGTCATTTCTCTCTTATTATTCCAACAATGTTAAGGATTCTTTTTTTCTATGGATCTAAATAGTCCTTCTAATACTGTTACAACTAATGATATTTTTAATACTATTCTTACCAACAACAATCCTTCTATTCCTATGACTAACTCATCCTACAATGACCCAACCATAACTCTTCCCATCAAAGTATTATTCACTTTAGAATAGAACGTCACATGGTTTTATCCCTTAGTATAACAACTTCTCAAAAGGTTACCATTCTAAAATTAACCTAATCTAAGCATGCTTAACTTTAGAGTCTCAACATACTCTAAATCACTATACTAAAGGCATCTCAATGATTACAGTTCATTCACCTAGCATTTAAAAAGGTATCACAATCCACCCCTTTTATGAAATTGACCTCCTCATTAGTTTCATTATATATGTCCAAGATTATCTCTAGGTAAGGACTCTACTCTTCTAGATGATAGACTATTCTGATACCACCTATAATAATCTAACCAAAACTCCTTCTACCAAAATATTGTTTACTTTAGCATAAAATATTGTACAATTTTATCCTTTGATGTAGTAGCTTCCCAAGAAGTTACCTATATTAAGATTGATTTAACTTGAACACACTTAACTTTGGAGTTCTTACATACTTCAAGCTACTACACTAAAAGGTACCTCAATAATTAAAATTCTTTCACTTAATATTCAAGGGTTTGCAAAGAAATTTCTTGATATATAAAACTTTCTAAGTTTTTTATGGCCAAAACTTAAAAATTGGCAAGAAAGAATTTTTTTCAAATTTTGAAATTCATGGTTTTTCTTAGGTTCTTATGGAATTTAAAGCCAAAGATAACATTGATGCATGAACTCATGCTAACAAAGTGTATGAACTCTCAATCATTAGTACAGTACTACTCTTATAAAGAAGCTAAAGAAATATGGAACTCAATCATTAATAAAATATAGTATAGAAGATATTAGGAAACAAAAATTTGTCATTCAAGATTTTTATAAGCAGGAAATGACTAATAAAAAAGGACATTAAGATATCGATTAATGAATATCACAAATTTTAAGAACTTTAATGCAAAAAATATTTTCTTGTTACATGAGTTTGTTGCATGTTTACTCATTGAAAAATGACTAGATTCTAACAACCAGTTGATACATAAACACAGGCAGTTTTCACTTCAAGATTTGATTACTCACATGCTAATTGAAGACACCAATCACTAAGAGTTGCAAGCTATCAGGATAATGGAGATGATTGCCAAGGCAAATATGATCCAAACTAAGGCACACAACAAAAGGTATGACAACAAAACTCAAATCTAATAATCATCATTATAAGCCTAGGGTTACTAGCTCCATTGCTTTCAAGAAAATGAGGGAATTGTTTTGTTTATAGAAAGTTAAGTCACCATACACCTGTAAGAAGTGCAATCCTCCTAAGCTGGAAGCAAATTTAGTTGGAGGAAATTATATTATTTCTACTATTATATCTCAAATTAATATAGTGGTCAATGTAAAAGAATGAGTGGTAGACTTTGGTGCTACAAGGTATATTTGTAGAAGTAAAGATGTCTTTATGTCTTATAAGCCAATAAGGGATGAAGAAAAACATGTTTATCTTGGTGATTGCCAAACTACAAAAATTCTTAGCAAAAGAAAAGTTCTTCTAAAGATTAAATTTGACAAGACCTTAGCTTTTAATGATGTACTTCATGTACCAAATATTAGAACAAAATTAATTTCTATGGCTCTATTAGGTAAAAGTACCATTTGAATCTGATAAAATTATAATAACAAAAAGTAATATGTTCATGAGCAAAGATTATTGTAATAAAGGATTATTCGTAATCATTGTTTTCAATGTTATCAGTGAAAAATGTATCATTTTTTACTTATCCAGTTGATTTTATTGATTTATTGCATACTAGATTAAGACATGTAAATGCAAATTATATAAATAAATGCAATCACTTGGTTTTATTTCTAGTATTGGTAATACATATCTTGATAAATACCAAATATATGCTAGAACTAAATTGACAAAAAAAAAAAAACTTTTCATTCTATTTAAAGAAAAACTAGGTTATAAAATTTAATTTATACCAATTTAGATGACTTAAAACAAACCATGACTAGGAATGGTAAAAAAATATTATGTGACTTTTATTGACAATTTTTCTAGATATTGTGAAACATATGTGCATAGAAATAAAAATGAAGTTTTTGACATGTTCCACTTATATAAAGCTAAAGTAGAAAATTAATTAAATAAAAGGATAAAGAGGGTTAAATCAAATAGAGGTGGTGACTATAATTTGTTCAATGATTTTCGTGAAAAAGAATGAACAATTCATGAAACTATTCCCTATTCACCTAAATCAAATAGTGTAATAAAAAAGAAAAATAGAACTATAAAAAAAAATGATGAATACTTTGCTTGTTAGTTTTTCTGCTCCTATTAATCTTTAAGGCAAAACTGTTTTGTTTGCGTGTCACTTGCAAAAAAATTTAATTGCATATTTATTGGACATGTTGAGCATAATGTTGCATAAACCTATGCACTGATTTAAACTGGCCTTGAACTACCGGTTCATGGGGCTAGAAAGGAAGTGAACTAAGCCCAGTCCTTAAAGGGCTAAGCTTGTAATTTTTTTTTTCTAATTTTCCTTAATTATTGTAAATAATTTGTAGATTATTTGTATATTTTTTTCTAATTAAATGTAAAACTTTATGTTGTTACTTGTAAACCAAAATTTTTATTTCCAATTTAATTTTCCTTTAACCCCGAAATAATTCGTTTAGACCGTGTGATATATTATAGTATATTATATAGCATATATATTATATAGTATATTATATATGATATAATATATATAGTATATCATATATAATATAATATATAGTATATATATTATATACTATATATAGTATAGATATAGAGTATGTTTGCATTATATATAAATAGCATATATATAGTATATTATTTATTATATATATTTTTAAATTTTCAATGGCCCACCAACCCGCTAGTGCAATAAGATGAAACCACCATGGCTTTAGGGCTAGACTAGCCATTTTAAGATTTGGAATTAGCCTATGCACAAATCTAATGTTGCATATAGATTTTTTGTTTTGAAAAGTGATGTGCTATATAGTAACATAATTGAATTTTTTAAAAACATTTTTCTTTAAAATCTAATATTATTGCCCATAAACCAATTGAAAATGATTTTGAAAATTCTTCTAAAGAGTTAAGGGGTAATGTTATTTTGTGCCCACCAAATGAAAATAATTTTGAAAATTCTTTTAAAGAATTAAGGAGTAAAAGACAAATGAAAAAAAAAATCTCATTTGGAAATGATTTTTGTACTTGTCTTGTTAATGATGATCCTTTAACTTCTTTTGATGCTATTTCTTCTCATTACATTAGAAAGAAGTAATTAAAACTAAAATTGATTCTCTTAGATAAAATAAAACATGGATTATAGTTTATCTACCCCCTGAAACCAATTCTATTAGCTATAAATGGATGTTTTAAAAGAAAATACAATCCTATCAAGTCAATTGAAAAATATGAAGTTAGATTGGTTGTAAAATGTTTTAGTAAAAAATAAAATGTTGATTATTTTGACTCATTTGCCTCTATGACTAAAATTTCTTCTATTTGAATTTTGATTGCCTTAGCTTCCAATCATAAGCCTTTAAGTCACCAAATGAATATTAAAATTTTTTTATTAAATGGTAATTTGGAAGAGAAAATTTACATGGTGCAACCTCAAGATTGCATTGTTTTTAGGCAAAACAAATAAAAAGGAAAATGATACTTTTATTCTTCAAATTTTAATACTTTTTCTGATTAAGTACTCCAACTTTTATTTATTTTCTATTTCAGTCCATAAATTTTTCAAAAGTTTACAAAATGATCATTCGTTCGCAAACTTTTAATTTTTCCATTAATGAAAGATTCTTTTGACTTATGAAAAGTTTAAAAATTAAAATAGAAAAAATAAAAGTTCAATGACTCAATTTTAAAAAGTGAAAAGTATGAGGACTAAAAGTAAAAAGTATAATTTCTCCCCTTTTTTTTTTCCTTTTAAGATCTATATTTTTATTTGTTTTTCTTTTTCGACCTATGCTTATATATAAATATATATACATATATATATTTGTTCCTTCAAGACATGGTTTTTAACAATACTTGTAACGTAGAAAAACGAAGATCCTAGTTTTGCACATTTCTAAGAATTTAAGTCTTGAAATGAAGAAAAAAAATAAAAAAACAAAATTCTAAAATGAAAAGGTAGGATAAAAAATTTTCGTCCTTTTAATGTACATTTTCCATTTTGATTGACAAATACTTTAAATGATTGATAATTCAATTTGGCATTCTTATTAGAATCAAATTACATTTAGTTTTATAATTTTTACATATAAAAATAGTTTTTTCACTAACTACACAATGTATTACAACAATTTAAGAGAAGAGTAATTCAAACCCGGTTCATCCCTTTCAAAAACTAGTGTTAATTAAATAATTGTATAACTTATTTAATACTTATTATAATTATTAAATAACCAAATAATAGTGAATATAATTAATTATCATATTTAATTTAATGATACTATGTAAAATTAGTCAATATCTTATTGTGAATTTGTAAATTGAAAAATATAAATAATGATAATGCTTTTAGTAAGATAAATAATTTTTTTACTAATACTTGATCTAATAATATAATTAACTGTTTTGATTTATTAAGTTATAATGCATGTTTTTTGCTATAAAAATTAATAAAGGATGAAAAGGAAAATAATAGAAAATTACACTTTTAATCCTTAAACTTGATCGTTTTTTTCTAATTGAGTCTTTAAACTTTTATTTTTTCTATTTTAGTCCTTAAACTTTTTAAGAGTTTGGAAAAAAGTCATTTGTTAATAGAAAAACTAACGGTTCATTAATGGAAAACTCTTTTACAAGCTTTTGAAAATGATGAGAATTGAAATAGAAAAAATAAAAGTTTGAAGTCTAAAAACATAATTTTCCCAAAATAAAATTTGTAAATTTCTTAAATCTTTATACGATTTAAAACAAGTTTCCAAACATTGGCATGAGAAATTTGATCAAGTTTTGATACATAATAGTTTTTAATCCATTGAAGTTGACAAATGTGCATACACTAAAGTTATTGATGGTAAGTGTATAATTATTTGCTTATATGTGGATGACATACTCATTTTCGACAATATTTTTGATATAATAAATACAACAAAATTTTTCTTTACTTTTAAATTTGATATGAAAGAAATGGGTGAAGCAAGTTTGATAATTGTAAGAATAGGCTATAGTATAATACTATCACAAGAACATTATGTTGAAAAACTTCTTACAAAATTTGGACATTTTAATTTCATGTGAATATGTAATCCTTATAATGCTAACACTCAATCAAAGAAAAATAAATGCAATCCTATTTTGCAATCTGTGAATGCATAAATTATTGGGAATATGATGCATTTAATGAATTTTTCTCAACTTAGCGTAGCTTATGTTATGTGTAGATTGAATAGATGTACACATGATCTGAATCACAATCATTAGATTGCCATAGTCAAACTAATAAAATATTTGACAAGAACCATTAACTACGATATCTTATTTAGTGGATTCCTTATTGTAATAGAAAGATATAGTGATGCTAATTGGATTTCAAATTTAGATAAAATAAAATCTGCTAGTAGTTATGTATTCACTATTAGCAGTGATGCGAACACCTGAAATTAGCTAAACAAACAATTATTGCAAAATCTACTATGGAATCAGAGTTTATTGCTCTAAAAATGGTTGATAATGAGGCTAAATGGATAAAAACTTCTTAGCAAATATTCTACTGGGCATAAAACAACACTTTTTGTACCTATGCATTATGATTGCAAGAGGCAATAGCTATTGTGAACGATAAGGCTTTCATTGATAAAAATAGACGGATTCATTGAAGACATGAAGTAATTAAACAATTGCCAAAGTATGAAATTATATCCATTGATTATGTTAAGTCAAAAGTGAATATGGTTGATCCTCGAATTAAGGTATTAGGAAGAAAGTTAATTTATAAAACATTGAGGACAATGGGACTTCAGCTAACTTGAGAATTAACAGTGATGATAACCCAACCTTTGTGATTAGATATCCCATGAATAAGGTTCATATGGATAATAACAAATCACGTGTTAATCCTACTATCACTTTAAATATTGTCTCTTCTTATGGAATGTATTGTTTTAAACTATAATTAATGTGAGGGTGAATATTTCCGTTTCCCTTGTGGGAGGTATATATGATTGCATTATAAACTTAATGAAATCACCTATATAAATATGGAGATTAAAGCATGGTCTCTAAAGCGCTCATGAAATACTAAGCATACAAATGTCTCGTTAGTATGGAATTGCATTATATCATAAAGAACATAAGGTAATTCCTAACACAAAATAAAGAACTTTTGGTTCATAAAAGTCGAATGTTTCACCAAAATTAATGCGTGTTATATCTTCTTTTTTTTTTATAATTTCATTTATAGTCTAAAAGATACCAAATCTAAAGCATTATGCACTTGTATATATTTACTAAACCAATTATAAAGTCTTTTCAAATATGTAAGGGCATTGTTATAAGCAAAAAATACTTTAGAAGCCCTTTTATCCCACGTTTATATTATAAGCCATTTCAATTTAATCATTTGTCACTTCTTTTTAAATAACAAGTGTTACGCTAAGTTTATCATAGCTCAATGGCATGAACACAAATCTCCCAACGAAATAAATCAAGTCCAAATCCCCATTCCTCTAAGTTGTATTTGTAATTGAGTTGGCTTTAAAAAAAAAGTATTATTATCAATAAAGCAATAATTTCAAATTTGAAATACTTATAACTGTGAAATAAATGATATACAATTATTGCATTAAATCAAATTAAAATTTCCTTTAATTGGTTGGGTACTTTGTTTACTTGCCAGATAAGGATAGATAATTATTGCATTAAAACAAAATCAAAACTTTTTTCTTTTGGTTAGATATATTTATATAATTATTTACTTTCTACTTGTTCTTATTTATCGAGATGACATGTTATATCTTAGGGATTACTCAAAAAATCCTTAAGGACCTTAGGTTTTGTCTTACCCATTTCTCTCTTAATATTCCAACATATAAAACTAAGGCATTAACTAATGTAATGCATGTTTCACTCCATTGCTTGGCTAAACGAAAAATATAGCTCTTATATATAGCTTCTTTAGCTCATAAAACTCTTTAACTAACTTAAGCAAGATTAAGAGGTAAACTTCCTATTAAATACCTCATTTCATGACTTAGAACTTCAACTAATAAATTGAATACTCATATAAAGTTTAGGTATTAATTTTGACATTATCTCATTTCTTTTTACAATCAAAACCTATATCATGAACACAGGTCCCCCCCCGTTGCCTTATTTAGAAGAATGGTGATGTCCATGCGCTACATTCATCCATGGAGAGGCATGAGTGGATTTTTCAATTAAATCCTTTTAGTTCTTCTTTTAAATTTTATGTTGCTAGTATCTCATTATTCTAAAATTTGAAATTTGTCCGAAGTTATTAAAAGCCTTGTTTATATAGGTAAATACTTAAGTTGAAAGTCCTCGTATATGGTTTATGTTAAACCTCAATTGCTTGGAGTTATAATCTAATAATTAAATAAGTTAAGAAAGCAAAAAGGAAAAGAAAATATAACAAAACAAATGAAAAGGAAATAAGTACGCCCATAATGGCATGGTGTGCTTGCACCATGGCATAGCCATGCTTAACCCTTTCTAATCCATCTCACTCAACAGGATATGCTTGTCCCTTAACACAGCCATGCTTTAACCCAATAAGCCCATGCTTCCTCTTAGCATGATTGTGCTAGTCCATAATCTTCTCCTTCCCTTCTCCTTCTATCCAAAACACCAAGAAAACTTCACAAACATAACCTTAATGTAATAAAGATCCAAAATCCACTCCATTTTGATTCAATTAACCTAAACACTCGGATGTATTTTCCCATAACTATAGAACTATGGACTAAATATTAACAATATTGAATGTACCTTCATTAAGATCTCGATTAGAACCTTAATTTTGACACCAATGTAACATGCACCATAACTCCCAAGAACCTTCAAAAAAACCCCAAGTCTTTAGATTAGCTCCGCATCCTACATAATCTATTATAGAGTAATTGTGTCTTATCTTTATAAATAAGTAGTTCTTGCTTGATGTCACTCTTATAGAGAAATTGTGCTTACCTTTCTAGACTCACATTTCTTGCTTGGTGTTATTGTTCTATTGTAGAAGTTCTAACACTACTAAGGGGAAAAGGAGAATGACTATTTCTTAGAAGGTTATTTATAGATAGTGTTTTGTATCTTTTTCTCTTTCCCAAAATTACCCTTGGCTTAGAAGTTTAATTATTTTTACGCCCTTGACTTAACCATTATTTTCTTTTATTAACTTTGTGGGGGGTTTACACTTAATTATTGTAGAAATCCATTATGTTTTCGTCTTCTCGAGGTTCCGTTCCTTATCTACACATGGCATACTCGCCATCACCAAATCTATTAGAAGCTTTTTGAAGTGTTGTTTACATTGGTTCAAAGTGAGAATGGGGTTTATGAGATTAGATTTGCGCCTCTATTTTAAAGTAATGATATTATATTATCATTTTGATGGCAGATGTGAGGATGAACTTGTGTATAATCATGGCAAGTTCGTATGGCCCAAATCGAAAAATGATGACATTTGAACTCCCAAGTTCTTTAAGCTAAATAACGGACTTATTCCCTATGGAAAAAAAAAAAAAAGACAAACTATTTTTTAGTAATAGAAAAAAAAATTTCTTTGAGGAAAAATTATACTTTAAAAAGTGGTAAAACTTCTTGCTCAATGTAATTAAGGTCAACACAAACTCATGACCTTAAAAGCTGGTCTTCATCCTCTATAGCATAAAATTTTTTCTTCCATACACACATCAAACACCTGGAATTAGGACTCAAACAAGCCACAACTCGTTCACAAATCACTATTTCCAATAACAAGTTAATACTTAGTTGATTCACCGGGCTACCTAGTTTGAAGAAACCAAAGAACGTGTAGGGATTAAAGATTTTTTTCTTTAAATTTTTCTACAGAAAAGAACTAATACTCTCTCTCCTCTTTCACTCACCGATTTTTTTCTATTCATCTTCTTCATTTTTCTTTTTTTAATTACAAAATCTTGGTTATGATGAATTGGGGTAAGAAATTTATGTTTTAATTTGATATAGAACTAACATTATTTCAGATTTTCTTTTTTATTTTTATTTTTTTTGGCAAATAGTATTTGAAGATCCATATGCCACATGTCAATCAACTATTGGCTAAAAAAATGCTTACACGACTAAGGCCTTAGGTGACATAATACATTTATTGGGCAAAACTTCTAGTTGAGTACCTCATTTGACAGCTTAGAACTTCAATTAGTAAGTCGAATATTCATATAAAATTTAGGTACCAATCTCGACATTGTCTCATTCCCTTTAGCAATCAAAACCCATATTATAAACACAAGTTTTTTTTTTTTTTTCTTTTTTCCTTATGTTATATGGCAGAACGTTGATGTCCATGCGCTAAGATTCATCCATGATGAAAGAGGCATAAGTGTACTGTTCTAAATTATGGAATCTGCACGAAGCATTAAAAAGATGGCGGAAATTAGAATCAATTGGACTTTATTTATTTATTTCTTTCCATTTCTTTTTCCCTTCCTTACGATACAATTCTATGGAGGAGAGCTTCGAAAGTCAAGTCAAAATCATCCATTTCGTATACCATGCTCTTGCGTAACATTTGTGTTTATCGGAGTGAATACTATACATATCGAAGGGAGTCATGGAGTGGGGACAAAATAAAATAATACAGTCAAAGTCTATGCATAAAATAGTGCTCCATGATCATGCAAACCATGTGTCCATGTTGCTCGATTGCAAAGTTTTCTGTTCAGATGTGTCTTTTCCCGATAAGAATGACTCAAAACTGCCACGGCCTTGAAAAACTACATAGATATAAGTTATAAACAGAACCATCAATAAGCGTCAAGAGGAGTACGCAAAGGCAAAGGCAAAGGCAAAGGCGATACGGTCCCAGCTGATCCGACCAGTGGGGAAATGGCAAGTTTTAGATCTCAAAATGGTTGAAACAAATCAATACCCTATGTATCCTAATTCACGATTCTTAGACCCCTTAGATCAAAATATTTTTTGTCTTGATTTTTAATAGTTCTTCGCAATTTTTTCTACATTATATCTAAGAGTGCTTAACTAAACCAGAGTAATAATTAATTAGTTCATATTTCTTCGTTTGAGTCGATTAATTGGACATAACATATCTTCTTTTTTTTTTTTTTTTTGGGGGTTGTGGGGGAAACACACATGGAAATACTACTCGTTTTACAACGAAATACCGTACTAGAAAAAATAAGGCAGTAATACTATTCCTAAATGAAATAATAAGAAATAAAAGCAAACAAAATTACTAAAATTTAGAAGTTCTTGTTATTTTATAATGTTAATATTTGCCACACATTATAAAATTTTACAAGTATTTCTATAACTTATATAACAATCACCATTATGTCATTTTATTTATCACTATTCACACGTATTTCATCACATTAATCATTGTCTTGTAGTTCTGACAAGGTAATTAAGGAAATAAAAAAAGTCTAATAATGCAAAGTTGATGGGAAGACAAAATCAGTTCCACCCGCAAATGGATCTAAACTGGTAATACAGGAAAATCCATATACCGTGAATTAAGGGAGACCTAAGATGAAGAGAAAATTTATCTCATATTACTTATAGATGGAGATAATTGCGCTGATATCATTTTTATAAAAAAACTATTAGGAGGATAGATTTATATTTTACATTTCATTCAAGCCCATACAATCTATAATCTTGGAAAAAAAAAAAAAAAAAAAAGATAGTCAGCCAAAAAATTCTACATTGAATCAATAATTATAGATTTCTGCATGTGTCCATAAATAGGTAAATATTTCTGTATCAATAGGTGATTATACTAACAAATCTGTGATGTAATTTCATGGATGCTATATATGTGTTGTTAGGAATGCTTTAGCGGTATGACAGGCGAACCATGTGCGATGGGTACAGGTTCCCTATGATATACAGAAAAGAGGGAAGGGAGAAGAACTTGGTCGAGTTCATATGCAAAAACCATCACTTGGAGTTTAGAAGGCTAACAAGTAAAACCGACCAAGGAAAGGCCAACTCAAAGATCGACCTAGAAAAGACGAACGGTTAGGTTACCTATGATGCAACAAGATCGGCGTAGCTTTATTAATTTCAGTAATGTTTTATACAACCTACTCGTCAACATTTAAAGGGAAAAACAAAAAAAGGAAAAGAGAGCCTATTTGTGTCCATTCATCATAAAAAGAAAAGAGAAAAAAAAATAAAGGGAAAAAAATAGGAAAATTATTTTATATGGATAATAGAGGTTCAACACCTTTTTTAGTTTGAAAAAACAAAATTTATTAGTATTAATATATCGAGTGGTAGATAAGTATTAATGATATTTAAATAAATATTAATGATAGTAGGCTTATATTTTTATTTGTTGATACATATAATGCTTCATTAATCCATTTGTAATATATAAGCACAAATGTAACATCAAGACATACTTCTACTAACCTAAGGAAGAGCCAAATAAAAATGTATACAACTGTTCAAGATGTGGAGAAGGTGAAGATGAACTTAGACACACATTCTATATATGTGAAAAAATACAGAATGTAAGTAAGTTGTAGCAAAGTATAAATATAGAAAATCCAAATGCCCAAGGAAATATTCTAAATTGGATTAAGTCAAATTGCCACATAAAGAGAAAGGAACTGACTTAGACATATCCCCCAAGGGTTTTCACACTTTTGGATTTATGTTATGGATGTTGTGATTTCAAAGGAATCAAGCTGTAGTTAATCTTGACCCAATAAATTAGGAAAATCATGAACAAATCGGAAAGCTAAGCCATGAGCATTGGGCATCTAAAAAGAGAGGAAAATTTTTGAATTAGAAGCAATACAACTAAGATGGAATCCTCCTAAATTACAATGGGTTAAATTGAATACAATTGGGTTAGTTAACATGAACACAGAACAAGCCTACGTAGGTGGAGTGATTAGAGACTCCACAAGAACATGGTTAACTGGATTTACTTGTAAATTAGGCAAAAATTATTTAGTAATCACTAACATATGGGCTATTTGCTAAGGCATTCCATTATACTTACAAAAAAATTTTAAAAACATTGAGATCAAAATAGATTCACAAATCATATAATTTCTTTTACGATCTATTGATATTTCTAAACTCAAATATAAAGCTATCCTATCTAATTACTAGGAAAATGCTTACTAACTAAACAGGATGTCAATCAACAAGATTCCTCATGAATTAAATTGCACAACTAGCTGGATGACAAATCTTGCTCATCATCAATAGGAACCTTATCAAATTTTCAATGAAATGCCATCTAAGAACTTGCAACACATTCTAGATCAAGATTGTTTGTGATATGGTATTAAAAAAAAAGTTACAAAAACAAGAAGATTGTTACCTTTGCTTTCGAAATTTGATGATTTCGATTAAGATAAGTCTGTAGAGTTTTTTTGTACTCTATTTGAAAATTAGAGTTTTGTTTTGTTCTCAAAAGGAAAATGTCTATCTATAATTAGGGTTTTGTTTTTTCTCTAGAATGGGTAATCTCTATATATTGTAATTATGTACTAACTTATATCGGATATTAATATAATTATCTATATTGAAGTCTTCGGTCTTTACTTTAAAGTCTTGATACCTTGAAACGTTAATTTTCATTAATCCTTGAACGTATCCAAACTCTAAAGCACACTAAAACCCAACCTCTCTCTCTCTCTCCCCACTACCTAACACCCCCCCCCCCAAAACATACACACATACAAATGCTGGATTATGTACTTCTATAGCATAGATTATGAAAAAATGTACAAAAATGGTATATCTAGAAAAAATTTTACGAAAGTAATATGGTTAAGGTACGAGCAAAGCGCGCTCCTTCACTATTCATTAATTTTTTTAACTAAAGGCATGCTGTGTATGCACACCTTCTTGGTGCAAAATTGAAGGCACATTCTCTATGTACACCTTCTTTATTCAATAAGAAAGCGCATATAAGGAGCGCACCTTCTTTATTCAGTAAGAAGGTGCGCTCCTTATGTGCGCCTTCATTATTCACTAAGAAGGCGTGCTTCATACATACGCCTTCAATGTTAATAAATTTTTTTAAAGCTACTTTATATAATTAATTAAGCTATTAAATAAATGCGCATCCCTTTCACGTACTTTCAATATAACTACGCATATTCAAGTGATGCTTCATACTCTCTCTTACTAAGTACTTTTAATATAGCAAGTTAATTGCTTATTCTACTCATAAGTTAAATTCATGCTTCACATTCCCTCTTGCTAAGTGTACTATCTACGAAAACTATTAATAAAGCGAGTCGACTTAAATAATTTACTAAAATACCAACTAAACCTGTTAAAAGCAACTATAACATAAAGAAAGTATATATATATCCAGTAAACTATCGATATTAAGAGAATAGCAATACAATATGAAAAATCATTTTAAAAAACCATTTACACAGTGAGTAATAGATGTCGATAATACATAACAATCAAACTAAGTAATACAAATATAATTATTTACAACTACTTCTTCCTAGATCTAGTTAATTATTTTTTGAAATAAGGCTCAGATGGTTGAGGCTCAGATAACTATAAAAGAGTATCACTGAAATCTATATGAAGAATTAGAGTAGGTAGTGATGGTAGTAGTTAGGTGTCGGCCTCCTCTATGTGTACTATCTGAGGCCATCCTGTATGACGTTTACAAGGAGCTGGCAATGTCGGCTGCAGATACATCAACAAATAAGCATCGAGAGTATCGAATGAGGTATGACTCAAACTAGAGGCATAAGCGTGTGGTGCACTGCTACCAATCTAGCCCAAGTCGATGGAATGGCGAGATCTTGATGATATAGAATCATCACCATATCCCTGAATACGTGCTTGTGTTGGTCGACGTCCTCTCGTGCGAACTCTAAGACTTGCACGCGGTCAAGGGGAGGGTACAAGGTTTGGTTCAACTAGCTGGTCAGAAAATAATATTAAACAGTCATGCTCCTCGAGATGGTGAAGGCTACCATCGATGATATGATGAGCAACATGAACATCATATACTAACCTCGCTTGACATAAAGTGTCTACCTATAGTTAATGAAATAGCTAATGTTGTATTCATATAGATTGCATTAGGAAAAACCATAAGATAAATGGAAGGAAAGTTTACCAAATATCCCATCACAGCTCCATGATGGGTAATGTATCGGCGTATATAATCTCTATACTAGTCATAGTAAGCTGGATTGATAGCTGTTGGTCCTTGAATATCAACAACCTACATTTGGCGATCTACCTAGGTCGATATGTATCTTTGATGGGTGACCGATTAGTCAATGTCTATCCTACCTCTAAGATCGATATAATGTAATTTGTCACCCATATAAACGTCAACCAATATCAACTAGAAACCACCAAACTATTGTATAACATGGTTAGGGAAATAAAACTCCATAATGTAGAAACATATCGATGGGGCCCTAGCCGTCTAAATAGCTCAACCAACACTGCAAAATGGGGGTAGAAGATCGATAAGATCATTTAGGTACAAATCCTATACGACCTATAATACATTTAGATAGAAAGTGCATTAATAATCTATAAATTTTTAATGAAGATCAACAACAAAAACAAAATTCAAAAAACGCATACCTATATACTCGTCTGTAGATTAAATGCAGTCCGGTACACATCCACAACATGCGTAGCATGGTGCGTAGTGTCTCTTAATATGGCCTATCTAGTAGCCAATGGTAGGCCATCTTGTATAGTGAAGTCGGAATTGGTCCGTGGTGCAATGTGGGGGAAATGATCCTATGTCCATATATGTAGTAGTATGGCAATGCCTCCAATCTCCTACGCTCCTAATCGTATAGCCCCACAAAGCTGACGATATAACCAAGCCAAATAAGCTGATCCCCAACTGAACGTTGCAGCATATGGAAAATACTTTAGTATCGGTAGGAACATCGTATGAACAAGGGATGAAGATTTATCCACAAATAAAAATCTACCAAACAATTGTAAGATGTATGCACGAGTGTGCCAACGAATGGTCTCATCATCTGCACCTGCAAGAAGTACGCAAAATCTGTCCTGTAACCAATGCAAGTTAACACGTCCCCCTCTGCTAATACTGTAAGTAGGGTAGTCTCCTAATAATTTCCTAGCTACCCGAGACCATACTAACTGCATATGGCCAGTCACTACAGCCCCATCGATACGAAGACCAAACAGGACTTCTATGTCCTGTAATGTGATCATCATCTCTCTGTGAACCATATAAAAGTTGTAGGTCTTAGGTCTCTACCTCTTGACTAACGCCATGATGATTGATCTGTATGAATGGCAACCATGCGACCCTTAAGAAACCAATGTCGGTAAGGTGGGTGATGAAGCAATCATCCAATGATATCTGTAATGTACCATTCCGCAAACTCGACTCCACTCAACGAACAGTAATGTGCTCATCTCCCTGTAATATTAGATTCATTTTCATTACAATAATAGAAAACTATTGAACTGTACAAATTAAAAAATAAATTAGCATCATAACATACCAAAAATCCTATACATCCTATGACCGATGTCGTCCCTGTCCATATAATACCGATGGGTCACTTGATCCTGGATTCATCTAATTTACTAAACAATAAAAAAAATGTTTTGTCATTGACTTATAGGAGCATAACATGCTATGATATGTAATGTAATGTAAAAAAACAACACATGTATGTTTGTCTATACCATTTTTATTAAGTTAAGGACACATTCTCCTATTGTATCCTTTCATTCTATACACGCTACACCTGCTCTTATCGGCAGGCTCCCTTATGTCCATCTCCATATGGAATATTTTCTTTCTTGGTTTACCTAAACTACGTTTCAAGTTCTCATTGGGTATGAGGAATGGATAATCAAGACAAGGCTAATTCAACTCATTATCTATTGGCATAAAGTGTCTGGCATAAACATCCAACTGATGGGACTACGTATACCATAAGCCAATGTACCAACCAATAGTAACTCGAATAAAATTAAGTACCCTTATTGCATGTGAGTACCGAATTCTATAGATTTGCCATTTCCTACGTGAACACGTCATTCTATTTGTGTCTACAATATGTATTCAACCGCCTTGTTTCATCGCTTCATTTAGTTCGTGTTTCCAACTTGTCTTCACCTCCCATATCCCCTTTTTACGATTATATTGCTTGATGGAATGAGCTGGAGCTCGCTTGGCCCACGTTTTCAGCTTCTTTACAGCATACTTCATATTCACTTACCCTGCGTCCATTCCCTTTCTCGCTTGTTCGACTCTTCTCTCCCAATAATTGACACAATTGTAGAAAATTTTCTTGACAAGTGTAGTAAGAGACAATCCTCTATATCCTTTCAAAACGGCATTATAACTCTTAGCGATATTGGATGTCATATATCCGAACTAATAAAAACCATCATAAGACAACATCCATTTGCTATTGTTAAACGATGCAAACTATGATGGTGTGTCCTCCTTAACTTGCACTATCCAATCTATTAAGTACTTAAATTTCCTACGCTATGCCTACATGGTAGTGGTAGCAATAGTAGTAAGCTTCTTACATAATTGGTTCTTATGTGCTGTTTTGAAATTATTATCAAAATGCCATATGCACCATCTCCAAACCAAAAATGGTTCCTTCCAACCAACTTCTTCTTTGTCGAGTGCATTCTTGATATCTGAGTGCCCGTTCATAATTAAGCAAATCGTCTCCTCCTGACCATTCACAACAAATTGTTTCAATCTTTTAAGAAACCAACTCCATATCTCTACGGACTCCTTGTCAACAAGCGTAAATGCCAAAAGAACAATACAGTTATTTCCATCCATAGAACAAGCAATCAACAATATGTAATCGTACTTCCCATACAGAAATATGCCATCAATACAAACCACTAGTCAACAATACCTAAATGCGTATACACACATACTAAATGTCCAGAAGACTCGCTTCATTATCAAAACACTAGGCTTAAGGGATCCCCTCCATCCCTACACCACCTTAGAACCAAGATTCGAAATCTTGATTACGTTCTACAAAATTGGAAGCTTATTGTACACTTTCTACAAAATTGGAAGCTTATTATACACTTTCTCCCAATTGCCATATACTATTTCCATAGCCTTTCTCTTCACATCCCAAACTTTCTTCCTAGTCATATTATAGCCAAACATATTTAAAATATTTGCTTACAAGTTTGCAATCTTTATATGAAGATTCTCTTTAACATTATTGATGAAGCAATCGGCCATATGTTTATTATCGATCTGTTTATGGTCTTGCATCATATCGAGGTTGACACATGTGTATAGACTTTTAAGAATTATTATGACGAATAACTTCATTAAACTTTTATATGATGCCCATAGCCTCCACTTACATCCATTCTCCTTCTCCCTCTGATAAATCGCCCATAAGTTCGATTTTGATTTATCAATGTGGTAGTCACAATAGTTATTAAGGTGATATCTTTTCACTATGTCAATAAGTTCATCCTTCATACTAAAGCATTATTCAACAGATAAATCTATGCCGTCGACCTAGTTACTACTCTCTGCCTCCATATCCTCCTTGAATTCTACGTAACCACTACCATCACCAATGTTCATATATGGAATTGAATCTCTAACTTGGGATATTGGCATCCCACTTTGATTATACTAGGGAGCCATCTTAATCTCTTGGCTAGCAGGAAACTGAGGTGCAGATGGAATGCTACTAAATATATACTCTGATATGGCCACATAATCTATAGTGTTTTCAACTTTTATAATTTCTTCATTTACTTCATATTCAACCCCTACGTATTTCCCCTCAACCTCAATTGCAAGTCCCATTAGAATCATATCTTCATCGGGGTCATAGCACGGATCATCCTGTAATATTGACCTTATTTCTGTATCAATTGCCTCTTCATTCACACCGCCTTCACCAAAAGTAGGGTCTTCCATTGCATAAGTTTCCGGTCCGTCATACATAGGGCTATCTTCATCGATTTGATGCACCTGAGGTTGAGGAAAATTGGAAAACCAAACCTATAAAGTTCTATCGACAATAGTCCTATTAGGCTAACTAAAAGCCCTAACATATATCTCCTGTATCCAGTTTTCTCTAAACGCATCGGCCATTTCTATAAAGTTTTCTACATCATCATCATTCGTAATGGTCATCAAAATATACAAAACACCTCCTTCATAGTAACAAGGATGTCAATAAATAAGTTCAACCCCACAAGGATTAACTCCGATGCTCATACAGATCCGCTAGAGAAAATGGTTATAATTGGAATCCTTCCTCTTTTTCAATTTTTTCACCGGGTACTTATCATATTGTGGACTATTATTTCCATTTAAAATATTCTTACTCGTATATACAATTATCCTCATGTAATTAGCCATTAACAACCTATTCAATCATGAATGATAAAATCAGTAAAGTCCTTACAATTTTCCACGATTTGTAACACCTACATAATTTCAATTCTTAATAGGGCATCTTATTACACACTATAATAGTAAACTCTTACGCGACTTCATTTCTCGATGGAGCATATCATCTCACCTACACAATTTCACTTCTCGATAGGACATCTTATCACTTCACACTATAACGGTAAGCTCCCACATGATTTCATTTCTTGGTGAGGCATCTCATCACACTCACATGATTTCAATTCTCAGTATGGCATCTTATCACACGCTACAACAGTAAGCTCCCACACGATTTCATTTCTTGGTAGGACATATCATCGAACCTATACAATTTTACTTCTCGGTAGGTTATCTTATTACTTTACACTATAGTGGTAAGATTCCACGTGACTTCATTTCTTGGTAGGGTTTGTCATTGTACTCATACAATTTCAATTCTCGGTGGGGTATCTTATCACACATTATAACGATAAACTCTCGCACAACTTCATTTCTTAATAGGGGCGTCTCATGGCACCTACACAATTACACTTCTAAGTAGGCCAGCTTATCACACACTATAACTTCATATTATAATTATAAGCCTCTATACGATTCTATTTCTCAGTGGAGTGTAACTAATATATCAATAAAATCACATATAATGTACGAGTCACATATATATATATTTTTTATAGAACTACCATTACTTATATAACTACAAAAATTATAAATACTACAAAATTATTAACAATAAATCAAATTCAATATGCATATTAAGAAAATATAAACACTACAAAATTTACTAACTATATTTTACATGGATAATATAAATGTAATTGTAAATATTGTATTTTTAAAAAAAATATTACAAAACAAAAGATTATCGAAAATTATTTATAAACGGGTTGAGAAAAAAGAAGGTACCGCTATTGGTCGAAGAGAGAAAATAGAGCCAAGCTATCGCTCTAAAGAAGAATATCAAAGGTTTTTGAGAATTTTATGAAATTAGATAAGGTAAAAATAAAGTTTAAATGTTGAATTTGAAGTATATATAGATGAATAGAAGGCACACCTAAATAATGTGCTTTTCATATAAATATAAAAGGTACACGCATATAATATGCTTTTAGTTAAAAAAATCAATAAATAATAAAGATATATACTTCGTTTAACTACTTTCTATGATATTTTTTCAACACATATTATTTTTATATGTTTTTTCGCAATTTATACAGTAGAAATATAAAACTTTACGAACCCGAACACAACACCGAATCTTACATACAGAGCGAGAGCGAGAGAGAGAGAGAGAGAGAGAGAGAGATGTCTGACACACACTGTAAATCTAATATACTAAGATCTCATCCTCCAATTCGCATTCCGACCAAATTATTATTCTTCTCAACACCCATAGCTCCGTCATCCTTATTACTCTATTATATTATCAGTTTCAGCTACTTATTACAAGTTAATGCTTCAATTCACGTTTACCGAAACCAACCCTTTTCTCGTCGTTCCAATTCCTTCTTCTTCCATGGTGGAAGCGAAGGACTTTATGCTTCAAATTTTAAAGCTCTGGAACCAAACTCCAATTTCACTACTAATGAAGAAGAGAGTAATAAACCCATTACTGGAAAATCTTTTATCAGGTGTTTTATCCTTTCATTTATGTGTAATCCGATCTCATTTTGATAAATTTTGTTCCTTTTTGTGGAATTGATTATGTGCGTGAATGTATGTATACGTAGATCGTGTTTCATGGACAAAGTTTGTCTTCTCTTGTTCGACCTACGTAACAGGAATGAGGATTAAGTATTATTGTCGGCATTCCGCAACCTCTCCATTCTCCTTCCAATCACATGTAAATGAATTAAAATATTCCTGTCTGGATTGTCTTCTATGTCTTCGTCATACACTGCCACGTATGAATTATGTCTGATGCGAGCACCATTTTAGGCCCCCTTTTTTTTTTTTTTTTCCTTTTTCATATGTAACAAAATGTGATTGGCAGGACACTTTGGGGCATGTAAATTTCATCACCATAAAGGGTTCCCGCGGTGCACGAAGTGCTTTCCAGCACTGGCTAAGGGGAAAGAAGACTATATGTACACGGCCTTATCTTGTGTTTTACAAAAAGGCTGTGTTGTGTCTTTAACTGATTCCAATTACATGCCGCAATGCACATTTTATATGGTTTCCACTTTTTCTTTTCTATTTGTAATGGATATGATTGGTCGGAACACGAACAAAGACAAGCGGTGCTTTGTTTACAGGGCCTGCTGAAATTTTTCTGGGTGCTTCCTTGCATTTTGTTGTATATTAATCACAAGTGTTTGATTTTTTCTTTTAATTAAATGCTCAGCTAACTTGTGAAACTTTCAGGAATATTTATCCACCTGCCTAATTTTACAATTGTTTAATGCAGTAACAACTCACTTATTCAGTTAATAATACTGACAATACAATGAACCAAATACGATTAGATTACAATATAAATTAGGTGAATTTGGCTATATTGAATAATTTTGAGGTTTCTAGGGAATGCTGAATGGTCAATTTGCAATTATAGGTCATTTGGAGACTCAATTTTGAGTTTTATCGATAAAAGTAGTGGTATATGGAATGAGTATCAGTTAAAGACTCTATCATCATTTCTATAGGCTTATAAAGTTCACCCTTGATCAAAATTAGTCTTGGCAATTAATTACCCCAATAGGAGAAACATGAAGGAAAATTTGCAATTTAGACTTTGAAACCCAATGGATGGCCATTTGCATCTAAATCCGAGCTCGCTGGTGATTCATGGTTTAATTGAGTTTAAAACGGCACCTTGTCGAATGAGATACTTTTTTTACAATCTTCATATCGTCCTACTTGTACTGTTCTGGGTTAATTATGGAAAATATAGTTGTGTTTTTACCCCTTCCCACTTTACATACCCATGTTTTAGTTTTTCACGCTTTGCATGCCTGTATTTTCCTCTGTTTAGAAAACATTAGTTAGATGTGAAAAATATGCACTTGAAATGTAAGTAGGGTAAAAGAAACAAAGCCCGATCTATCACCCCTTTCATTTCTCTAATCCACTTTTTTTTTTATATTATAAATAACCATGTGCATTTTACGTGCCTATTTTCAACATCTAACTAAACATGGATATTCAAAGTATTAAAACCAAAACACAAATGTGGAAAGTGAAAATTTGTAATTGACTCTATTATATGTATATGTGTGTGTGTGTGTGTATATGTATGTGTGTGTATTTTGTCATAACTGAACCAGCTATAGTTAGGCACGTGAATACCCTACATGAGCACAAGACCTTATACACCGATTAAGTTCAACTCTCACCGTTTAGATGATCCTAAGAAGTGGCCTCAGGGGTTTGAACACGGACGTGGTCATTATGATTATATGAATTTCTTAGTTCTTCTATGTGAATCAGTGGACTTTTCTTCACCAGGCTTAGATGCAGGCATGTTGGAAATGATATGAATAACAGCTGTTCTACTTTTATAAAAAACAATTTTGATCTTTCTATTTGTAATTTTTGGATGCAAATTGCCTAAGCTTGTCAATAGTTTAAAATAACCGCAATGGGGAAGTATTAGCAACTTAAAAGTGCGATGGTGGGATTTGTTTGTTTGATTTTTGATTGAATTATGGACGATTCCAAAATTTGTAGCAATTATTTTTACGACAGTCTTGAGGCCATACAATGTCTCATTAAGAAGCTAAAATTTTCAGGGATGACACTTATCTATGCAGGTTTGAATCCATCACTTTTTGTAGAACTATGGAGTCTGTTGCAAAAGTGAATGAGATGCAGCAAAGGACTGGACTAGTGGAAGCCATCCTAGTTGACGTCAAGGACAGGGAGAAGATTGGAGGAGCCTATCTCAACTCTAATGTCATATGCTGCACCACTAATCTTTCAAAGGCGGGACACTGTAAGGTAGGAGAAGTCATCATCCGTGAAGATCATGATAACCCCAATGGACCAAAGCGTTTTCAGACCTTCTTTGAAGGAAAAAATGAAGAAGCTAAAATGGAGCTGCAAACTGTAGAGATCAACCAAACAGGGATGTACTATCTGTATTTTATGTTCTGTGATCCTCAACTCTTGGGACTTCTTGTTAGTGGAACAACTGTTTGGAGGAATCCTGATGGTTATTTACCTGGAAAGATGACTCCCCTATTGACCTTTTTTGGCTTCATGTCCTTGGCTTACCTCATCCTAGGACTAGTTTGGTTTCTCCAATTTGTCAAGCACTGGAAAGATGTAATACAATTGCACTACCACATAACAGCTGTGATTGCTCTAGGGATGTGTGAAATGGCCCTATGGTTTTTTGAGTATTCCAATTTCAATTCCTCTGGAGAGAGACCTATGGGAATTACTGTTTGGGCAGTGACCTTTAGTGCTGTGAAGAAGACTGTTTCTCGGGTACTGCTTTTGGTGGTGTCAATGGGCTATGGTGTTGTGAAGCCAACCCTTGGCAGTATCACTCACAGGATAGTCCTTCTTGGTGTGATATATTTTGTGGCATCAGAAGCGCTTGAGCTTTTTGAAAACCTGGGGAACATAAATGATTTTTCTGGGAAGGAAAGAATTTTCCTGGTGCTAGCAGTTGCTCTTCTAGATTCCTGTTTTATCCTTTGGATCTTCTCCTCCTTATCGAAAACTTTGGAGAAGCTTCAGGTATTGCGCTATATCATATGTATTTCTCTTTTGGTGTGAGTTATTAGTATAGACATTTTTTAATATGTGAACAAGGTACATGTCTGCTAAATCGTAAACTGTGGATTAAGCAGAAGATGAAAGTAATGGAGATGAAAATGATAATACAATGTATGGTCACAGAGAATGGATAGAATGAGAAACGAATGTATTAGAAGGGAAATTGTAATAGCATCATGGAAGAGCAGATCAGTGAAGCATGCTTGAGGTTGTTTTGCCATTTACAGAGACATGCTTTAGGTGTTTCTATTAGGAGCTGGAACACTTTTAAAGGCAACTAATGTAGAATGCAGACAGGGAGACAAAAAGATACATGAAAGGAAGCAATAAAAAGTTGTATGACATATTTTGATATTAGTAAAAATACGGTCCATTATAGAATGCAACAGCAAAACAGAATCTGTATAGTCAATTCCACCTGGTAGGAATAAGGATTGAGTGTAGCAACTGTTGCGTACAACACACATGTCTGCATAGACATACATCATTAGGTGCTACAGGAGGGTGATGCTGGTAAGGAAAATTATGGTGGTCAATTCTCATAGCAATAGCTTTTTATTTGAGAATAACCATGAAAGATATCGTTTCATGAAATATCTTCATGTTGGGCACGGTGTTGGTTAACCTCATATTATCATCTACCTAATTGCATGTGGCATGTATCGCTGTTTTGTTTCTGAAGTTTTATCCTTGTATATGGATGTTTCCTTTATAGAGAACATTGAGCTCTCTAAAAAAGACACAGCAGACAGATTTTACTTTTAGCTTTTACAAGATACAAATTAACTCTCTGGAAAAATTGAAAACTCCATTAATCTTTGCTTCATATTCTAGTTGAGTCTATTTTATCATGCTGTGGGAATTTTTATTTATTTTAGGATCCTATTTATTGTGGTGACAGATTCGTAGAATCATGGTGAAACTTGAGCTGTATCGGAAGTTTACTAATTGGCTTTCAGTTTCAGTGTTGCTCTCCATTGTGTGGATTGGCTACGAGGTCGGTTCCCTGTTATATCAAGTTCTCGTTCTAAAGATGTTTAGTACTTCTTTTTATCCCTCTCAATGAATTTTCTATCATAAAGTATAAATATAGCACATGCACACACACGTGTATGTATATGTGTGTGTGTGTGTGTATATGTTTGTATATTTGGTGGTGTAGTATGTGCCATACTACTACTTAATTCTGAGTCACAATCAGTGGTTCAATTGATAATAAGAAAAGAGAATTCTCTATCCTGTTCTTTATCTTAAGGATAGGAAAAATAAACAAGCAGTGTCTTATAGTTTTGTCACTTCTACATTGTCATTACATGATGTTTTAGCATGGTATCTGCATATATTTTTTCTGTCTTCATCCTTGTGCTCAAATACTTAATCCTGCAGTTGTATTACAATGCAAATGATCCGTTGAGTGAACTATGGCAAAGTGCTTGGATCATCCCAGCTATCTGGACCCTACTTGCATATATGCTCTTGGTGGTTATATGTGTCCTGTGGGCTCCATCGCACAATCCTACCAGGTAGCTGATCCCTTTATCTTGCTAGTTTTTTATTGGCATTTGTTACGTACATGAACCTAGCTTTTCCTTATTCTTCCTTTATTGGTGTGGAAGAGAGACTACTTACAGAGGAGATGGGAAATGTATGCCTGACTGGTATATCATATCCAGTGGACCATAAAGAAAATAAAGATGGATGATCCAAAAAAAGACAATAAAGATGACTGGACTTTGCTATGCAGGACTGACAAATTATGGCTTTAAGTTGGCAAATGAAATTACACAACTTACCAAGGGACTTTTTATATATGAGAGGCCATGTTAGACTTAGAATAGCATTTTTTTTTTTTTTTTTTTTGGCTTAAAGCAGAATTGGGCCACAATCAGACCGACTACCTTGGGCATATGAACCACGACCGATTTTCTCATTTAGATACCATGAGATGGCCTTACTGTGATTTGAACTTAGCAATTCATATGATTTGATATGGCACGTTAACTGTCAAGCCAGCCTCTTACTATCATGTCAAAGTTAGCAAAGAGACTTGATGTGAGAGCATTAGTTGGTTTTTCGATTAGGTCCATAAAATTGCTATGTGTATTCTTTGTGAGTACAAGGGTAGAGGGCATGGGTAAACTCTACCATCTTCAAGTTCCATGTTTAATTCCCTTTCTTAGAGAATATAGTGTATGAAGTACTTTAAAAAAGGCCTGCAAGGAAGCTCATTAAGTATTATCAAAGGGGGGAAAATGGGAAAATAAAATAATAACTTTCCCCCTACACCATTTTCTTTTTATCAACTGCAAAATTGATCGTATCAGAAAATCACTAGTAATTATTTCTTCTCATCTTTGTTTATTTCCTGATCAATGAGCTAATCTTGAGATTCCTACGCTCCATATACCTTTTTTTGCAAAATAATTCTTTGGAGCTTTACTTGTATTAGAAACATTAACAAACGTCAACAGAAACTAACCTGCCTGGATTTACAGATCTGCATTCTCGGAGGAGACATGGGATGATCAAGAAGAGGAAAGTGTCCTGATCACAAGTAGTGGAGTCAAGGTAGCTGCAGAGTTAGGTGCCAAGCTAGAAAGGAAGGATAGAAGGCAGTCAGTTGGAGGAGAGCATCATGTAATTAGTCTGGGTGAAAATTTGGTGGAAGACAAGAGAGCATAATATTGCTTCCATTCTTCTGATTTATTTATGTCCAAGAACCAATCTCGTAACTGTTATACATCCATTGACTGTACAGCAGAAAGGAGGGAATCATATTAGATTTGTGCAAATGGCAAGTTCAAGTAATATAGAAATCTTTTTCCACATATATCTGTTGTTACTTAGATGTGTAAAGCTAGCCTGAGGATAAACCATTCAGCCGATGTATAATCTTCCAACTTGATTAGTGTTCTTGTTTATTATAGTACATTATCAAGCTCTATGGAACCCAAGTTTTCTTTTCTGAATATCTTTCAATTGGAAATTTGTCAGTCAAGTGGGATTTTGGAAGCTTACAGGCTACATCCCATGCTGTTACATCCTACATGAATGCCAGAATATAAGCCATCAAACTATTGACGGGACTTTACATACAATCAACAAGAATGTACATGGTTCACCATTGCATTCAAAACTGTCTGTTTTTAGTAAAAGGGTGTCTATCCCTTTCAAGTTTCTTTGACATACAAGAAAGGTTGAAAGATAAAAATAGCATCCATGTAACTCCTGGAGGCACTTTCAGCATATGCTGAAATTTTACCGTATGGTGGATAAAAATAAATCATGATTTGTAAGATGCCACTTCCACCGAGGCTTTAGATGGATTATATGGCATGACGGAAGATCACCATTCTTCTACTGGAATGGAGAAAGATTGAACAAGTCCCACCACACCAACACCCCCCACCACCTTCTCTCTGAGAAATATAGCATGCACAGCCACAAAGCTGAATTGACCACAAAAAACAAAAGGATATGTCCTTTCCCCAAAACAACATTCTAGGTAAACTGAACATGTCAATATTAAGCATTCGACCAGGGGTGAAAGTGAAAGCTATCGCTTTCAATCTATTGCCATTCACGTATGAGCAGAAGCAGGTTGATGCAGAACTATGTCAGCTAGATTGCTGCAGGTGTTGCCTAATCATGTCTCATGAGCTGCTTATAAAATCAACTCCCACCAACTGTTCTTCCTTGATTTAGCTGAGGTTTCTTTCTTTTACCAGTTTCTCATCTTGTCACCTACACATCCGAGGAGTAGAAGACAGTTCTCACTCAAATGACATTTCCCTGGAGCTGGAAAACAGAAAACTTCTGAGCTTTTCAGTATATGATAGGGGATATGAATTATGACTATGCTTGACACATCAGACCAAGGCTCGTTTTATGAACCATGATAAAGGAAGAAGATAAAATATGGTCCCCTGTCATGTACCCTTTCTCTTTTTCTATTTTCAAGCATGTACAGGTACAAGCATCACCGTGATAAAATGACGTTTTAGTTAATTTTATGGTCATTAGAAAGCCTCAAGACATTCATAAGCCAATTTTTTCCCCATGACTCTGCTCAAATTGTTTAATGTTTCATAGATTTCCAGTGTTCTTGGGCATGATGAGTCTCCTGAGTAGAAAACACCGGTTTCATCCCTCAGCTCAATCCAACTACACCCAGGGCTCTTCTTCAATCCTTTTTCCTTCATTGATGTCCTTACATTTGCCACCTTGTCCCATAATTCACCTTCTCCATAAAGATTCAACAATTGAACATAATTACTTCCTGTGCTCAATTCCAATTTTAAAAGTTCTGCAGCTGCCAACTCCCCGAGTTCAACATTTTTATGGAGTCTACATGCAGATAACATACATAGCCAAACGCTTACACTTCTGTCTGGTGCTATGACCATCTCCTTGATTAAATTATATGCACCTTCCAGGTATCCAGCACGACCTAAGAGATCAATAACATTTACATAGTCCTGTAATTTAGGCTCAATGTTATACTCTGTTCTCATACGATCAAACAGCTTCAAGCCTTCCTCCACAAGGCCAGAGTGCCTACATGATGAGATCAAGGAAAGGAAAGTTACATTGTCGGGTTCTATTCCTAATTTGTTCATATCATCAAATAATTCAAGGGCTCTAAGGCATTCCCCATGGTATCCATAACCGGCCATCATTGAATTATATGTTACCAAATTTCTTTTCAACATGCTTCCAAAAATATGTTCAGCATAACTCAAAAATCCAGACTTGATATACATATCAATTAGTGCATTCTCTATATGAAGATCCAAATGAGTTTCTGTTCTTATAAGATGTCCATGGGTAGCCTTTCCTACAAGCAATGACGCTAAAGATGAAACAGCCGCTAGCAGACATGTCAAAGAAATATTGTCTGGAAACCAGCCTTGCTCTGTTATTTCCAAGAACAGACTAATGCAGAGCTCCGGAAGGTCATTCCTAACATAACATGACATCATGGAATTCCAAGCTGCAAGGTTTTTACGTATCATGCCAGAAAATACATCAGCTGCCATATCTGGCAAACCACACTTAGAGTACATATCAACAAGGGAAGTTGCCACGAAGGTATCAAAATTAAGTGCACATTTCATTGCAAATCCGTGGATCCCATATCCAAACAATACATTCTCCATTCCTGCACAACAATTGACAACACTAGACATAGTGTTGGAGTCAGGCTTCACCCCCTCCTTTAGCATTATCTTGAACAAGTCTATAGCCTCCTCATATTTTCCATTCTGGCAAAACCCAGAAATCATGGAACCCCATGAAACCATGTCTCTTTCTCTCATGCTAGAAAAGACACGATAAGCATCTCCATCACATCCACACTTTGAGTACAGAGTTGTAAGTGCACTCTGTAACAAAACATTACTCCATAAGGATCTCTTGATCATCTCTGCATGAACTGATCTACCAAGATCAAGTAACCCAGCCATGCTACAAAACGACAGTATATTCGACAATGTGATAGCATCTCCCCTTATTCCACTCAATCTCATCTGATTTTGAGCCTCAAAAGCATCATAAACACGGCTGTTACTGACATAAGCTGATATTATCGCATTCCATGATTCTAGTTCTTTATTTTTCAACTCATTAAAGACGTTCTCTGCATCTTCTATCAGTTTCCACCTAGCGTACATGGTCAACAAAGACGTAGACACGTAAGGTTCATCATGAAACCCCATCTTAATCACGTCACAGTGAACTTGTCTCCCAAAACAGACATCACTGTCGCAACATGCACTTATAACACTGGAAAACGATGCAGAGGAGAGCTTGATGTTCTCATTCTTTGCACGTGAATAAAACTTCAAACTATATTCCTGGAAACCAATCTCACAAAGCCCACTAAACATTAGATTCCACACGACTACGTTGCTCCGATCCTCCAATGTTTCAAACAAAAGCAATGCATCCTTTAGCAAACCACAACACAAGTACATATCAACTAACGCACTTTCTAGAAAAGGGTCTTGTATAAGCCCATTCCTAAGAACAAAACCGTGGATTTTCTTCCCCAAAACATCATCACAAGGCCCTAAAAGAATGGCAAGCGAGTACCGATCTGGCCTTATGCCTAAAAAGTGCATTCTACCGAACCGAGCATAGCCCTTCTCGAATTTCCCAAACCTAAAGTACCCATCAATTATAGAGTTCCAAATAGTAACATCCTTAATCACTTCCTCATCCCTCTCTCCCTCACACAAAAAATCAAACACCTTGACCGCTTCATCTAAAGTTCCGCACTTTACATACATATTAATAAGTGAAGCTGCAATAAAGCGATCAGATTTAAAACCCGTGACAATAATCGAAGAGTGAAGGGTCTTACCATAGTTAAGGTTGGATAGAGAAGCACAGGCTTTGAGAAGAGAAGGGTATGTGACTTGAGTTGTGGTAATTGGGGAGTGTAGTTTTAGGGCTTTTATGTAGCTGTAGTCTTGGATTAGGGTTTTGATTTGGGAATTGATAATGGCTATTGAGGAAGGAGAGTACTGGGTAAGTGTGCAGATTTTGCGTGAAATGTGCGGATTCAAGTAGAACATGTCACTCACATCAAGCTCTTCCTCACTGAAACTGAATGTTTAAATTGGAGGGAAAATGGGAGATTAACGGTTATTCTAAATCTGCTTGTTGTATTCCTTTTTTTTTTTTCTTCTTTTTTCTTTTTTAAGGATGAATCTTATATTTGGAATATGCTTAGGAGTATATAGTTGTAAAAAAATAAATAATTAAATAAATAAATAAAAACTTTCTACGTTTTAAATTTTTTTCAAGTGTTTGAGCAAAAGTTTTCCTTTTTTTTATATTTAACAAATGTTCTCAAGAACTCTTTTATTTTGATTTATCCATGCTTTATTAATTAATATTAACCTAACCCCATTCATTCAATTTAAATTATTTTAGGCTATGATATGGCAGATACTTAATCTAAACTAACAAAGGCATTATAATGAAAGCAAATCATGCCACCCCACGTTTGCACCTTTTGCTCAAGTTTTCACTTTCTCCATGTATAGTTTATGAAAGTACTCCATTCACATACCCATCATCTTTAGTTTCAAATTTAGCAATCCAAATGCAATTATACGTATGTCTTCAAAGTTTGTCATAATCTTTGCTTGATCAATCTATACCTTTTGATAATTTGCATTTCTTGCCTTGCATTGGAAGCCACCATTGAAATAGGTCCATATTTTGGCTGAACAATCACACTTAGTTTCATTAGATTGAAATAAGTCCATATCTCAACAAAAACATCATACTCAATTCCATTAGACATCATTATAAGTATGTAATCTTAAAGTCTCTCCTAATCTTAGCTTCATTAATCTACACATTTTAACAATTCATATTTCTTGCTTCACATTTTGTTACAAAGATAGGGGAAATAGGGTTTGCTAAAGAAGAAAATGCTAAGTTACACAGGACCCAAACAAAGAGAGTAAACTTGTGTTTGACTTCGAAGTAAAGGCTTAAGAAAACTCTACCGAACAAGGAAGTGTTGTTGCTATTAAGTTGGGTCAAAAGCCAAAAGGCCTATAGGCCACTACATAAATTATAGTTAAATAACAAGTCGTGTAGATAACTCAGCCTATTAGATCAAATTAGTATCCATATTTTCCTGTATTTGAATTTAGATTTACTTAAATTTCTTGCACATGATTGTAACTAAATTGGTGAGGTGGTACATAGGCATACCACTCATATATTCTTATCCATAGGGAGTCACACACACATACACACCGACCAATGTATAAAAAAATCATGAAAAAATACAAAAATATTCACATCCCAATTCTGTGTTTTATGTGTGCTATTGTTCTATGCTTGTGAGTGTTTTTTTCATATGAATCGGGTAAATAATTGTGTTAGCCTGCCACAATTGGTATCTGAGCCATAATGTGGAGGAAGAATGGCTACTAACAAGTCTAACTTTGATGAAAAGCTTAAGGTTACTATAGTTGAGAGCTTGAAGCTCATTTCAAAAAACATGCAATGATTGCAAGATTCCTTAGACAAAACTAACATGTTTATCACCAAACTAAAGCACAACAACTAGCATGATTCCACATGCATCCACAACTCTAGATTTAGGTAAGACATCTACAATAGAAGGGGTACTCGGGTTAGCAAATATTTTACAAAATCCACATCGGATGTCATTATAAACACGTTTTCCTAGGATCAAATTTCCTATGTTTAATGGCAGAGTTAAAGACTGGATGTATAAAGTTGAACAATACTTTGAGTTAGATGACATTCCAGAAGATTGGAAGATACAGTTGGTTTGAATGCATTTTAATAGGATAGCACTTAAATGGTACTACCATTATATGCAAGATGTCAATAATTTACAAGAACCAAGTTAGAATGACCTAGTAGCACTCGTGATTAAAAGGTTTGGTGGTAAAGCATATGAGGATCCAATAGTTGAGCTAAAGGAATTGTGATAAACTAGCACTCCTTAGGAATGTATGGAAGAGTTTGAATGCCTCACTACCTAAGTCTACCTCCCTAAACCCACACTCATCAGCTTTCTCCTAAGTGGATTTAAATCAACCATCCAATACCCTATTTGTATGTTCAAACCATCTTCCTTGTAAGATGCCTATAGTCTAGCTAAATTGCAAGAAGCTAATCTCCTTTTATCTAATCAAAACCTAAAAAGCACTAGAAATTTCTCCAAAAATTCCAACCATAACTTACTTTACAAACTAAAACCAAACATTAACCCTACATGCCTCAACCACCCAATACCAACCAAAATCAACCAAACTTCTTAAGTTAACTACAACCTAATGACACCACCCAATACCTAAACAGTCATTAGATGATTTACTCTAGAGGAGTTGGATGAAAAGAAAAAGGAAAAAGACTCTGTTTTTAGTGTAATGAGTCATTTGTGGTCAATCATAAATGTAAAAATAAGAGATGTTGGTAGTAGAAGAAGAGGTAGAAATAAAGCCTGAGTATATTGAATAGCAAGTTATGGACTTGCTTGAAAACAAGTTATCTAAACTCACATTATGTTCTCTAAAAGGAAGTATCCAAAAAGATGTTGCATGTATGGAAGTAATTAGGTATTTAAAAGAGAGGAAATTGAATATCCTCACTAATACTGGTAATTCATTGAATTTTATCAATAATAAGCTGATTAAAGGAGTTCATTATGCCTGGACTGACATAACAGCAATCAAAATTGCCCTTATAGATGCCCCTAACATGTTTAGCAAGTCTAAGATAAACAAATTTACCTAGACAATGCAGGAGGTTGAATAAGCAGCCAAAGTCCACTTGTTGCTAATATTTGGATGCAACCTTATGTTAGGCATGCCTTAGTTTGCACAATTGGGTATAATTAAATGGAACTTCTAGCGACTTGTAATTGAGTTCAATTGGAGGCAATGCCACTACCAATTGATGGTTAAAACTAAAAAGCTACAAGAGATAAAAGGTAATACACTTTCCAAATTATTAATCATAGAAAATAATATAGACATTTAATGTTGGTTCATTTTAGGAAAGGAATTGCATGAAGAAGTGAAAAGTGGGGAACATTTGACTCCTAAATTATTGGATTTACGAAAGGAATATTATGATTTATTTGAGAAACTCATCGGTTTACCCCTTCTAGAGAATTTGACCATAGAATTTGCTTACAAGAAGGATCTAAATTAGTCAATATAGGCATTCCATGTATAAGAATGTTTTGGAGTCTATAATTAAGTTATTACTAGAGAGTGTAGTGATATACCCTCTTCATAGCCCTTTCAAATCCCTAATAGTATTAGTGAGGGAAAAAGATTATACATGGAGGATGTGTATTGGCGATAGGGAATTAAATCACTACACTATTGAGGATAGATTCCCAATTCTCATCATTGAAGATCTTACTTAGTGGGTAAGTTGGTTTTCTAAGTTGGATCTATGCTTAGATTTTCATCAAATTTGTATGTGTTCAAACAACATTTACAAAACCACTTTTAGAACTTATGAAGGGCATTATAAGTATGTAGTGATGCCCTTCGGGTTAACAAACACACCATCTACCTTTCAAGGGCTTATGAATCATATTTTAAGGATTTATTTGGGAAGTATGTAATATTATTTTTTTACGACATGCTCTTCTATAGCAAAACAATGGCTGAACACTTAGAACAATTATGAGTAGTGTTTGAAATCATGAGGAAGCAATAGCTATGATTAAAGAGAAGCAAAAGTGCTTTTGAAACTTTATAAATTGAGTACTTGGGAGATATTGTAGATAGAAATGGGTCAATATTGATTCGAAAAAGGTAAAAGCAATTATCAAGTGGCCTACTCCTAAGACCTTGAAGGAATTAAGGGGATTCCTTAGATTAACTGGCTATTATCGCTGCTTTATCAAGGACTATGAAGCTTTTGCTAGACCACTCACCCTACTGCTAAAGAAGGTAAATTTCAATCTAAATGATGATGTTAAAGTTGCCTTTAAGAGGCTTAAGCACACACTTACTAGTGCACCAATCCTACGACTTGAAATTACCTAAAGACATTTACGATTGAGATAAACATGTGTGAAGGTACATTAAGGGTTGTTCTAATGTAGGAGGACTACCTAATAGAATATTTGAGCAAAATTTTATCCCTAAGACAGTTCTAGCTCTCAACCTATAAGAAGGAATTGTTAGCCCTAGTGAGTGCTATTGACAAATGAAGACATTACCTTCTTGGTAGGCATTTTGTGGTAAAAATTGATCACCATAGCCTCAAATACCTATTAGGGTAAATGGTGCTAATGAGTAGCTAGCATAATGGTTAGCCAAGCTACTTAGGCTAGACTATGAAATCTAATATAAGTATGGAAGAGATAAAGTGCTGTTGATTCCTTATCTAGGATTAAGGAAAGCACATTATAAGTCAAGTAAGTTACACTTGTTACCCCCGACTTACTGAAGGAAATTAAGGAAAGTTAGGCTAAACCAAATGGTTATAGGAGCATCCTTGAGAAGCTTAGTAAAAGAGAAAAGTGCAAACACTTTACGTTAGAAGGAGGAATCCTAAGGAGGAAAGGAAGGATAGTTATATGCCTTTAAAATGAATTAAAGACTAAATTAATGAGGATTTATCATGATGATGCTATAGTAGTCGATCCAAGGCTTATGCCACATGTAAGAAACTTTAGCTTTATTTACTATTGGCCAAAAATAGAAAAAGATGTCAAACGCTATATTAGGAATGCAACATTTGTCAACGATTCAAGGTTGAGAATGTAGCCTAACCAAGACTACTATAACCCTTACCAATTCTAAAAGAGTGTTGGATTGAGGTAATCCTTTAACTTATTGAAGGCCTTCCTAGATTTCATGGGAAGGACATTATAATGGTTGTAGTCGATAGATTAAGTATGGACACTTTGTTGGTTTAACACACTCATACCCAGCCACTCAAATAATATAAGCTCCCTTTTTTTTTTTTTAATGATGGAAGGAAACGATTATATTATGACCAGCTGTCTCTAAGCACATGAACTACCCTATAAGACATATGCAGCAAATAGCTTGCACTATGCAGGTAACCTTAAGAAGTGTCTATAGTGGGATTTGAATCCAAGAATTGCTGCAAGTTGTCACGAGTGTGTCTTTGACTTAACTACTAAGCTAACCTCTTAAGGGGATAGGTTGCACAAGCTTATATGGACAATGTGTTTAAACTCCATAAGATGCTAAAAAGCATTATAAGTGACAAAGTTCTTCCCTTCCTTAGCTCCTTCTAGCAAGAGGCTACATCTCAACACCACCTATAACCCTTAAAGTGATGGCTAAACTGAGGTCGTGAACAAATGTTTGGGAATCTATCTTAGTTACATGACTAGAGAGAACCTTAAGAAGTAGAGCTACTACTTGTCTTTAGCAGAATGGTGGTATAATACCCTCTATCATACTAGTATTAAACGAACACCTTTTGAAGTATTGTATTAGTACCTTCCACCCATCCATTTTCCCTACATTGGTGTGGATTCAAGGAATCCTATGGTAGATACAAAACTGAGCATTAAGGAAGACATGATTAAGTTTCTTTGCTTCTATCTAGGTAGGGCTCAGAACCAGATGATGCAACAAGCAAATAGATAGAGGAGTAAAAGGGTTTTTAACATTAGGGATTGGGTCCTATTGGAGCTACAACCCATAGGCAAATCAGCATCAAGAAAAGACAAGAGCAAAAACTCTTACCTAAGTACTTCAAACCATACAAGGTTATAGATCGGATAGGGGAAGTGGCATACCGCCTAGATCTTCCCCTTAAAGCCGCTATTCATCATACATTCCATATCTTTCAAGTAAGAAAATACCATGGCTAACTTTTGACCACTACTATAAACCTTCTTACAAACATTGAAGAAGAAGGATCAGCTCCAAAGAAAATATGCAAAAGGAAGATGGTCAATAGGAAGAATGCAACATATACCATGGTGCTTGTATAGTAGATACAGTGACGAATGATCAATGCTACATAGGATCATGGTTGTCAAAATTATGATTCTACTGTTCATTTCAATGCGTAAAATCAATAAAATCATAGAGAGTCATACAAAATCGATGAAATCGTCAACTCATAAAATCATACAATAAAATTTATAATTTTACCCAAAATTTACACCGAAACGATTTCATATCCGATTTAATTAAGAAAAACATTATAAAATCATAAACTCATATAATTATATAGTTTACTCATAATTTTAACATCTATGCATGGGAATACTCTATAGATCCTTGATTATGGTTTCCTAACTCACCCTTATGGGCAAGAACCTTAAGGGGGAGAAGATGTTATAAAGGTAAGGGAATTAAGATCCACTAAAAAGGAAAGTGTTGAGTTAGATGGGAACCAAACAAAAGAGAGCAAAGTTATGTTTGACTTTGAAGTAAAGATTAAGGAAAACTTTGCTAGGTGAAGAAGCATTGTTGCTATGAGCTGGGCTAAGAGCCTAAAGGCCCATAGGCTACTAGATAAATTACAACTAAATAACCGGTCATATGGATAAGATAGCCTACAATATCAATTTAGTACTAATATATTCCTGTATTTGAATTTAGATTTACTCAAATTTCATGCACATGATTATAATCAAATTGGTGAGATGGCACATGAGCATATCACCGGAATATTTTTATCCATATACATATATATATATATATATATATCATCAAACCCATGTACAGAAAATCCATGAAAAATACAAAAATATTCACCTCTTAATTTTGTGTTTCATATGTACTATTGTTCTATGCTTGTAAGTGTTATTTGCATGAGAATTTTTTTTCTTGTGAATTGTATGGACAATTATGTTAGCCTATACACATTTCTTGCCTCATAATAGAAGCCACCGTTTAATGAGTTTGTATATTTGGGCAAAATATCACACTCAACTTCATTTGAAGCCACCATTGATTCTAATTATGAAAATCTTTTATTCATTACATGTAAGTTATTTTAATAGTTCAGCTACGATGATTCAGATTCTGAAGTTTATTAGATGAATTTGTAGAAAGATGGCAATTATGAGTTGTGATTTATATATACAATAAAAAAAGGTATTGCATATGGTATCAATAGTGAGCTTCTTCATGTCATTTCCTAGAATTATTATAAAGATATCAATATACAGAATTCTAGATTATTATAATTTATAATTCGGTTTATTGGCTTTTGATTTCAAATGGCCACTATTAGGATAAGGGTAGATAAAGAATATATGGAGCATGTCGTAGGCTTAAAGGTATATAGGTTGATGTAAGGTGATGAAATCGCATTGCAATCATTTACAGTGATTGGCATATATATTGAGCTTCATAAAAACCAATAGTGCTTTACTCCCTACAAAGTTGCAATTAAATATGTAAGAGGAGAGACATTGCGTGAAAATGAGAAATCAATATTTTTTAGACTTAAAAAAGTCCCATATAACATGTTATTAATTTTGGTTTTTTTAAGTTAAAGATAATAAGAAGGAAGACAGGAAAGATAAGAATGGGAGTTTAGTTAATGCATGGCAAAGAATTGATGCATACATCCATAACCTTAGTCATACGCAGTTCTATATTTTACGTTAGTGATTTCCTTTGAAAACTTTTAGTTTGTAATTTGTGATGAAATTTGTTTTAATATTTATAGTTTCATGAGTTGTGCTGAAGTAAGACTAAAAAATTTACTATAATTTTTCTTCCCCTTTCCACCCTTAATCTTGTATTGATAAATTAAAAGAATTGCAAGCTCATTATATATATATATATATATATATATATATATATATATTCACGATATTGCAATTTACAAGATTTTCTTTTATATCTCACTTTTTCTTGTTGCCTTTGCAATCTAGCCTATATCATCCTACTTAAAGTACCTTATTTTGCTCTTCTTATTGAATTAATATCTATATATACATCCACATTTTCCTTATTGAGATTAATGTTACTAACATTTACATTTTACAAATTTTTACAATTGTTTCTTTTTAAAGAAACTAATGTAATTTTTTGTATTTACAATTTTTTACAACTCGTAAACTCATCAATAACCTAACATATAGTGAGTTTGATGATATTATCAGCATGTTATGTTTATATACAAGAAATTGTTATATTATTATATACTAATTAAACTTATCAGTTTATTTTGCATTACTTTGCAAGTATATGGCAATATCAATAGTGAAGTGAATCAATTATCGTTAACGTTACATTCCTATGATGTATTGACAAACACAAATATTTACGTAGTTTTGTATTATTATTATTTTTCTACCATTTCTACATTAACTTTTTTTGCATAAATATTTCTAGTTGTTGCTTCTATATGTAATTAACTATGTAGATATTTTGTGATTAATCATTCATGAAATTGATATTATTGAATTTATACATATATCATGAGTGCAACAACTGTTAGTGCTAGTTAAAACCTCAATGCATTCACAAATTCCAATATAAAGCATGTAAATATATATATATGAAAATAATAAATTCACTTAATTGAACTATTGTAATTAACATATAATAATGTATGATTTCTTTTTTTTTTTTCTTCCAACTATTTTACAACTTTTTTTTATAGGGTGGAATCAAACTTGATCCCTTCCCATTAAGGAATCGATGTTCATATTACTAAGCTAATGATGTACAATTTCATAAATTGTTTTATATATGGTATTATTACTGTCATTTTAACATGAACTATTGATTTTGCATCAACATAGACAAATTTTCTACATTTGTATATGAAATAATATATCATTTCTAAGAATTATAACTCATTAGATAAATTTAGAGTTTGTTATTTTACATGGGTGAGTGGGTAGCCCTATGATATAAGGTACTCACTTGGACTATACTCTATGGGATGAGTTTCAATGGGTAATGAGGGTCATAAGGTAGGTTTAGGGTAATAGTTTCCTAGAAAGTGCTCTCACAGGATAGGTACGGTTATGAAATCATGGTATTCTATACTTATTATAAAACCTATACTCTAATATATATAAGGTATGTGTTATAGGGTATCATATACTCACTTTATAATAATAATTGAATAATATTAATAAATAAAAATTAATAGCATTCTATTTGTTCACTCTTAAAGAAATTAACAATAAACCCCAGCTCATAATAAGACCTTAAGATTACATGCTTCTTATGTTGACTATCTAATCCTTCTCTCTTCTTCTTCTTCTTCTTCTTTTTTGGTAAAATCTTCTTTCTTCTTTTACTATTCTTTATTTTTTATTTTTGGCCCCCTTCTTCATTTTTTTACTGACTTTAATCTAATAAGGTCTTAAAAATATCTCAACTCTTAATTTATTATCCAATATATTTTATTAACATTACTTGAATATGATTTTTGTATTTTGTATACAACAATCTTATAGTTTGATAAAATTTTTATTTTGATGATTTGAAAAGGAAAAAAAAAAAAAAAAAAAAATAAGTATGACCTAACTAATAGCTTGAACATTCTCAACTATAGGAATATTATCTATTCTACCTATCAAAGTACTATAAAATAAGTTTTAGGTATAAAAATTTCAGAACTTATACTTACAGAGTAAGGTGCAAGTAAGATTTCATACTTTATCCACCCTATACCTATTTACCCCTATTATTTTATATTAAGTTATGCAATTGTTGCAATTCTTATTATTCTTTACATAAAGGACTTATCTCTTGAATATATAGTTGAAGGAAAGAATAATAAAACAAAGCTATCTGTAATAAAATGGTTTATATAATAAAAATTTAATATTATAAATCGTTAAGAAGGCATTAGAAATAAAGAGCATAAATGATAAATGCTTAAATTATAAATTGTTAAAATGAATTATTGATGAAAAGATAAAAATAACAAAAGCTTGAAAAATTATATATTATAAGATTTTTTTCCCCTTTTTTTTTTCTTTTTTCCTATGAGCCATAGGTCCGTGGTCAAATTGTTTATTAAATAAGACATGGATAAAATACAAACAACACATATAATTGATTTCTTTTAGATGTATATGGTAATATAAAGAAAAAATTGCAAAATTTAGTCCAACTTTTCTACTTGAGTTATATTAATCATTTTTTTTTTAATTTAAGCCTTTAACTACTTAAAAAGAGGATAGATTCCATTAACTCCATTAAATATCATTAAACTTTAATTCATGTCACCTTTTGATTGATCTATGATAATTGAATAGATTAAAAAAAAACTAAAATCAAAGAAATTAAAAAGAAAAAACAAAAACAAAAACAAAAAGAAGAATGTAAATTATAAAAATATGACCTATATCTTTCTAATTTTACAAAATCATGACCCAAGCTTTTTTATTTTGTTAAATACATAGCTTGTGTTTCATTATTATTTATTAAAACTAGGGTAAATTACATACATGACATATATTTTCATACTTTTACAAATAACTCACCTAAGTTATTTTATATGACAAATGACTGACTCAAGTTTAACTCCATGGTATTCCATCAAAAAAATTCGTTAGTAGTCATGCCCTCCACACGTGTCTAGTAAGAAAACCTTAAACCTAACCTTGAGAAGAGGAAGTAGGAAAATTAAAGAAGGCTTGCTTTTATGATTTTAACTCACATGCTCTAAAGACGAATAATTAGGCTTTAACACCAGACATAGAACAAATAAAATAGATAATCATCTTCTTTCAAATAATCAAGTCAAGTCATTTAGTTCCATCCATACCCATGTTTGAAAAGTTTAATTATATACACCTTTACAACATTCAAATGAATATACACCAATCTCCTCCTAGTTATGAATAGTTACTGCATAGAGAAGATCACTTAGAAAGCAAAAAGTTGGAGAAGTTTTAATCGTTAAAATGTTATTATTTCCATCTTCCCTATAAATGCTACCAAACCTTCCAAGCCATTCTATGTGAGTAGTAGAAATTTATAGTACTCTTCTTTTAATTTCAATCATTCCAAACCCTAGTTCCATAAACCTCATAGCTTACATGGTCGATTACAATTAGCATGATGTAGTGGATGTCTAGAGAATCATCCATACAATTATCATACTAAGTTTTTTTCTTCTCAATGGGCATCTCACCATGGTTTAATTAGGTCATGCTTTCTTAGGATTAAGAAAAGAATGGAAAGGAAAATTTTTTTCAGCTAAGCTTATTTGTGATGGGGTTTAGATTTTGCAAGAGAAGATACTTAATATAGGTAGGGTAAAAAAAGTGGTTTAGGTGAAGAAGTTGGTTTGGCGGTTTTCTTACTGAACATTTATGGAGCTTGTGACTACTAATGGATTTTTTTTATGGAACAAGTTAGAGTTAAACATGGGTCAGTCGTGTGTCATAAAAATTAACTTAGGTCATCTATTTATAAAAGTACGAAAGCACATGTCATGTATTTGGAATTTAACCTTAAAACTATTTAATGGATACATAGTAGTTTGTAATCGTTTCAAGATAATTAATTTAATAAAATAATATTATTGAATAGAAATAACTAAATAATATAATAAAATATAATAAATAAATTACTTTAAATAAAGAAAAAAAAAAGAATAAATACCAAAAAATTTTCAATTAAAACAAAGGAGAATGGGGTTGGCTAGGGCATATGTACAATAGAGATAAAGGAGGAGAATAGTGCAAATCAGAAAGCAATTCACCTTAGGGACAAAATAAGCCTAAAAAAAAAAAAGGCAAAGTTATTGAAAGTTTGGAGAAATTAAGGCTTCCCTTTAATGATGACAATTTAGAATTCAAGTTACTCTTGACTTAATAAGTCAACAAGTGTTAAGAGTAAGATGGGACTTTGAGCGTATTTTCCATCTCATTCCTTTAACTTTGAAACCACATGAAGTAATGAACTTATTCAAGAAATTGTTGGCAAAAGAAGTTGAAGATGAATCTAATTGATTGAGTAGTTTGTCGAAGAATGAGCATATTTTTTAAGATTAAATTCCTTAACAAACTTCATATACTATGTCTTAATTGTGTTAAAACTAGAGATGTAATGATAGTTGGAAAATTAAAGACATTACAAGTATATATACTGCAATCCTAACTAGAGCAGTTACATGCATGTTGCGTGAGTTTCGTGTTATACATGACTTTACAAAAGTGATGTAAGAATGAAACTCAATGAGATGATTAGGAGAGAATAAGATAGGAAAAGGAACAAACACTCTTAAAGTGTCAAATGTACAAGTGACAACAAGGGAGTCATAAGGAACCTCAGGCATCAATGTTATAGATTGATTTAATTATATTGATTCTTTGCTTGAACTAATTATTAGATCTTCAATAGCAAATTTCTCATAATGCAATGTTGTATGTTAGTTTTCTCTAAGAGTTTCAAATTAGTGGAACAACAAAGTATCTAGAGGCTCTTATGAGTGATGGCATTCATTAAATCATCTTGGTGATAACAGATGGAATGAAGATTAATCATTCCATAATTATCCTGAATGAGCTTACTAATGGACCAAGCCTCATAGCCTTTCTTATAAGTGTATGAGTCTACCTAAGAAATATTAGAGGTAGATGAACTAATCTAACAATCCTTATTTCAGGCCCATCAAGCCAATTCCCTTATAATCATCTCAACTATAAATTGGATTTTCTAAACTCTACCACTTAACCTAAGGAGTTAAGTCCAAATAAATGGGCTAAACTTAATAATTAATGTAGCAATTTTCTTAACCCTCTACAGTAAGTTCTTACCTTGCAAAGATGTGGCATTTTCCCTTTTTTTTTTTTTTTTAATTGGATCAATGATAAAATAATATGTATCTTTAATTAATATTAAATATTATTGTTGAACCTAGAGTTCATAAACTTGATTTTAATCTAAACAAAACTTGATTAATGAAAAGAAGTTGATTTAGTTGTAATTTAAACCTTAATTTGCAAATTATCCGAAACAATGAACTCTTTAACTTTAGTTAATTTGTGTGATTAAGCACTTGAAATGGATGGGCTATATATTTGTGTACAAGTATTCTTTTGTATAAAAGAATAAGGGAGGTTTTGTTGAAGCTTAAAGAACTGGCTTATTAGTATCATAGTATACTAACCTGTTCATATGGAGGCTTGGAATGAAAATTAAATTTGGTTCTATTTTTCAAGTCAACTTGATGGTAGTTAAGGATGATGTTGCAACTAGTGATGATTTTGGCCTATCGACCTAATGGTAAGGAGAAGAGTTAGCTTAACAGTAGGTGTTTTTCAACTAGTTGTTTGAGAATTTAATACACTGTAACGATAAGATTTTGTGGAGATGATAAAATGCTCAATTATTTGATCAAGGATAATTAAGAATTGATATTCTATAGCATCGTACAAACATTCTCTTTGTCACAACCTGAGGGGTGGCTAGGATGTAGTAGTATCGCCGTTTACTATGAGAAAATTCAAGACCAGTACAATTACTGATCATGAACCTTCATCGCAATATACAAGGCATCAACACAACCCTAACTTCCATTGGGAAGACTCATATAAAGTAATATCAAAGCGTAAAATTAAAATTCTAAACATTTAACAATAGATAATATAAAGCATGGGGATACACAATATTTCGTTAAATTAGGTTATACAAACCATAAATAAACGGTTAGTAGCTTAAGCTACCACAAATCCTTACAAGATAAAATAAATACTTAAGAGTCCAAATATATAGTAAATGTCTACTCATGCTCTCATTTTCCCTCTAACAATCCCAAAGTTGTCGGTACTAACTTTAGGTATCCCATGGCTCGGCTCTAGCCATAGGTCATATTGCAATAACAAATTATAAGGGGGTAAGCAATAACTGCTTAGTGAGTAACCTCCTTATCCTACTGGCAAGCAATTTACAAATCAGTTATTTAAACATGCATATGCAATGCAAACAAGCATATGAAACACACACATTGTACATAGCCTGCTGATGACTATGTAAAGCATGATTTTATGCCCATTGCTGCCCAAGTTGAGAAGTATTTAGGCACATTAGGACCCGAGTCTCTACATCTATCGTCTAAATGAATATCATCTTCTCTTGGTAGATCCAAAGCAGTGAATACGATTCAGCCTCAAGTAAGGGGCAACACTCTCCAAAGTTAAGTAAATCTCAAAAGTCGAGGCAAGAACACATCATAGGAGTACATCATATGATATAGCAACTACATAATAAAATAACTTATCCAACATGCATGAGCTCTTGCTCTACTGTATAATGCTGATGTCCTTTTATAATAATATAGAAACATGCAATGCATTACTAGTTCATATTAAAGTCAAATATTTATTATTCCAGTTTACAATTGACTAACTAAAATATAAGACAGACACTCTAAAGCCCTATCTACTAATGCAGCAACTAATTCTTGATTTTGATATATTATAATATTTTTGGCGTGTAAGTACAATCAATACAAGCACATAAAATTACCCTAATTCCCTAAGCACAACCATTTTCATAAATATAATTAATTAATGTTCTATACTATAAGCAAATACAAGATAAGACAAGGGTTAGTATACTCGCTCAACCATAGCATCTAGTAAGCCTAGTAATCCTAGTAATCCTAGGTCGAGTTGATCCTTAGGTCCACGTCACCTAAAGATTATAATTAAGTACATAAGTATTATGTCCTAAACTACTTAGTTGTTCCTCTTCGTCTTAAACTTCTTGCATTTTATTATTTTCATATTTTAGCCATAACTTCCTCATTTTAACTTTGTTTTTAATGATCTTATAGTCATTTTCTATCGTTTTCAAGTGTTCTTTCATTTCTTAAGGTCCTGTGTGGTGATTAGACTTGTAAGAATTTAGTTTGGGCTAAACAAGTTCATTTGTCAATGGGGCTAGTTTGACCACCTTAAGGTTTAGGCTTAGTTTTGGGTTTTAGGCCGTACACTTGACTTTTTAGGCTTTTATTTAAGTATTCTAAGTTGAATTCTCTATCCAAATTCAATAGCTTTAATTTGAGCTTTAAAAATACTCTTATGGGCCTAAATGGCCTCCTTACACTAGTTTAAGGCCTTTACTTACTAAGGGGCTTATAGAGGATATTTTGAATAGACCTTAAAACTTAATGAGCCTTTTATATTTTATTTAATGAGCTTTTTAATTTAGGGTTTAGATCTAGTCACCAAGTTATTGGGCCTTAATCTTGACTCTTTTAGAGCTTTTTAGGCTTATTTTATATTTTAGGGCCTTAAGCCTAATTCCACTTATCATTTTGGGCTTAAGCCCAGTATAGGCCTTAAGCTTAGTCCATTTTTATTAAGGTTCTAGATTTGGTTCTTATCATTAATGGGGTCCTTAATACCATTTATAAGTCTTTAATTAGCAACTAAGCTAGTTTAAGTAACTAACTCACCAGTACTCTACTTAACTTGGTTAATCACACCCTAAATCATACTTAACACTAATTAATCATGTTATTACATTAATTAATAAAAATTTCAAGATTGCTAAGTCTTCCAATAGTGTTGACCAAGATAGGTTTTTAAGAGCTTCTTCTATATTTTCAATGTATCATCCATTTTAGTGCATTTCCTTTATCTAAATCACATTTTTACTTATTATAAGTTGGTTTTTCCACCTAATGTGATGAGAACAAAATGGTAACATATAATGGAGGTGGCAGCATGCTTATGAAATAAAGGTTATTGGATGTTTCTTGTTGTTTTGTTACTAAAACCTAACATTCACTTAACTATACTACATGTTGATTGTAGCGACCCTAAGAGGGGCCTAGTAGTATTGCTTAAAATTTTCATATCACGTATGCACCCATGATAAGAAAATCGCCTTGCAAGTCAGAGATTGTAAAACTCTAAATAGTTATTTGCTAGAGTCTTCAATTTTAGTTCATTGACACATTATATAATATAAATAATTATGGATATCCATTTTTCCACAATTTCTCAAAACCATAGAGAATCGGTATCTCCTACCAAAATAGCGAAATAAGATAGATAATTCTAGAAAATTCTAAACTTACTAAAGATACTAAACTTAATTGAGACATTAGTCGTTTTTCGGATCATTCCGAATTAACTACACAAGCCTTTTCATCATACTAATTCAATGGTAGTACTCTGCACTCAATTCCTATCCCAGTCCTAACTATCGATCAACATGTAAGGAAAAGAACTGTTAGGATGTAAGCTTACACTTAGTGAGATAATTACTCTCATCAATACCGCATGACAGAAATTTATTAAATACACAATCATATGAATGCATGAATAATCAGTATGTCAAACAACGCATACAATGGCCTAGGAACTGCATACGACTCAGAATTACGCCCCTTGTAGTCGGGGTTTAGAGATAATTAACCGACCCAAACCAAAATCTAGGTTTTAGACCTTAGTTTTATTTCATTTGTACTATTGTGCTTAAGCTAAAACAAAACTATATATATATATATATACGTATGTATATGTGTGTATACTTTCTTTACCGAATAACAAATCATATTTTTAAAATCCCAAGTCCAACAGTGTGGTGGCCTCCGCAATCCACAAACACATGCCTTAAGCAAAAGCCACAAGACTCGGCCCCTCACCGACAGTTAGCGTCTCCCAATGCCCAGTAAGCCCATCAGCTTAGGACAGAGACTCAATATATATGATGACATAGCTAGTGCCCAATCCTGCAGGAAACTCATATTCCTATGAGTCCCTTCCCATCTTCTGTATAAAGTGGCAGTCGGTGTTATCCGTATGCAATATGGAGAATGCATGATTCATTTTGATTTCTTAATCGTATAAGTGATTAACTCGATTTTCAAAGTGATCAAACAATTTCATTCCACACAATTCACATGTATATATTAGTACAAACAATTCCAATTATTATATATATAATTAATAAGTCATCACATTCTTCCATAAATTCATACACATGCATCTCTCATATCCCACAAGCATCCAAATTTATATATATAAGTTTAGGTGCATCTATTCTACAAGTAAAAAGTCATCAGGAATTTACTCATTCTGCCATATGGATCAATCAAAGTAATCCGGAGGCAAGTCATCTCTATACACAATGTCCCCTGGTCATTGAAATAATATTTATAAGGGATTAAAATAAACTTAAAAAACTAAGTAAATTTTCCTTAAGTTATATTCTTGACTAGTTTTCATAATTTTTCCCGGTTTTTATTTAAAGTTTAATCGCATATAACTTTTTCGTTTTAAATTTGATTTTTATGATCTTATAGTCAATCTTCATCATTTTCGAGTGTACTTTAACGTAGCAAGGTTAGATTTTCAAAATGAGGCATACAATTCTATCCATGGGTCAGAACAGTAGCGTTCCTCATGTGTTGGAGTGCTTTTGGGCCTTATATGGTAAATGGGCTTTTTGATAACTTGAGAAATCCTTTGGGCTTGGTCTTAAGATTTTATCCTAAGCTTAAAATACTCCTTGAGATCAGATTTACAACTTTGATTTATATTCCTAAGGCTAACAACCACTTCATGGGCCCTTTAGTGGGCTTAAGTTGTCAAACGGGTTTGTTTTTTATTCAAACTAAAGTTAGTGACTTTGGTGGGCTTATAGGGTCTTAGGTGGATTTCTTATGGGCTTCAAAATAACCTTTCTTAATATTTTAAAGTACTAGTCAGAATTTTAATGAAGGCCTAACTTAGAGTTCTAGGCTCGTTTTGAGAGTTTTAGGCTCGGTTTTGAGTTTTAGGCTTTGTATACTTACCATACTTGCTTTGGTCGATATTTTTACTTTGTTCAATTGGTTTTATCATATTTTTAAGTGGCTTTTAGTTAGGTTTCAGATCTGGTTGTGATGAATCCAATGGGTTCTCACTTAGTTTTTCAACTTGTTTCATCATTTCCTTAAGTTTAGGTGTTAGATCATGCACTTAAACTACTTGTATCTAAATCTTAACTTAACTTTTCTTCTGTAAGATGATTCTTTAACTCATGCTTCACACAAAGAAATAGGAGATCTTACACTTATTACAACTTTCATATCATAGCTCATGTCATACAAAGTTGATTTCTTCATAAAAGCTTCATGTAATAAATTTTCCTTTACCTAAGGCTAGGCTTGAGCATCTTTAACTTAATAAAAATGGAAATAACATCTAAATGGCTCACATGTACTCCACGTCCAGCATGATGTCTCCTCATTCATGTACACATTTCATGATTTTCTTAACTTAAAATCTTCCATTCTAAGTGTTAAACATATATCTTTACATAATACCAACTTAACATGTTCATAATTCAACTTTCATGTAAAGGGGTTCACAAGCATACTTCTTAAGGTGGCTTAGCTATTTTATCATCTTATGATCATGCTAATATCTTCATGAAAACATGGTCCTCTAACATGTAACACTAAATCACTAACATAAAGAAACAACTTATTCGTCCTAAAAGCGTATAAACGATAGTTGTGCAACTAAGTACCCTCTTATGTTCCTTGTTTTTCCTCCTTCTTCTTGTAAGCTCCTTTAGAACTAAAGTCTTGATCTTTGAAGTGGGGCTTTGAGGATATTTTAAAGTTCCTAAAAGTAGTTTTTGAAGTTGACAAATAGAAGGCATAAAATAAAGCTTGGTGCTGTGAGTATGGAAGCAAAAATGATGGCGGCAATGTTAGGAATTTATGGAGTTAGATTTCTTCTTTTGATTTATGTTTAAAATGAGAGAAAAGAAAGTGAAAATGGGAGTGAAAGAGGGAGAGAGTAGCAAATTTTGAATGAGAAAAGAAGTGTGTGCAAGAAGCTTTAATTGATTGTCTTGTAACTTACACAAAAGTCAACAATTACAACTATTGATGATGTAAGCATTAAGGGGTGAACAGTGATATATAAGAGAAAGTGATTGATGGTTGAAAGACAAGAGCATGGCCCCCCTTTCTTCCTTGTTTAAATCTACCATTTAAAGTCCTTTTGGGTCATGGAATGGTCTTATCTCATTTAATGAAGTTAAGCATGTGAAATCTTGTGAAAAATTGTCTATATATAGTATAAGTAAAGGGGTGATAAGGAAAATATCTTATCACTACATTTTGATAAGTTATCAATTGATAAATGATTCCAACTCTCAATTGATAAGTTATCTAAAGTGATTAATTGATCTACTTATTGAAGTGTAAGGCTTGGACATGAAGATAGGGGCATAGTCTTATAGAAAATTGTTTTTAGGTTTTCATCTTACATTGTTTTGTAATTTATGATTTGATTTTTATAAAATTGTGAAATTTTCTAAAGTTAAATGAAATTATTCAAACTAAATTATCGATTAATTACTTAGGGTTAAAATTCCTTAATGGTTTTAAGGTTTAGGGTTTTAAATGACTTTAGAGCTGTCAGTTCTTCAAGCTTGGGTTTTATCGATAATTGGTTTTTGAATTGGAAAATTTTAATTTATTTCTAAATATAAGCTTAAGTTTTTAGTTTAGTTGATCCTTAGGAACGTTCGGAAAGGACTCTCAATCCAATCTTAGGCCCACTAAAAGTAGAGTTTATATTTATCAATTGATAAGTTATTTAGGATGATTGATTGGTTTACTTATTCATGTGCACAAATCTTATGCATAAAGATAAGGAGATTGTCTTATATAAAATTCTTTTGGAGTTTGTCTCTTAAATTGATTTATAAGTTATGATTTAATTCTTATAAAATTATGAAAATTTCTAGAGTTGAATAAAGTTATTCAAATTAAATTCTTATTTAGCCGCTTAGGGTTATAAATCCTTAATTGTTTTAGGGTTTTAGGTTTAGAGTCTATGGTTCTCGTATTCGAGTTTTATCGATAATAGGGTTTCGAATTGGAAAATTAAATTCGTTTTTAAATGTAAACTTAATTTCTTAGCTTAGTTTCTCCTTGGGAATATTTGGGAAGTGTTCTTAATTGAATCGCAAGTCCGCTAAAAAGTAGGGTTTACAACTTATCCGTATATAACATGACTTACAAGTAAAGACAAGGGAATTGTCTTATATGAAGTTCTTTTTAAGGCTTGATTCTCAAATTAATTTGTAGGTTATGATTTGCCTCTTAAAAAATTTTAGAGTTTTCTAGAGTTGAATAAAATTTATTAAAATTATATTTTTAATTATTTATTTAGGGTCGTAAGTCCTTAATCATCCTAGGTTTTAGAGTTCGAGTGAGATTATGTATGTTTTAGGGTTTTTCATCAACTTGAGAATAGTTTACTTACACTTAGGAGCTTAAGGATCAATTGGCTTAATTATTTAAGAACACCGCTTTATTATGCAACATATATATATATATATATATATACATATTGTGGGGCTATTTATGTACGTAAGTAAAATAATTTTTTTGTAAATTTATTAATTTATTCCTTTAACTAACTTAGTTTTGTTGTTTATTATTACTTGAAATAATCCTTGATTCGTTTGTTACTAGTTTTATATGATTTCCCAAAATTATTGATAATTTTATTGATTTATGGCTTTTCAAACATTAAGATAATTTTATAGAGTTTTGAAAAAAAATTTTATGATTTGATAATTATGGTTTCTATTAAGTTTAGGTTTACATTTTTTTTTTAAGTACACGTATGTAGGGATTGGGATTTTCTTGCATGATAAGGGTTTCCAAATTATATCGTTAGGTCTTTCAAGTTCGTTTTAAGTTCCAAGTTCAAAATTTTAGTCAGTTTTCATTTTATGTAGTTTTGTCAACTTAGGGAAATATCTACGACACTCAAGTCCGACACTATGTTTAGAAGGTTAAATTTACAGAATCTACATTAATGCTACTATTTGAACTATTGTGCCTAGTTTGTATGTTATCTTGACTCACCCTACATTATACTATCCTAAAACTCTAGAATATACATGTTCATGTATGTGTTTGTGTCTAAAGTATGTAAAACTTATATAACTCTAAATGCAAAACAAAGTAAAAATAAGATTAGTTAGCTTATCGAAGTTGTGTATGATGCCCTTTCTTTTTCAAGTATACCGTAAGCTCGGTGCAGATGTGAGTGTATGAGTATGTTTCGATAAGGGAAGGTAGTGTGTGAGGGTGGTGCAGTGCTTGGTGGTTGACGATTTGGTGGTGTGGTGGTGTAATGGAAATTAGCAGTAGATAGTGTAAGGGGTGGTCGAGAGTGATATTGAGGTGAGGATTTGGAGTAGTTTTTTAGAGAGATTTCTTTTAGAGTATTTGTAATGCATAAATGAAATGGAGGTGTGGTTGGCAAGGGGATGGAGGACAAGTGTGTGTAATTTTGGGTGTATGGTACATGGTCCCTACATACATGCTTTTTTCCATTTAAGGTATAATCTTATCTCCCAAAGTATAATTTTCCTTTAATCCAATAACTAATCCTTTTGTCTTTTGTCCCTAATTGTGTTTATTTTGTTGCTAATTAAGATGTAATGAAGATTGGTTAAGGATTAGGGTGTAATTAAAAAAATTAATCACAATTAAAGGATAATTATCCTTTAATCCAATAACTAATCTTTTTGTCTTTTATCCTTAATTATGTTTATCTTATTTCTAATTAAAGTATAATGAAGGTTAGTTAAGGATTAAGGAGTAATTAAGATAATTAATTATAATTTTTAAGGGAATTTTAGGGTTTTATTACATTTCATTACTCTAATTTAATTAATTGGGAAGCTCTACGTGTACTCCTAGGGTTTCTTTAGGTTTTGGGTTCATTTATAGTTTTCGATTCGCGTACGTGTTAAGAACTTAGGGTTTTAGGTAATTGGAGTACTTATTTACATTTAATGAATGATTTTCGCTATATGATTTAGTTTTTCTCGTTACTTTAGGGTTTTAGGTAATTTGTTAGGATCTTGTAGTCATTTAAAGGTTTATTGTGTATTAGAATTTTTAAGGTTTTATGCATACAATTAAGGTTTTAGGGTTAAACTTGCTTTAAGGTTTTCAATCTCCTTATTTAAGGTTTATGACTTATTAGTTAGGGCTTAATCATTTTATTTAGGGCTTTTATCTTTATATTTCTATAGGGTTCTTGGGATTATCCATTGAGTCCCTCTTGATTGACTTCCAATTAAGCTTAAAACCTGTAGGGTTTATACTCTTACATTCTTCAGCTTATTAAATTCTTATTTGTCTCTTATACCCTAACTTATAATTTATTAACAGAGATTTGTAATTTAATGCTTGTAAGTTTGTTTGTTATAAAAATATAATGAGAAAAGCACTATACTTTGAAACTTATCTCAAACTTGTGATTTTGTGTTATGTATGAGGTCTATCGAGAAACTTGTATAACTCTTAGAGTTTTAAATTGGTTATCAATAAAAGTGGCATGAAGTCCTTATTGGAGATATTTTGTATCCATAGAGAGTAGGGGGCGATTCAAAGTCAATGTTATATTCGAGTTTGATCTTCTCTATCCCTAACTCTTTTAAATTCCACATTTATTATTGTTGTTTCATTATCTCATTTATTCATCTTGTTACATTAATTGCTTAAATTTGAAAAGAAGCGTGACTTTATCATTAATACTCAATTTACCCTCCTCCCCTCTTGAGTATTAGCCTAATATTTCAACTATGACTAAAAATATTAGCATGGTATTAGTATATTACTCAATACTATTTAGATATTACTAGTCTTACAATTTGATTTTAGAGCTAAGTTGATCGTGAGTGATAGTTCTCATTTGTGAAATTCAATTTCTACTTAACAACTTTTATACAATTAATCCCGTTAGTGAACTCTATCTATTATTTTTAATCAAATACCTCCTTTGGACCCTATACTCCAATTTATATGATTAAAATTAAATAATTAGTTATCTTATACTTTTTGCATTCTCACTTTCTCCTCTTTTTCTTTTCTCTTTCTTATCTCTTCGCAATTCCTATATGTGGTTTCTCTTTTCCTCCTTCCACTCAACATGTTGCTAGTTTCTAAGAGGGCTTCTTAACAATTTGTGGTCACGTATACTATCAATTAGGGCAAGCAATTTCAGATCTAACCCAGGAACTCAGACACGACATGACATGATTATAAATGGGTATGTGTTAAGATATATCAACATGAATAATAAATAGGTTAAACCTGGACTCAAACATTTAAATTTGTGTCTACGTTTGTGTTCAACACCCTAATCCATTTATGAACCTATTTACTAAATAAATTCTATAAACATGTCACACATTTAGTTCACAAACCCATTTAATATAATAATAAATCCTATAAACATTTTATTTTTTATTTTTGCTTTCTCATTCCTAGCCTACAACACTACATGTATTCAATTATATTAGTACTTTACACTTTTCGTCATTTAACTTTTTATTACTACCCAATCGCATAACATACATATACACATCTTCTCATGTCTTCATCTCATTTTTGGTCCCTCTATATAAATTCAAAATATCTCTTCTCAAGTTTTCGTTTCCAATAAAGGTATTATCTTTATCTATCTTTTGAAGTCTTCTTAATCTGGAGCTTTAATGCTAGTAGAAAGGTAATGTATTGTGAGATCTTTCTTCTTTGATTTAGCTACTTTAGTTAGTGATTGTTCATTTTTATTGATTACAATTAGTTTTATAGCTTACAATCGCTTATTACACTATGAATAGACCTTCTAAAAATTATTTTTGTTGTTATCGTGATAACTTTTTCTGTTTAAATATTCATATCCAATTTTGCAAGTTATAATTCCTTTAAAATGGTTCCATAGTTTAATTTATTTACCTAAACTTTTATTTTTGACATGTAGATGGATTTACCTTTAAAAGATCCATAGGAATTTACTTTACTAAACCTTTTGGTTAGATTGTAATTTCATGTTTAGTGTCAAGACCCATTTCATTTGAATTTGTAGAAGTTAATTTAATTGCCATCCCTTTCCTTTGTATACATAAGTATTTTATAGATTTATTTATAACTTTTGAGTCGATAAACAGGTTTAAACCGACACGAGACATAGTTATTAAACAGGTCATGGTGTGGAATCATAGATGGACATACAAATGTCAACAATCAAGTAGGTGGGTCTAAACCTCAAGCAAATCCAAAAGGTAAATGGAAAACAACGGGTAAGCTAACTCATACACAAGGGAATGGATATTACATACCACTCACCTCACACAAACCTAAGAAACTTACATCATATGATGCACAAACAGCTCCTTAAAGTCGCTCACCACTAACCTTACTCAAAGGTTAGATAAGAGTGGACTTAGACTCTGTTGGCTAAGGCTCACACAAGAATTAGGATGTAGAAGACAAGAGTAAATATTCATTTGATGATGATTGCAACCAATTTACAAAAGAGTTTATTTATACATCCCATTTAAGGAAACTCTTAGGTTAATTGCATTTACTAAAGAGATTGTAGGCTAAAATTTAGTATACAGGGTATTTACAAGGGTAAAAGCAAATAATAATTAGGGAAATATTAGCATGGTACACAATGCAATGCCAAAGAAAGTTAAAGACATGTGTCATTCTATAGATGGCAGACTCTAGTGCAAGACAAGATGCTCTTGGGTAGTGAAAGAGTGTAGGTTAGCTTAGGAGATCAAGTTGGCATTTGAAGCTGGTAGCCTAGAAACATTGTGGTTGACCTGAGTGTGCTGATTCCTGAACCGATCTTAATTAGGTTAGTATATGGCCAACTCTCCTCCACTTAGAGATAGTTCAATGCTGGTTGGAGCTCAAGTACCCAGGTAGGCTGCTCTTTTGGAAAAGCTCGACTTCTTCCATTATATGCTACTGGCAGAGAGCTTAGTGGACCATGGCTACTAATTCTTAAGCTCAAGAATGGTTAAGTGGTCCTCCAATCTGATTCTTATCAAGTCGAGTTACGTGTTTGTAGTTTTCATACATGATTAATGTTACGCCCCGAAGTCGCGAAGTCGCAAAGTCGCAACAGCCCTGCCGTGTAAACCATTCTATGATAGTAACTGGCCTCACAGTGCCTACTATAGAGATAATCTACACAAGGCATCGACGACTCCTCGCTTTGAAGTAAACAGTTCAATTAATAATTATACTGCAATTATAATAATCATCACAAATTTCTATTAAACATAGATAATTATAAATAATTCCACAGAGCTTCCAGGAAGTTTTACAGAATCACTACAGTTTACTAATTTACGGAATAACTATTAGTCTTTAACCTTTAACTACAAGGTCAATCTAGTTACACGTTATACTAAGTAACTTGATCCTCACACCCCTGGCTTCATAAGGACTAACCTCGGGGTAATTGTAGGGCGGCATAGTGCTTGAAGTGATCACAAATCAGAACCTGCAAAAGGATCTATAAAGGTATGAGCAACTACAGCTCGGTAAGTTGAATTAGAGACTCATGAATGCATACAAGCACAAACAGGGTTATCAAACAATTATTTTCATGCAATGCAACAATCAAGTGTCATCGCACAACGTAGTCCGGTCCGTTGTGAAATTAGAGAAATTTCACCCGCTCCAATCCGGGTTGAGGAGTTCCATGTTATGCAGTAGCTCACAACCAAACCCAGGCTTGTGCAATGGAGACCTCGCTCCTCCCGCGACTACCTTCGAACCATTGACTTCACCCCCGCCGCGATCTCCTCTCCTATCACTTAGTTCAACTGAAGATGAAGAAGGGACCATTTTGCAATCATGCGCTATCCCTTTCGAAGGGGTTGGTATTTGGTTGGAGAATCCTATAATCCCCTAACGGGTTGCAATGCATGACATTTTTGGTTATTAAGGTCGACTAAAATTAAATTCCGTTAGGGTGTTTAAACAATTTCATACCAATTCAATCAGTCACAAATCACTTACAATGCAAGTTTCAGCATGAATTCAGATACATCAAACACATGCGCAATCTACTTACAACCACAAGCATATACAAGCCTAAGTCTCCAAGCACTATAAAACTAGTACTCTATTACAATAAGTAATAACTCAACTTACTTGAATTTGCTCGATCGCTCGATCCTTTAGTCGCGAGCTGATTTGTTTCTGGATGTCCTATAATACAAATAGGTCTTTTTAGTATTTATATTTTATGGATTCTTATTCTAATTCATAATGTAACTCATTTTCCTCATGTATACCTATAACGTACTAATGATTCGTTGTACTCTATTTCGGGGTTCAACTCCTAAACTAGATTCTAGTTTTAAATTCCTAAGTCTTAATTAGGCTCGAATCCCAATATGACATTAATCACATTACGCTCAGGTATTCAAATATCCTATTGGGTCGTAATTTGGTATTCTAAACTATTCGGTACACGCTAACCCTAATTGAGGTATCGGATTTATTCCCGATGTGTAAAAATCTTACATTTTGAGATATTTACTTAAAATTAAATGTTATTTCAGATTTATTATTTTTCTGATTTCTATTATAATATTATCTAAATAACCTTATTTTTTTAGATTTATTAATTTACACTTTCACATATTACTAATTTCTTATATTACTTACCTAATTTCCCTAATTAACCATACTTAATACCCAAAGGTTAGGATTAGGGTTCCACTTCATAGATTAACATCCCTAAACATATAATTAATATCTAAATCAGTAATTAACATCTTAATCACCTAATTAACCCTAAATCACCCAATTTTTCCATCATTTTAGGGCTAAAAATTAACTTAAAAATTTCGAAAATTAATTTTAAAAAAATAGCTTCATAGCACTGTTCTACATCATATGAGCATCATATAGAAAAAATTTGAGCTCCAAACTACATCCCTAAGCCTATTTATTTTCCGGTTTAATCATGCTCGGTTTTGAACAATTTGTTAAGGACCTTATATTTCTAGACATAATTAAACTAAATCAATATTTTTCCCTAAATCTACATACAATAAAAATAACAAGTTTCATAATTTTCTGGGCAAAATAACTAATTTTACAAAATTATACAAAAATTGGGGTAAATAAATGACTAATCGGTTCGACGCTTTCCGGCCGTCCAAACCCGGTCCAAGGTTGTCGGCCAATCCAGGCGGTGGTTCTAGTGTAGGGTGGTGGTGGTGGTGGTTCGGTTCCGTTCCAGGTGGTGGTGAGTGGTGGTTTTAATTCACTTGCCTAATCTGTACAGTTTTTTTTTTATTTTCTGGATTTTCTCTCGATTTTTTTCAATGTTTCGATTTTTCTCAGATCCTAAACTAACCAAATGACTTCTGGAAATTTTTCCCTTATTTATAGACAATTGTAGTAATTAATATGCATTAATTTGATAGGACTTTGCCCCAATTCCTTGATTTTTGGCTTTTTATTTGTCTAATTCTCATTGGCTATTTTTTTTTTTTTCTGATTTGAACCTGCCACGACCTGATCTTGGTTCATCTTATCATCTTCTGATTTTTTCTGATTTTTCCATAATTATTTTATATTTTTCTTTAATTATTTGCTTAGTTTTCAACCAATTTAAGTAATTACACGTATTTTTATCTACATGTAAATACATGTGAGGTACACGTGAACATTCCTAATTATTATTTTGGTCATTCTAAAATTTTTAGTATACATATAATCTATCTCTAATAATTTATTAGTTATTATATTACACTTTTCGCCTTTTCGGTAATTAGCAATTATTATGCTTAAAATTTGAAAATTTTATAATCTCTTATTTTACTACTTATTTTCTTAAATTTAAGTTTACAGGGTCATTTTTACTAGTATTTCGCTAGATAGTTTATAATTTGGGTTTGATCGGATCCTTTAGCCGATCGCCCTAAATCTTGGGTTTTAAGCTCAAACCTATGGTTATTTGGCTTGGCTTTAAGGCTTACAATTAATAAATGAATCATGTCATAAGTTGAGGTTCTTTAAATAGGATCCATCCATATATGTATATGAGACATAACATGGTAACACGAGTTACTAGCCTTACTATCCATGTCCCTTTATTAGGACTAACTAAGATAAGAAAGAACTAATTCAAGAGTCATATGAAAAAGCACCCTATTTGGAGGCAACATTAGGTAAAATTGAATGATGCTTTCTAATAATATATGACTCTCAACATACTAAAGATTGAAGTGTATAAATAGGATAAATAGGTATAAGATTGATAAGATACAAAAAGCTATTTGATCTTACTTATTGGCATAGGTTCCTAAATTTTGGAATTAGAATCTAACTTCTAACTCCTTAAAATTACCCTAAAACCTATATCCTTTAAGAGCTATAGAGTGTAAGGTTCCTATGGAACCTACAAAATACAAAAATATCTATACTAAAAGCATGTATATGAAGCTTAAATTTTCAGTGTGTAAGATAAGTGAACTTAAATACAAAGATAAAATTTTAAATTCCAAATTTTACGAAAAATTATTATGCACATTGTAAGAAGTTTATAATGGAAAGAAATAAGAAAATAGGGGTGGAAAAATAACAATAAATCTAACGTTAGTAATGGAGAAGAAATGAAATGAGCAAGGTCGAAAATAGATCATTCAATTAAGACACGAGATGGGTAAAAATTGAAATGGATAGTGTGCTTAAGCTATGATCCGTATGTTTATTTATTTTACTTATGTTAGAACTTTTAATATCTAAGATAGAAATATAATATTAATTTATACTCATTATTTATAATTTAATAATTTTTCCAAAATGAGTATGGGATACCCTAGATCCTCTACTAACATATACCTTAAAATACATATTCCAAGATGGGTATATAGTATTAAGACATCGTATACATATATCCTATAGGAGCAACCAAGCAAGTTCCTAAAAATTACAATTGAATGCTACTCTATAACTTTCAATACTCATTTAAAATTACAAAGTACAACGGACATTAAGTTTACTTGCTCACCTCAAGGTATAAGCACATTTCTATAAGTTACATGAAAATACCTTACTTTTTATAATAGCTTCCTTTGAACTATTTCATGATTAAATAGTTAAAATTTTCAAAGCTATTAGGTTGTTATTTAAATAAAAAGGAAAAATAATAAATAATATAATTGGATGGTTTTCAATAAATTTGTGGAACTTTCAAGATAGGTGAATATATCTTAAGTAGAATTAAGAGGCTTCTTACTAATATAGAAATTTATGTATTTGCTTCTTATATGTTATATATATATTTATTCTTTTTATTTACCTCCTTATATCAAGACATAATGTAACATATACAATCATTTGATATTATGGATTCATCCAATATATCAAATTTAGTATATACAACAGAGGTTTATCACTCTTTAGCTTTTACTGATAAGGCTTTCCGCTTGGTATTAATTTATTGTATTATTTTTAAGCCCTCTAGGATAACAATGTATGGCGATTTTGTTTTACCAATAACTAGGTTTTGTCTATTAATATAATTAATATTATATTATAGGATGTTTTCGATTTTCTTATTTCCATATCACTTTTAAAATAAAACCTTGTTATTGCTTTTCTTATTTGAATGTGGTTGATTTTCACTTACCCTGAATTTCAATGTGGCTTGCATGCGTGCTTTTATAACATGTTTGTTGTATGTGGATGAACCCAAAACAAGATTGCGATTGTAAATTCCATTTCCTTTCTCGTGTCTTTAAATAGGATTCATGATTCTACCTTCTAATAAAAATTCAACTCCACCTTTAATAAGACCAAATCACAATTCTACTCTGTCTCATTAATTATCAATAAATGAAAATTATTTATTTAATCTTTAATCTAACTATTATGATATTTAATAATTGAAGGCATTTTTTATAGATAGTAATATATATAAATTTCATCGCATTTCAATTGACAGGCATTTCCAAGACAATTGGATTTACTATTCTAGTTATGATTTCATTTTGTTCTAATTCATTCCTTTTTAGACCATTAATTATATTTTTATATTAAATAAGAGAATTAGTATTATAGGCATGCTTTTTATTTGTTTTTTCACTAAAAACTATAACTTTCTAACTTCTTCATTATTTGCTTATTATAGAAATTTGCAGTGACAATACGCATTCCTTCAAGTGAGTTATGTACCTGGAAGTAGTAGATGTATCATGTCATATACAGCAATTATAAAATCATGCTATTTAAAAGTGATGTACCTTTATTAAAACTACTAGATTATCTTAAATTCCACATAATTATCTCTCTTTTTCTAGAATTAGTTAAAGATTATGATATGACTAAGATCAATAAGCATACCAAAAGTTACAAATTATTTTATCCATTGAATTTGTAAAGGAGTTTCATAGTTATGCATTTCATAATTTAAATTTTCAAGTTTGTACATTACTATAGTAGAAATATCATCATGATCATCGAAACTAATATGTGAAAACTATAGCCAATGTCCATAAAACTGTTGCCTTTAATCTACGGTAATGATTTTTGTTTGTTACATTTAATTTAAGTACTGTGGCCTTTGATATAAGGCAATGGATTTAGTAACAGTGTAGACAAATGTGGCCAAGTTGAAGCAACAATTTCAATTTTTCACAAGGCAATGATTTAAAAATAAAATGGCAATAAATTGTGCATATTTACTACAACAGTTTTTATAAAAATACGCAATGATTTATTCTATTAAATAAGCAACAATAATGAGAGATAATGCAATGTTTATGCAATAATATGTGACAACGGTTACAATATTTAAAACAATGGTTTGAGAGGAATAAAACATAGTGGTTTCTCATATAGGCAACAATTCATATAAACTTTTGGTAATGGATAATTAGTGAAATAGGCCCTAAAATTTTATGTGTAACTTTCTTTTTTTTCCTCTTATCCTATAATTCTTATATTTCATGTAATATCCACATATTTGATTTTTATTTTGTTACAAGCACCATGACACATTCCAAAAATGGAAAGAATGATGCTAATAATGGCACAAACAAATCCTATATTGTTAAGTGGAAAGCAAGAACAGAGCATGTATGTGCTTGAACATTACAAATATTACTTTTCTTACTTCCTCGTGTCATTGTTGGCAACATGCCCTCATGATTCAATACATTATTTTCATCTTCTCTCTCTCTTTCTTTCTCTTTTCTTCCCTTTTTCTCTTTTCATGATAGTTTCTCCCCTCTCCCAACCGCAACTAACTTCTTCCTCTTTTAAAATGCAAGATTAAAGGAAACATGGTAAGCATGTGACTTATATGGATTTTCTTTTGTTTCACATGTTGGGTGATCTTTTAACACCGGTATGGGACAAAAACTCCTTGAGACTAGGTTGTCCTAGAAATAATTAGTTGAGAAATGGTATGTTTTAGAAGAATTTAATAAATTCTAAGAATTGGTGCATAGTTACTCTTTTATTGAGAATGCATTATAATATGACGGATAGTTGAGTTTATTGCGAGGGTTATAACTGTGAATTGAAGGTTGTTTATGCATCACAAGTTTTGTCTTTGAGAAATTCAAATAAGTTGCTTATTAATCTTGGAAGAAATTTCCTAAAAATCTCTAGAATTATTTTAAAAGTTAATGTCTTGCATATCTTGGTTTAGATTACAAGTGCTCTTAACGGTTTGAGAGATACATGGTTGTTAATTAATGCTTTGAATGGGGTAATAATCTTTGAAAAACTTAATTGCCTAGGATTCATGTTATATGATATTTTTGGAGTTTGTAAGTATATTGCATAGGTAAGATTTGTGTAGATTAGGGATATTAGGTGTTAGATTAAGTAAGTCAAAGAGAAAATTTGCAAGAAACTACAAAACTAAGCTAGCATTCGGACATTGACCATTGAGGCATTCGATTGATAAGAAGTTAAAAAATCCAAAAAGTAGATTTTTGGCATAGAGCGTAGCATCCAAACACCATTTACATCACCATCCGAACACCAATAGCATAGTAGACTTATAAATTCACTTCCCTACTCCTTTAGTTCAGCAATTCATTATATATTTTCAATTTATTTTTCAACTAATATAACTATTTTTTTTTTAACATCATTTAAATCTTGTAAGGTTTAGTCCACTTAGAAAATTAAGTTAAGGAGGTAGTGGCTTAAGAGAAAAGCTGAGAACTTTAGTTAACTTGAGTTTATATCAAAGCCTTTAATACATGTGCTTAATAAAGTTTCAGGATCAAAGGGAACTCAGTTTCTAGTGAACTAATTATTCTAAGTGCATAGATACCATGTTTGTTAGAGCAACTTTATCCCGTAAAAACCCATTTTGGGTTTTGACGTGCCACATAAATAACTCAAGGAACTTTCTTCCTTAAGAAACTCATCACTTTATTCATGAGTTCCTTTACAAAAGTTTCCTTAATAATTTTCTTTTTTAATTTTTGTAGGTCCCAACAATAACATTTAACCAATCAAAGAAAAAAATTATTGAATCCTCTAATGAGGAACACATCCTTGCCTAGGGATGCAATATATCCCTCAATAAATGCAAATTAGCATAAGGAAGCGGCAATAAAGTGCCCTTATAATGTGCTTGTTATGTTAGAATTCAACAAATCTAATAAATATCCAATTCTAATAAGTTTGTTGCATGCGCTTCATTATGGTCAATGGACTACCAAGAGAATTTAGGTAAATTTAGGTTAGCTCCTAGACTTATGGGTGCTGGGGAGTAGCTAACACAATATATGTATATTACCATATCATTATGCTTTAAGGTCATGAGTTACCCTAGGTTTTGAGATAACAAGACTATGTTGTTTGACACGCCTAAGTGAAGATTATAATTGATTGATTATGCGTTATTTATACATGAATTTTTGTAACATCCACATATACTTTTAGTAATTTACACATTGGGCTTTAGCTTACTCCTCGTGGAAATATTTTCCCCTATAGGTAATGAAGATGACAAGGATTTGCATGACAACCTTGGATAAGATCTTTTTTGTGACATTGGAGATGATCTAGCATACTACTTTACTAATAAATAATTTGGCAAAGGGATCGCCTTTGATGTTTGTCGTGTTTCATGTTTGATATATGTTTGAAGATCAAACTTCTTTGCTTGGGTAAGTTTAGTTTTGTTGTTCAATATAGTTGTTGACAGTTGTATTCATAAGTCTTATAGAAGCAAATGTAGATACTAATATGTGTAAGTTCAAATTGTAAGAGTTACTTACGTACGGCATGATAAGTTGTGCTATACATGACTAAAAAAATTACTTAACTTATACGTATAAGATGATCAAGCAAAGTAAAATAGAGAGAAAGAGTAGGTAGTCTTAGTAGGCTCTAACACGTATGGTGACAGATAGAGCAACACAATGGCATCAAACTCCATGATCGATGAAAGATAGGGTAATGTTCTTGAGATGTTTGTATGTTTTGATCTTTGAGATAGAATTCTATCATAGTAACGGCATTAGTAGAAATTTGTCTCCCATCCAAATGAGAAAGTGAAGGGGGTATTTATAGAAAATGATAGTTGATTCGATCAGTTGGATCATGATAGTAATCAATGGCTAGGATCGGATCCTTCTCTTAATGGACTTAAGATAGACCCCTTTTGTGAGCTTAGGCCCAAATGGCTTTATTTTATTAGTATGAGTCAAACCTAGAAAGGTTAGATCAGGCGGACCGTTCCAATAGGTCCTACTCTAAGTCCACCATTTAAAATCTCTCATAATCATCCCGAATTTCATAGGCTTGACTCTTTAGGCCCTATCACCCTAAACCAAGAAGTCAAATCCATTTTATTATTAGGATTGAAGCCTATGAGTCAGATTTAGCCCTCTACATTTTACTCATTAACCAAAGTCCTTCGGACGAAGTCAAAGGGTTTTGGGCAGCAAATAAGCCAACTAAAAGGCCAAATCATTGCCTAGAATACGTGCGCTGTAGAACAGTTGCATTACTATCGGTGCATCCAAGTGTGTCTAAGGATGTTTGTTTTCTTGCCAATCTGTAATGTAGAAGCCTAAGTGATAGTACTGCAATCATTATCTTTTTAACTAGTGCGCAAATTCGCAACACCTCTTACTCGCATAGGTCACAAAGGCTATCCAAAGTTATATTACTCCCATAAGCAATGATCATTTATGTATGGAGTTAATAATTCTTCACAAGCCAAGAAGCTCAATCTTCTATTTACTTTGAATGAACTTCTTCTTTTGGTAAGTTGCGTCGAAATGTTTTTGGACTAATAAGCTCCTCTTTATGAGAAACTCGCCATATCATATTATGCTTAGCTTTCCTTCATTAATTTGGAACATACTCATCCATATTAAAGAGGTTATTGATTGTCATTTCACTTTGTCTTTCTAGATAATCTAAAATGCAAAAGTTAATTACTAGTACAATAAGCTCATTGTATATAAATATATTACTACACAAACTTATGGCACCATTTGCTTATATATTACTTTAGGCTTGCCAAAATGACATTCTTCCCGAGCAATCTTCAAGAATGGTTAGAGCAAGATTTTGATTTCTTTTAGTGATGTCCTCAAGTCATGAATAATAAATAGCTTTAGCTAAACAAAACTATGTTGCCTTCAAAATAAAATGTATATACACATATTTTCAAGAAGTCTTCTTCACTATCTTATGGATTTTGGGTGGTGCTAATTCACTTTGTTTATTTTACACTATTCGACTAACTGAATTGGCTCTATGCATTAGTTCTACGTTGTGGCTTTGATAGGTTCTCCAACTTTGGATTCGTGATTCACGTAAACCATCAGGCCAAACTGTGTTATTTGCTATGAATTTGTTACCGTGACCCTTTAACCACTTTGGCTGAAAAATTTTACCCAATATTAAGCCTTCAATGATAATATATTAATATTCCTTCAACAATTACTTCATACGCATTTAAATATCTGCCTTCAAATGATCACTTTTGATTTATATAAAAAGGCATCTATGAATAAAGTAAGAATTTAGAATATTAGCTCATTATAATTCAGTATGTCACGTCCCTTGAGAGTAAAAAAAAAAAAAAAAAAAAAAATCCACGTGCAGTGAATTGGATAGATCATGGCCCATCGTCCATCAACCATTACGAAACAAAAAATATATTAACACATTTGCACGACTTCTCCTCAAGCATCTAGGATGGATTAGCATTGCCAAACAAAGGAAAAATTCTATTGTATTAGCACATGCCCAATACAAGTGTCACCTTTTGATACGTGCTCAAACCATTGAGAATATTTTTCTGTTATGCATCTTCTACAACAATTTCCATATGCAAATGCCTACACCATGCTCGACACACCTATATCATTTATAGCCAAAGTCTTCCTCATGTGACAGCAGTTACCATAGCCAATATACTCTTGTTATACATATATTTCCACGCATGCTGCCCCTTCTTTTTCTTCATTCATTTTCATTATTTCTTGCTATGCTCTACTACTTCTTCTTCTTCTAAATTTTTCTCTGCATTCTCTTCTTCTCTTCATTTTAGTTTCTTCAAAATTTCTTCTGCCTTCTCCAAATCCTTATTGTGCTGCTCCCGATCTTCATTAATATTCTTCTATTTTTCATTTCATTCTCCCCTTTTTTATAATTTTAAACATACTTTAATCCTCAGCAACACCTCCACATAACAATCTCTACATACATTTCTTTTCCTGTTTGTCTTCTTCATTCCTTCAATAATATACGTACGCATTTTTTTTATTCTATTTTGTTCCAGTCGTACACCTTTTCTCCTGCTTCTCGTATTCTTCTCTGCTATGCATATTTCTCATTCTCTTCATATTACAGGTACTCCCTTCTTTTGTTTTGCTTCCGATTCCCAAACTATGGCATAAACCTTATTTATGAGGCATTAAGCGTACAATTATTTCTTAAATAACTCAGCAAACGATGAAGTCGTTCGTGTGTGGAGAAGAGTAGCTGTGGTGATACTTGGAGCTAAACTTGAAGTCAGAGCAGTTGCACTCGAAGAACCAGCGCTACCATTGAAGGAAGTAGGACAAGAGTTCGCAGAAACTGCAATTACCAGGTACTGAGTAGGAAATCGACATGAGAGGAGGGGAACCAGTGAAGCTGAAAGACTGAAGTCCAAAGAAAATCGAAGAACGTATGTTGGCAAGACCATCGAAACAGATTTGGGGAGAAGAACCATGGAATAGACTCGTAAAAGCCTTCGAAGAAAACTGAAGAAGAACCTGTGTTACTTAAGGACACGAATCAAGTTTGAGTGTTGAAGCTACAATTGCTCGTACCATTATAGGTAAGTGAATGTTACTTCCTTTTGACACTTGCTGCATCCCCGGTCTTTTCACTTTCATTCTAATACTCACTTCTTTATTATTGTCCTTTCATAGGTTAGCCTCGACCTCTTTATCAAATCATCTTGGCCGTAGTGAAAGCAAGGATAGTAGCACAATTTCGTAGGCCGTTGGGACTTAGTTGCTTTGCTCACGAAGTAGCAATGAGCTCAAGTAACTTCACTAATTCTCTCCCTCTTTTTTTTTTTTAGTAGGCCATTTATATGTTTGTGAATACTACCATTGCTTCAGCTAATTACTCGCTTTCAATACTTTCTGAACTTGGTTTGCTTGAGCCCCTGACTTTCTTGTCTTTGATAAATCGTAGCCTTAAATGGACATTCAATTTCACTGTCCCTAGCATAGAAGCAACTCCATCACCTACACCATCCTTGCTGCTAAGATCCAAAACCAGTGGGGAGTGTCAATGATAACGCATTTCTCAGTTTCAGTATGATTTTCAGATACTTTTGCTCCTATCCTTCAATGATCTTAGTTGACTGCTTTTCAAGAACTTCATCTGAAGAGTATAGTGAAATACTTGAAGAAGCCATTTCTATAACAGCATCACTTTGGCCAACACTCAGCTCTCAAGTAGGAGAATTAAAATGCCATTAAAAGAAGGATGTAATCATTATGAACTTATAGATAAGAAGCATTTTATGCTTATCTAAAATCAAGCCAAGTACAACACAAAGTAATATCCATAAAACCCTACCCCTCTCTCATTTGACTACCCCATTCTCTTATCCAATTCAACTTTCTCGCAAATAGCAACTTATCTTTCTTGGTTCAAAAGCATATTGCTGTTTTTGATTGCTCATATTTCACTCACAAAGAGTGTATGCAATTACCTCTTCTGATAAATTCTTAAACAAAACCTCCCTTCATTTGAAGACTCAAATCTCAACTTACAACGCATTAAACCTTCATCAGGTACACAAAAGCGTAGAAACTAAGCGAACTGAGCTAAAAGTAGGGGTTCAAGCCTAATAACTGCCCAAGCTATCCGCATGATATGCCACAATTCACAAATTGCATACTTTAAGCATTTCATGAGATGGGTTCAACACACTTCGAGCTTTTCCCAATTTAACATAACCCAATCCTAGCCAGAACCTTCCTAGTCATTTTACTGAACACTTCTCACGCACTTTCAAGTCTGAGCTCTCTTCGCAATATGTTAGGAAAAACCTTGCCCATTACACCGTTCAACATTGCCTAGCCGGAAAATCTTGAAAAATGTAAAGGGAAAAAAGTCGTGGCCCCAATTTGTTGAGTGCAATTGAAGTACTTGTATCTAAGCCAATTAATAAGCAATCCCTCCCAAACCCTGGTACTCATCATCCATTTTCTTACAGGTAGTACCCTCAACAGGACAATCTACAGTAAGTTGTCCACCATCACCACAAATTTTGCAAAGAACGTCACTTCTAAAGGTGGAAGTCCATGAAGGGCATACATATTGCTCATGACCTAGTTCACTCATCTTCTGAAGAATCGAGCTTCAAATCCCTCTTCTGCTGTAGCCTACCTTCTTTAACTAACCCTTTGCCACGGATCACAATCTTTGCACCAGTCTCTCTCTCCATTCTCTTCTAAGTATTCCCTCTTAGACTGATATTAGTCCAATAAAATTATATCCAAGGTATTCTTTCATCGATATATAGAGCTTCTTTTGCAACTTAGGTGGCCTATAATCAGCAGGCAGCTTAAAAGCTGGATTCCTTTTGATTATCTAGGGAATAATCTCTTATCTTTCTTTATTTGAATCCCAAATTTGAGCATGCAACACTCCAACCCCATAGTGCACATCCCTTCTGTTTTCGAATCTAAGATATTGTATTCTCATATTTCATGGAATCTAATGTTCTTTCACATGCTATTGGAATTTGGAGGCAACTAAGATTTCATCCTCGTTTAGGTATTCAAAATAGTGTAGTGATCGTGAGTAGGATATTAGAAGTTGCAAGGGTGAATCTTGTGAAAAGCGTTTGAAGTTTAGGAACTTGAAGAGGCGCAGAGAGAAAGAAGGTTTGATCTTCACTATGTTGAAGAGAACGTAAGCTGAGGTTGTGTCTGTGGTTACAAGAGAGGTAGAGAGATGGATTGGTTTTCGTGGAGGAAGGGGGGCGGACTCATCGAAGTTAAAGGGAGAAAGTCAGAGAGAGAGATTAATTATACTTTTTTGGTTAGGAGGGAGGGGGGCGGACTCATTGAAGAGAAAAAGGGAAAGTGGCCACCTGATCTTCTCATGAAATTGCAACCTCGAAACCATTTCTAGCCCAGTCCAAGTGCCTTGAATTATAGTAAAATAACCTTTTCTTTTTAGAACGATAGAATACTTCACGTGTTCTTCTAACACCACATCATCAACAATACATGTTGATTATTGTTGTAACTACTATAATTCTATATGTAATTATCTTTTTTGTGTACGTAATTATCCCATTACATAGTCCTACCTTTTAATTGACTTGATTTTGTTACACCTTGCATGGTCTCTTTCTTCGATTCATTTTATTTACTTTGTGCTTAATTTTCTGCTTTCACTACATGACTAATTGATCTTTGTTATTTAACTTCGTAGGTAGTAGTTGAAGATAGGTGAGTCTAAAAAGATGCCTAAAAAATAAGGGCAAACAAATATTAACTATTCAAGATAGTTGCATTCTAGCTATGGGACAAGTGGCTTGACACAACAATAAAGGAGAGCTCTTTTTAGAGCAATGTGAGAAGATAGGACTTGTATAAGCAACCAATTGCTCATGGTGCACTACGCTTCATAGGGTGAGAATCTCAAGTGCACGAGAGGAGAAATATAAAAAGAGATCAATGCTCCTATTCAGAAACGAAAAGAAAGAAGTCTCGCTATCTGAAAGCTTATTTCACTTCACTCAGATACTCATAGCTGGCTATGTTGATTAGGTAAATCATATTTTGAGCAACTCAGCTTATATTGATATTTTGGAAAAAGCAGACGCATATTTCCGATGTACATTTCCTTTCGTTTTAGCTTTCCTCAATCCAACGAATGGAGATTTAAAGGGCGGTAATATGTCATTGGAGTACCTAGATACACATATTTGTAACTATGTAGGGTGAGATCATACACACCCTTGAGGATGTCAGCACACTCCAACATCTTTGTGATTTTAACGTAACTAACATCACCACATCTATAATTTCAGAAGAGGATCAAGACCTAATCTCGACTTTAGAGGCTGAAAGAAAGAAAGCCATGAATACTCATAGGAAAGCTACATTTAGCACCTTAATGAAGCATTTCTTTGAAGGAGATGAAGAATATGAGTAAGTACCAACATCTTCACTTGTGACTTCACTTAATAGATCAAAATTCAATTATCTCACAAATACTTTCTTTATACAAGTATGAACTCGAAGCTTTTCTTACTTACTGGTTGTCTTTGTACATGTTTCTTAGTTGCCTAGAGGTTGGTATGAGCCCACGTTTGTTCCATTTGGCCATCCATATAGCATGTAGGGAATGTTTTACCCTTGGGCTACTCAACTTAGGATTGTTGTACAGGCATCTCGATCTTTCTCACGAGGCATCTATCCAATTGATGGGTCAATATGCCATAGTAGCTCATCTAGATATGGTACTCTTTCATATCTTATTTTATGAACGGTATAAAGGATATTGTAGTTCTTGTCTTGATGAACCTAAATGTAGTGAGTCGTAGGCTTGGGCATGGTTTAATAGGAAACCTTTAAGTGCCTTATTAGATGACTTAGACAACTACAAGGAAGTCACTTTTCGCCCCTATGCTAGTAAGATACTTGGGTACTTATGGTTCTTACACTTTTATCTAAAAGGGTCAAAAGATATAATAAACTTACTTAGCAAGAGAATGACTTGATGCAGCTGAGGCTGGTTTTATCCTTTGGTGTTCTCCTAGAGGTCTCCCCTTTTTACATGATTGGAGTGACTCCTCTAATCATTTTCTTGAGTATAGAGTGATGTTATATGTGCCATACTAAGTCACTCAATAGTTCAATTTTGATCAAGGCGTCTTGTCAAAGATGTTAATTGTTGATGACTTTAACTAGTATTATAGATGATAGGCCCTAAGGATTTTAGAAACATATAAACTTTGCATGAACCCCCTTAAATGTGTTTTCAGAGTGTCTTTAGGGAAGTTTCTTGGATTTTTTGTTCATTAAAAGGGAATTGATGTTAACCCTGTAAAAGTGCAAGCTATAAGATTAATGCTATCTCCTACCACCTTGAAGGAATTAAAAACCTTCGTGGGAAAGGTCCCGTATATCAGATATTCATACCTGCACTTGGAGAGATTTTGTATCCATTACATCAAATTTTGAAAAAAGGAACCTCATTTGAATGGGATCAAATGCATGAAGAAGCAATTTAGAAGATTAAGACAATCCTGATTTCTGATAACTCTGATTTTAAACATATTTCATATGGTGATTTTATAGTATTTCCCTTACATTTTTTGTTTTCTTTAAAGAAAATGATACTTAATTGAGTAAAATGTTGATTTCAGGGTTTAAACGCGTTCTAGGCTCGAAAACGAAGAAAACGAATCAAGTTTCACTCAATTCTGAGTTCAAACGAAGAAGTTATGAAGTTTTGAAGTTGTGCAGAAATTTTGCCTTAGTGCAGAAAGTTATACGACCTAGGGACACGGCCATGTCCCAGGCTGTGTCTGGTGACGAAAATAGAATCCGTGTAATACATATGTAAAAAGATATCTTAGGGTTTCAAAGGAAGGGAGACATTACAGAAACGAAAAAGACACAAGAGACGAGAGGAGACTTGAGGAGAACATCAATCAAGAAGCAAAAACAACATCGATTTCAAGATTAGAGAGATTGTTCATCAAATCAAGAGGGGTTTTCATGCTTTATTTTATATTTTTGATGGAACTCGTTTTTAGATTCATTATAATAGCTTAGAATTCAAGTATTTAGGATTATGGAACCTAGGGTTTCATGTAACCCTTGGATTGAATTATAATTTCAATAAAGTTTCTATCTTTTCTTGATTCAATTATGTTGTTTAATTGTTGATTGATAATTCTAGAGTGTCAATATATGATATTATGCATGTTGATTAAGAAATTGCATGTGTAATTAGATCTTAGCATAATTAGAGAGAATTACATGTATACTTAGAGATAAGATACATATTTCTTCCGGAAAGTTGATTGTTTGTATGGGAATTCATTATACATTAATGCAATTCTAAATTATATTACTAAGTGAAGAGATTCCGGTAAATAATTTAGGATTAGGGTTAATATGCTTGAGAAAGATATTAGCTTTAATTGTAAATCCCTCCGGTCAAGAATAATAGAAATTGAATTGGATATATTTTAAAAAGGTTACATGTTAAACACTAGGGGAAATAATTCCTAAATACATCATTGCATACTTGAAGTCGTTAGTAGTTTATTGCTTTCTAATTTGCGTAATTAAGTCTCATAAGTAGTTTAGTCGTTAATTTCAGTATTTTTAATTCATTCAACTTATCACAATTTTCCAGTTAGATAATAAAGCTAAAGTAAATATTAGTACTCAAAATCTCTGAGGGATCGACTCGGACTCACATCCGCTATATTAAAATTGATAAGTGCACTTGCCTCGTATCAATTTCTCTACAGACTATGACCATGCATATTAAAGGAAAGCTATTGATCTTATATCTTACTTCTACTAAAAAGTTTGTTAGAGCTTTACTTACGTAAGAAGTAGTTGGTCGAGGCAACCTGCATATTATTTGAGCTGAACCCTTTAAAGGAGTGAGGCCAATTACTTGGCTTATGAGAAACATTGTCTTATACTAGTATTTACCTTACAGAAACTAAGACACTACTTTCTCGTACATAAGATCAATCTAGTAATTCATTCAGATCCGATCAAGTACTTATTATCTTAACCGGCTTTGTCAAGACGAGTAGCCAAATAGTTGCTTCTCCTTAGAGAATTTGATATTCTAGAACAATCTCCTAAAACTGTCAAGTCACAAGCCTTGGCTGATCTCTTAGCACATTTCCTAAACGCCCAAGAGGGATAAAGTATGTATACCATACCGATTAAGTTCCATGAAGATTCTTTGATGATCGAGACAGAAGGGGAATGGATATTGCAATTTAATGGCTTAGCAGGAAATCAAGGTTAGGGAGTAAGAAGATATTGCAATTTGATGGCTTAGTAGGAAATCAAGGTTGAGGAGTAGGAATTGTATTGACATCACCTGAGGGTTATAAGGTACCGCTGGCATTTAAGCTTGATTTTCGATGCATTAATAACGAAACTGAATATGAAGCATTATTAATTGGTTTATTGTCCACACAAGAAGTCAAGGCACATCATTTGTATATTCGAGGTGACTCAAATTTGATCATTAAGCAAGCTACAGGTGAATTTGGATTGAAGGAACCTACACTTGTGCCTTATAGGACTGCAATACAAGCTTTCGTCAAAAAATTTAACCCTATACAATACAAACACATAACTCAATCCTCAAATCGATATGCTAATGCATTGGTCACTTTGGTATCTAAGATTTCGGTTCAAGATACAAGTGATGGTGTAAATGTTCGAGTGGTTAAGAAATCTACACCATGTACAGCCTTAAATTTCCTTAAAGAGGATGAAGAAATACAGAATAACTAGCACATCTCACTTATGGAATAGCTAGCACATTCTAGTACAGCTTTTGTTTTAACCTTGAAGAATTTTATCAAAATTAAGGGGATGTTGTATTATAAGGGTCTGGAAGGTGTATTGTCCCATTGTATTAGATCTAAAGAGACTCACCTCAAATTAGACAAATATTACCAGATTTGGTATGGGGAGTAAAGGTTACCGTTGTATCATTGTATTCAATGTACAGGTTATTATTAGCCTTTGATGGCGAAAGATGCACTCTAAGTTCAAACATGCTACCCCAAATGTTCTGAACTATCTTATTAGAGTGAATGAAATTTTGTATCTAATGCTAAAGACTGGAGGTATCCGTTCATTGATTACTTAGAAAATAATTTGCTACCTACGAGTAGTATGGACACCAGACTTGTAAATCGTAGAGTCAGGAATTATCTTATGTGTGAAGGTAAACTCTACAGAACATCATTCATGGGAAAACCTCTAAAATGCATTGCTCCTCTTGAAATAGAAACGATTTTGGCAAAGGTCCATGTTGGAGAATGTGGAGACCATTAGGGATAAAGGAAGCTATATTATTATTTACTCGATAAGGGGTACTATTGGCTTATAATGACGGCATATGCTTTCAATTTCACCAAGAGATATGTCATTTTCCAACAATACGGTGATGCTATTCATGCCCTTACAGTTACACTTCATAGTGTCACGACTCCTTAGCCTTTTCACACATGGGTATTTGATCTTATTGGACCTATACAACATCCATCAAGGGGATACATTTGGATTTTGGTTGGAACAAAATGCTTTACGAAATGGGTAGAGGTAGTTCCTTTCAAGAAGGCAATGGGACTAGCTATTGCGAGTTTCATAAAGAATATTATATGTAGGTTTAGGTTCCTAAAGTGCATTCTATCTAATAGTGATACTCCTTTCATTAATTCTCATGTCTATTTACTACTGGCTTCCTATAGTATAAATCATGTCAAGTCTACGCCATACTACCTAAAAGGAAATGGACAAGCCAAGGCTACTAACAAAATTCTATTGAAAGTCCTTAACCGTATAGTATATGACAATCATAAGAAATGGCATGGCAAGCTACCATTGGCACTTTAGGCTTATAGAACATCAAAACAAAGGCCAATGCAAGTGACTCCCTTTCTCTAATATATGGAGTTGAGGTGGTAGTCCCAATAGAGGTCTTGATGCAATCTGCCAAATTGGGCATAAATGCTGAACTTAAACCTAACATATTATGAATGATGGATTTGGAAGCATTAGATAAAAGGCATAACGCTGCCAAGTGTAGTCTTATTAACTATCAACATAGACTTAGAGTTGCTTATGACGACCTAGTGAGAAAGAAATCATTTCAACAAGGCGATGTTGTACCTCATGCAGCCAAGCATGTACACCAAGGTATTTCAACGTCGAAATTTACACCCAAATGGGAAAGGCGTTTCATTACCAAGGAGGTACATGAAAGTGGGTATTGTAAACTTAGGAATCCCAAGACCAATGCCATTACGATGCCTATAAATTTCCAACACATTAAAAAGTTTCATGTGTAAAAAGTATGATATATTACAATTCAAATAAAATATGCAGCTTTAGTCATATGAGCTTGTTTTCAGTCAATTGTCTCTTTATTTAATATTTATCTAGAATAAGCATCACATCACTGCTACTTAATAAGAGCTTTGTCTTTTAAGTGCGCAATAGCCTTGGGTTCATGTCATGTTAACCAGTAAGAGTGTTGTTTCCTGAGCGCATGACGTAGCACCTTTTATACATAATTCAATTTCACTATCTTATACTCTCCTTGGAGTCATATCAATATAGTTAAGAAGTAGGTAATACCCCCTTAGCACATTAAATGTTGCTTTTATTGATTACAAGATTCAAATTACAATTAAATGTCGCTTGCAAATAGAATGTGCAACATTCTATTCTCTATTCTTTGAAATGAATCCTTAAAACCGAATCTAAAGTTACTATAACATATGTCATGATTATGCTGCTAAATATGACGTGCACTATAACTACTATGTTATCATTAATGCTTATAAAGAACTAAGTCAATATGATGATTCGTTCAACAACATACAAAAGAATGAGAAGGTGCAAATAGCAAAGGAGAAGTGTTTCTCCATTTGGGCTCTATAAGCATGTATAAAAGTCCAAGATATAAATAAAAGATTCAAATGATGATCACTCAATGACAAATCATTGATCTAATGGCAGTTTTATGGTCTATGCTTCCAATACGCTTTTGCATCTCAAGCTTAACTTCTCTAAATTTTGCCTCAAGTCGATTGTGTTGCCTCACAATATGTTGCTAGTCTAACATCTTTCGAGCTTCAAAAGCAATCACCTCCATGATTGGTAACTTGAAATTCAAGCCGTATGCTCTAACAAAATTGCTCACCAAGAGCTGTAAGTCATGGGTAGGCAATAATTCACAGGGTTAATCCAAAAGTAAAGCAGCTTTCCCAAGAAAAGTCATTATGGTATTTGTCACTTCAGTACCAAGACAAATTATACCAACCCAAAAATCACCCTCCATAGCCCAAAAGTCCTCCAGCAACTGTAAGAGATCTGATGGAACTGTAAATATGTAAAATGAAGTATAAGTCCCAAATGATTGAGGTACCTCAACCATCCCTATATTGGGTACTTCTCCCTCAATTTGCGTTAGTATCTCAACAATTGAAGTAAGGTTGGTATTGTCATGAGTTCTTAGTAAAGGGATCCAATAGTAGATTAGAGTAATATCATCAACTGTAATGGTGCTTAAGGAAATACCATCCACTATACTATTTGTTTGGCTATCAAATGGTCTTGCTACCCTCAAAACCTCAATACACTCTTAGAAATCAGCTTCCTCGAAATGTACAGCCTTATGGTCATCTCATTCAACAATATTACTTAACTCTTTTAAAGTTCGAGTTTGGTTTTCATCTATTATCCTCGTCCTGCAAAGAAACAAAGAAAAGTGATGAGTAAACAAGTCATGAGACATGAAAGTATAAATATCAAGAGAGAGACATTAACAAATATAGTACCTCACAAATGTGCGAATGCTTGATTTGTCTAATGACAGGCAATTTGAGAGTGGAATGATCTTCCTTGTTTTTATTCTTTGCACTAAAGAGTGACTTCTTCTTTTCACTGGGAGCTCGAAATAAAAACTCATCCTTATAAATAGTCCTTGCTAAAAGCTCCCCCTCAACTGGTGTAGTCACATATTTTTTAAGGTCTTCCTAGCAATGCATTCATTATGTAAGCCAACAAGTGGAAGCGATCCCAGAGTGACTCATAGATGGGAAAAACAACTACCTCACTCCCAAATAGATGTTTCTAAAATCCTCAAGGCCTAATAATCTGCAAAACTCATCAAAGTCATCATTAATTGACATCTTTAAGGGGATGCCTTGATCAAAATCAAACTGTCAAGCAACTCGATGTGGTGCATATAACATCACTCTACATAGTTCTATTTAGCCAAAGCTATTTATTATTCATGATTTAAGGAAATCACCAAAGGAAATCAAAATCTTGCTCTAACCGTTCTTAAAGATTGCCCAAGAATGATGTCATTTTGGCAAGCTTAAAGTAATACGCAAGCAAATGGTGCCATAAGGTTGTGCAGTAATACATTTATACACAATGAGCCTGTAGTCCTAGTAATTAACTTTTGCATTTTAGATCATCTATAAAGACGAAGTGACATGACAATCAAACTCTTTAGTATGGACAAGTATGTTCTAAATTAATGAAGAAAAGCCAAGCATAATATGAAGGCAATACGGCAAGTTGCTCATAAAGAGGAGATTGTTAGTTCAGAAACATTTCGATGCAACTTACTAAAAGAAGAAGTTCCTACAAAGTAAATAGAAGATTAAGCTTCTTGGCTCGTAAAGAATTATTAACTCCATACATATATGGTCATTGCTCATCGGACTAATATAACTTTGAATAGCCTATGTGACATGTGCAAGTAAGAGGTGTTGTGAATTTGCACGTTAGGTGAAAACATAATGATTACAGCACTAGTACTTAGGCTTCCACATTACAAATTGGCAAGAAAACAAACATCCTTAAACACACTTGGATGCATCGGTAGCAATGCAACCATTCCACAACACACGTATGCCAAGCAACGATTTGGCCTTTTAATTAGCTTATTCGATGCCCAAACTCTTTTGACTCAATCCAAAGGACTTTGGTCAAGGGGAAAAATGTAGAAAGCTAAATTTGACTCATGAACTCCAAGCTCAATTACGAAATAGATTTGACTCGTTAGGTTGAAGTAATAGAGCTTAAAGAGTTAAGCCCATAAAATTCAAGATGATTAAGAGAGATTTAGCATAATGAGCTTAGAGTAGGGCCCGTTGGATCAATCTGCCCAATCTAACCTTTTTTAGTTTGCCTCACACTAATAAAATAAGGCCATTTGGGCCTAAGCTCACAAAAGTAGTCCATCTCGAGTCCATAAAGAGAAGGATTCAATTAGCTATTAATTACCATCATAATCTAACGAATCGAATCAACTACCATGTCTTATAAATACCTCCTTCACTTCCTCATTTGGACGGGAGACAAATTTCGATTAACATCGTTACTCTACTAGAATCCTATCTTAAAGATTAAAACACATAAACATCTTAAGAACATTACCTTGTCCTTTATCAATCGTACAGTTTGATGCCATTGTGCTCCTTCACCTGTCACCATACATGTTAAAGCCTACTAAAATTGCCTACTCCTCTTCCCTATCCTACCTCACTTAATCATCATACATATAAATCAAGTCATTTCCTTAGTCACTTATAGCGTAACTTGTTACACAGCACACACATGACTCTTACAATTTGAACCCATACATTTTTTGGCAACTCTATTGGGGAGGAAAGATTTGACATTTACATCTCGGTATCTCTACAAAGATGACCTGCTAATCCCATAGATAGTAATTATCAGGAACAGGATGGTACTATTTTACCAACAACTAAAAGCTACCTCTAATGGGAGGTACAAATCAAGGAGATGGTGCTTAAGAAGGTATTCTCGACAATGCGCAACTAGCACAAGAGCTTTGACAAACTAATTAGAATATGAATGAGCTTAGAGCGATGTTTACCCAGTGTATAACTATTTTGACTGCTTTCGTTACTGCGCATTAAGGGGCAATCGTTGCAAGTCCTTCCAATGTGATGCAAAAATATGTTATGTAAGCTTCTTAGTTACTTAATCCCTCGATTACTAGTGAGCGAGACGTTCCTAAAGCTAAGGAGCAGCTTCCTGCAATGGGGCCTATACCTACACGATACACCCTACCTGAAATGATAAATCAAGAAAAATAGATAAGAGGTTCATCGTCTTCACGTGCTACCTTACGTGTTACAATTGTTGAATCTATGCACCCTAACCTTATGAATTCGGCTTTAGCAAATTTTATGCCTGTGAATTTCACTAACCCTGCTCCTGCAATACCAGTAAAGACAAAAACATCTACTGAAAGGCCTTCATTTGTAACTAAAGAGGATCTAGATGTGTATATGAGGGAAATATAGGCAAAATCCACATCAAGTGTGTTGGAATTGAAACTCCCATACCACTTGTGCATCACTATGAAACCTTATCCAAAGGATTATGTGAGTCCAAAATTCATGTTATTTAATTGGAAGAAAGGGAGCGCTAAGGTACACTTGTTGAAATTTATTAAAACTCTAGAAATATATGGATTAGACGGCGATTTGAAGTTAAAGGAATTCTAGAAGTCTCTCATAGAAAAAACCTATACTTGGTATGTTAATCCCCGCTAAGATCAGTCAATTCATGAGGTGGAATGTGCAGGATGTTTTTAGAAAAATTATTCTCTACTGAAGAAAAAGTCACTCTCACTAACATAGGGCGAATTTGTCAGAGGTCTAAAGAGGATCTCGTGGACTATATTGAGTGACTTAAGGAAAGCTTTTTAGATATACAAGACATTTGTGATGAGAGGGAATTGGTTAAGATTTGTATTCAAGGAATGTTCTTTGAATACGCGGTCTATCTCGAGAACCTTTCATTGGCTTCTTTTACGGCATTGGTTAAGAATACACGAAGGACTAACAACTCAATGGCTCAGCAAAGGAATAAAGCTAGAAAGTTCAATAAGTGTGCTTAATCTGTGAATGCTACTCAAGGCGAATCACAAAAAGGAGTAAACAAACCCAGAAATGATAAGTCCGATGACTTTAAGTCAACACTAATGTATCCTTGCCTAATGGCCAAGGTACATCAAATGCTTAATCAGTAGCTGCATGATGGAATTCTCAAACTCTCAAGGGTTGAACATTTCCCTACAAATGAAGAGAAGAATGATCCTAAGTACTATAGATTTCACAAGAGTGTCGACTATCTGACGAAAGATTGTTTTACTCTAAAGAGAATATTCAATGAAAGGGTTGTGTGCGGTAAATTAATTATAGATAACAACGATGTTAGAAATAATCCACTCCAGCTCATAACAATGAGAGAGTTATTATCAATACCATTAGTCTTGAACCCTCCACAACTAAAGTGATTGACACACAACCCATTGGAAATAAGGGAAAGTCAATGGAAACTCATGACAAGGAGTATCTGCCTCTTGTTACAACATTGTTGAAAACTACAAATTTTAGAGACTTTTTTTACTTATTGGGATTCAATGAAAACGCCAAGCTTACGGTAGCGTTTGCACTTACTTAGATCTCTAAAAGTCAATATGCAAAGTGTAGTGCAACACAACTCGTAAAGAGAATAACCAGGGTGCACAAAAATGCCATCTAATTTACTAAAGTGAATATGTGTGTGAAAAGCTCTAATCATAACCGTCTACCATACATGAAGGGTGTTCTTAATGGCTACCTAGTTAAGAGCTCATTCATTGATAATGGTTTCTCCTTAAATATAATATCGATAAATACTTTCAAAGCTATAAGGATCGATATCCAATGCTTAAACAGACAACCCATATTGATAAATGGCTTTATTCAAGCCCTTACAAACTCTGTTAGGTATGTCATTGTTGATCTTAAAGTTAGGCCTATTCATACCTCCACCACTTTTCATGTCATCTATGTGCCTATGCAATATCATTTACTTATGAGTAGAAAGTGGTTGTACAATCACAACTTAGTTCCTTCAATGTTACATTAGTTTATTAAAAGGCATTGGAATAGGAAAGATGTGTTCATCCCAACCATAAAAAATCCTTTCAAACAACATGAGTCATATTTTACTGAATCAAGATTCTTCAATGAGTTTGTCGAGGATAGGGAAACAACTATAGCCAAACCGTCTAGTGTTCCCTTACCTATATGGGATGAAGTCTAGGAAGGCCAACAAAAGAAGAGAAGGATATGTGGTTGTCATAGAGGGAGGAAGAAGAATAAGCAATCTAATAAAATTGAAAGTTTTATTGAAGAGGATGGAAGACGCGTATACAGCTTATGCTGGTTTGAGGGGTCTAAGGAGGTGTGCTTCTTCTCTTCAGATCTCATACCAGCATAAGAAGTCCAACCTACCCCACAACAGTTACAAGATCAAATGAAGCCTAAGGCTAATGAAATAAAAGAGTTGGATCTAGCTTGACCTAGTGAATCGTGATGGCCAATCTTCATAAGTAAGAGTCTTTTGTAGGAAATAAAAATTCATGTCACTGAATTGCTAAATTAATACAGGGACGTGTTTCCATGGACTTAAGAAGAAATGCCTAGATTGGATCCTAGCTTTATAGTGCATAAACTAAACATTGCTCCAGAAGCTATGCTTGTAAAGCAAGGACAAAGAGTTTTTCATCCTAAGATTGAAATCTAGATCAAGTAAGAGGTAGAGAAATTGTTACGAGCTGGATTCATAAGGCTAATTGAACATCCTACTTGGCTTGCTAATATTATTCCTGTAAGAAAGAAGAATGGACAAATAAGAGTATCTATGGATTTCCAAGATTTGAACAAGACTTGTCTTAAGGATGATTTCTCCTTGCCAAATGTTGATATCTTGATAGATGCAATTGCAAGTCATGAGTTGTTTTCATTTATTGATGGCTTCAATAAGTATAATCAAATTAAGATGGCTATAGAGGACACAAAGTGTACATCTTTTTGTACACCTGTTAGGAACTTTTATTACACTATTATGCTATTAGGACTTAAGAATGCGAGCGCTACATATCAAAAGGAAATAACTGCTCTATTTCATAACATGATGCATGATTTTTATGGAGGATTATGTTGATAATATTGTCATCAAGTCTAGAAGAGCACCTAATCACCTGGTTCATTTGCAAAGAGTCTTTAAGCAATGTCAACTATATAAGCTTTGCATGAACCCCCTTAAATGTGTTTTCGAAATGTCTTCTAGGAAGTTTCTTAGATTTATTGTTCATCAAAAGGGAATTGATGTTGACCCTGCAAAAGTACAAGCCATAAGATTAATGCCATCTCCTACCACCCTAAAGGAATTAAAAACCTTCATGGGAAAGGTCTCATATATCAAAAGATTCATACCTACACTTGCAAAGATTTTGTATCCATTGCATCAACTTATGAAAAAAAGAATCTCATTTGAATAGGATCGAATCTATGAAAAAGCGATTCAAAAGATTAAGACAATCTTGATTTCCCCATAGACTATGACCATACCTATCAAAGGAAAGCTATTGATCTTATATCTTACTTCTTTTGACAGGTCTGTTGAAGCTTTACTTGCTCAAGAAGTAGATAGTCAAGAGCGACCTGTATACTATTTAAGGCAAACTCTTCAAAGGAGCAAGGTCAATTACTTAACTTACAAGAAAAATTGTCTCACATTGTCTCGTGTTAGTTAATGATGTTTTGTTATTCAATACATCTGTTGACAATTGTATTCCTAAGTCTTGTCAAAG